>PVJH01000184.1:0-413968 GCA_004026705.1 Nesogale talazaci
CGGTTCTCACTCTGTGGGTCAGGACCCATTTGCGGGTCAAAGGACCCTTTCACAGGTGTCCCCTGATTCGTAACAGTTAGGACGTAACAATGCAAATAATGTTATGGTTGGGGGTTCACCGTATTGAAGGGTCGCAGCTTCAGGTAGGTTGAGAACTACTGCTCTAGGAAGACTTTCTCTGCTCATCCTCTCCCAAATTGCTACCACCTCTTTCTTCTCCCTTCCCTGGATGTCTCAGAGCTCTTTCCATTGCCCAAGACAAACTTTTTTGCTTGATCTTTTGTCTCCCACTCCCTTAGAAGGTGCACTATGAAGTCTGGGATTTTCCTTGTTCTTGTCTATATTTGAACAAAAAGTCATTGGTGCCTCAATAAACATTGTTTTCCTGGATAAGTGACAGCTTCATTAAGCCTGTATGCTTTAGGCCGAGCTTGCTGGTCAATTAATAACAGAAGTTTATTAAAGGCTTGCTTCTGTGCTAAGCATTTACATGCAATATCTAATATAATGCCATAATACTATGAAACGGTTACTATTTATGTCATAATTTACAAATGAGGAAACTTAAAAACTAAGTGAATTGCTGAAGGTCATCTTCTTGCAGTTAGCAGCAATCTTTGGATTTTAACCCAGGTAGTTCTTAGTCTAGGCTACATTGTCTTCCATAGACCTCCTCAAAGAGATTTCAGTAGCTGAATTAAGGAAGGGAGGACTGACTGGACCTACAGGGCTGGCCAGCAGCTCTCCCTGCAGTAGGGCATTTGAAGGAGCCATGATGTGTCTGCTAACTATAAGGTCAGTGGTTCAAAACCAACAGCTGCTCCACAGGAGAAAGATAGGGCATTCTATTCCCATAAAGAGTTAGATTCTTAGAGACCCATGGGGCAGGTTTACCCCACCTTATATAGTCACCGAGAGTCAGCTTCGGCTCAGTGGCAGTAAGTTTCGATGGGGTTTTAAATGACTTGTTTTATATTGTATGCCTTTTAAAATAACTTTTTTCCACCCCAAATAACTTTTTTTAGACTCCAATAATTCATTGATGCCAAGTAGGTTCTGATTGTTTCAGTGAATTGGCTAGAGTTTTCATAAAGTAATCATAAGATGGTCAGTATTCTCTTTAAGTATTAGCAATACTATATTATTTCTGCCATTTCCATCAGCTAACTTTTGTAGCCTTCCTGAGGAAAGGGCACGAGGAAGGCATTGACCTCCTCTGGCCCCCAAGACTGATTGCCATATGGCAGAGGTCAGATGTGCCTCCACCTGCCATCCCTTTATTTCATCCCTACATAGACACCAACTGCCCCTCCCACAGCTCTTGGCTTCTGTGGCTGGGTTCTAGAATTCATTGCAGTGGCCACACAGAACTCACAGATGATGTTCACCTGGGGCTTTATCCGGCAAGTTAACAGGGGGAGAGTACCCAAGATATGGTTGTTCAGTCAGTATTTTTTCTTCTTTGTGGAACTGGTAGTCAAGCATCTTGCCGGCCCTCAGCCCTTCACTTGGCCTCTGCCCTGCTCAAGCAATGTTACAAAACTCATTTAGGGCTGGCAATCAAGACATGCCACTCCACTCTAACCATCAACTTGAAGATGTCCAGTTCTTTCTCTGCGAGTCAGAGAACTGCTCCCCCAATTAAGTGCCCAGAGGCACCTTACTCCACAAGCCAGCCTTTCCTCCCAAACCCTCATTTTCACTTGCTCTGAACACTGGGAAGGCCCCTGTTCTCTATCATGCTCTGGCTCCTCATTCTTTTGTTGCTCTGCTACTCTGACACTCCTCTGGTGACGTCACTGCCTCCCGGACCAAGGAGGTTCGATGTGAATTAATTTCAGGATCCAAAGGATGAGATCCACTCCTGATTATTCTTTCTTCTTGTAGTGAGAGTCCCCTCCCCCTGCTGCTGCAGTGGCTGATTTTATTTCCAGAAGAATGGCCATGACCATAAACCATGCCAACAATAACTGACAGCTGGTTCCCAGACTCTACAGTGTCTTTCTCCACCTTCTTGCCAGGTCCATCAGGAAAATGAAGATGATTTGGCAGGAACAACAAAAGTCATGGCACCAAGTGCCATATTATTCACAGCATTGCTTCTCCCATTCTTTTCTGCTCACAAGTTTTTTTAGGCAGAGTTGATATTTCGATAAGTCCTCCGAGGATTTATTCCTAGGATCCCTGGTGTCCTACTGAGTAAAACATGGAGCTGCTAACCTTAAGGCCTGTAGTTTAAAACTACTAGCCTCCCCTCAAGAGAAAGACAAGACTTTCTACTCCCATAAAGAGATACAGTCTCAGAAACTCACAGGGACACTTTTATCCTGTCCTGCAGAATCAGCATTGACTCAATGTAAGGGTTGGGTTTTAAGTTAGGAGAAAACCATGAGCTCTTCAACCAAGCTGCTCTGAGATAGCAATGTATCTTCTTTAAGACCCAGTTGGCTACCACAGTTAATATGTACATACAGCCTTTAAACTGGGCATTCTTGCTATGTGTTTCTGTGAAGGCTTGCCTTTGTCTTTGTTTTGTGTGTGAGTACATGGGTTCAGATGAAGCAGCCCTCAGGTTTGAACTCACCCCTGAAAGAAGCCATGGTCAGCGCCTCCCTGGAGCAGGCTGAGAGCATTATGCACTCCTTGAATGGAAGGAAAAGGTGAATGGGAAGTAGTGAAGAAGGGTGTGAGAAGTCAAAACTGGATCATGAACAAGAACAGACCCGGATTTGTACAATGTGACTGAACTAGAATGATAACCAGCACAGGGCCAATTACAGTTCAAAGCTATGCTGGAAACCTAATCTTCGTCTAAGAAAACAAGGGGAGTGTATATGTTACCTAGCAAGCAATTTGTGGCCTGCAGTGACAGAAACGATAGTGCCCTGGTCTCAGATAGAAACTCACTATGAGTGTGTGCCTCTCTCCACTTTCCCGCATCAGCCTCTTGTATCAGCCTCACTAGGCCTCTTCTGAGTCTCTCATTCCAGAGCTTTGATCTGTAATTTTTCTCATGATACCAATTATTTAGCCTCACCCAGATAGTTAAAAAGCAGGCCTATCCAGATTTTACTTAATTGACCATGATTCTACCACTTCAAACTGTTTCAAAGCCCTGAGCAAAACATACAGCCCCAGTGTCCAAATGTCTTCTATTATGAGGTTTGTTCGGCATGTCTTTGTATAGCAGTTGGACATGGGATATGAGCAAAGATTGTTGATTTTCTCTTTCACTTCCACTTGGTGAAAATCAGCGATCGCTGACCAAACTCTTTGTCAGAAAAGCAGCTTTATATTGAATGGTAAAACCGAGTGTGTTGTCACCCAATCTCTGTGTGTGTTTATGAAACTTCTCCACATGATGTTCTGTGACACCCATTGACAACCTTGTGTTGGCATCAACTTTGAAGAGTGTGCCAGTTTGCAGAGTGTCCTTTATCACTGCAGCGGCTTCATTCCTGCTGTGGTGCATTGTTTGTAAGGATCTGTTTACATTGGCCCAGGCAATATGCTAAAGACTAGAAGTGTTAAGGGAGTTGAATTTTCTTCTCAGAGAAGTGTTCATATTCCCACACATCTAAATAAGTTTCATATCAATGGCTAGGGCTTAATAGTTGTGTGATCTTGAACTGACAAACTAACTGGAGGTCAGTGACCCCACTGGCTCCCCCCACCTGAGGGTTGGCACTCTTCTCTGTGGGCTGTTGGAATGCAGCAGCAGCCAGTCCCTGTGCCCACGGAGCTCACCCAGGGAGGGTTGTCTGGTGCCTTTAAACTTTGGTCCTAGAACTAAAAATATTTTGATTAAAATTGTGTGGCTGATAAGGACTCCTTGGTGGTAGATTTGAAGGAACACATGCTGGGTTATATATTGATGATGATTTTGATGTTCCTCATTCTCTTCAAAGACCAGTATGCCATTTCATCATAGGACTCCAAACTTATTTGGTCTATCCTGCCCCTTTCTCAGAACCACAGCAGCAAAAGTACTCAGTACCCCTCCAGCCATGAAGAATGTCCGTGCTGTAGCCCTTAATCCAGGACCGAGTGTAGGAGCTGCTTTTGTTGTCCCCTCCAGACCGCTCCAACAACTCCGAGGGGGCGGTGTCATCCACTGTGGCAAACACTCCATCCGACCTTCCTAACTCCCCATCTGTGTCTTGTACCCTGTACTACAGATGGGAGAACCAAGGCCCTGAAATAGGCAGGATGGGGGTGGAGGGTAAGTGATAGGGTGATTGAAACAGAGCCTGCCCAGACTTGATTTTAACCCATGGCTCTGTTGTTTGTCAAATAATTTTTTTGATCCTTCAATTTCCTCATCTTTACAAGTTGTAAAATAATAATGGCTGTCATGCTGGGCAGATTAAATGTGATCATATATGTAGTGTTGCATGCTCTCCCTGTCTGTGAAGTCTCATGCTTCAGGAATAGCAGCTACCCCGTCAGTGTCAGCTATCACTGCCATCAATGTGGGTGTCTGTTATGACTGGTGTAGGTTTAGGTCATTTCTCTGAGGAGGCGGAACAGCTGTCAGCTCAGGTTTTCATCTCTTTTCATTCAATTTCCTGTGTGCAATATTCTAAAATACAAGGGAGCCTTTTTTTTTGTTTTTGGAGGGGGGAGGGTGTTGTTTTTCTGTCTCAGAAGATGCGCCTCTCATTGTGCCTTTGGTTTCAGTGAGAGCCGTGTGGAAGATGAGGAGGGCCTCTACGACTGTGTGTACGGGGAGGACGAAGGCGGGGACGTCTACGAGGACCTTATGAAAGCGGAGGCAGCACACCAAACCGTAGGACTTTCACTTGCCTTATTTTTGACTTTCCTCACCAGAGCTCAGAGATAGTGGAGACTCCGCTTCAGACTACTGCCATAAAAGTAAAGTCACAAGACAGCAAGTCACACGGGCTTATTTTTGATTTCATATATCTGTTATGCTTACACCCTCCTGATGCACAATAAAATGATTTTTTTAAGTTATATTCAATAAACTGTAGTCTGATAAGTGGGCAGTAGCATCACGGAAAAGTTGGGGATATTGTGAGAATTACCAAAGAGTGACACAGAGACGAGGGAGTGCCTGCTAGTGGAAAAATGAAGCTGATGGATGTGCTCAATGCAGGGTTGCCGCAGACCAATTTGTTAAAACAAAACAAAAAAGAAAAGAAAAAAACATTAGGTCTTCAAAATGTAGTGATTAGAGTGCTGTAAAAAGAGATATGCCTGTATTTTCCAGGGTCTCACAGCCTTTCAGAAGCATTTTTGGGATCTGAACCCAGGTCTCCCGACTCCTAACCTGGCGCCTTTGCACTCAGCCAGGCTGCCCCACTCTCCCAGGAAAAGCCTCCTGGTATTAGTAGCACTGAGACTTCCTCTTAAAATAAAGAATTCCTCTTAAAATAAATTTAAAAAAAGCTTAAGAACTGATAGGCTTGTTATCGCACCTGGAGACATATAATCAGAGTATCCTGTAGTTTAAAACAACCACAGGGATTCCTTTTCTCGAACCCTTTCATTGTATGAGTGAGGGACTCAAGTCTGATAAATGACACGCCACTCCAGAAATAAAGACAATGTAGCCAGGGAATATAATTTCAGGGAATCATGAAATTGTGATGTTATGAAAGGAAACCTTCGCTTGCAAAGCAGGTAATTTAGTTCCCTTTAGATTAAATTTGATGTAGGAGAAAATACACGTCGGAGAATATTACCTCTGAGGCACTAGGTATTGCTGTAAGGTGCTTTCCCTCATTTGTTCCATTTCAAGTCCCCCTGTTTTTTCTACAATTTTATAAACTTCATTTCAGATCCCGTTACACTAATTTATGTGCCTAAATACCTTTATGTACCAATAGAATATCTAGAACACTTAGAAGAAATCAGTTTCAATTGTGTTCTCATCTGTAATTTGAAACAATGGCCACCAAAAAATACTGGTTGCCTTACATGTTCTTTGAAGCCAAAGGCTGTTCTCCCTCAGCTCAGTGGTGATGTCTGTTTCTTTATGAACTTACGCAACTTTCTCTGACGCCCTCCCTCTGATCAGAGGCAGCGGACTGTCTGGAGCTCTCTGTAAGGACGAGAGGCTTTATGGGGCAGAGCCAAGCCAACCTGGTTTGTAGATTGTAGAAGAGAGGGGAGTGAGCATTTAGCCCACTGCATGAGCTGACAGATGGCCCAGGACACAATAGACAGATCACCCATGAAATTATTAGGTGATAGTTTCGTCTGCACTTCCTGTGATTGTCAGTGACCTGAGGTACCAGCAAGTAGTCCTCTTCAATCTCTCTCTGGTAGCATTCTTCCCTCGTCTGCCCATACGGCACTGTTCATACGGACAGCCTTCGCAGCGGTCCTCACGTAATTGAATGGGCCCTGCCCGTGCATCTGGGAAGGTACCACATAGGACTTAAAAGACTTATATCTTCAAAAACTTCAAAAACGACATGGTAAAAACTTCAACTTTACAAAGGAGAAAATCAAGTCCCATGGAAGATAACAAGCTTGTGCAAAGTCACGAACGTAGTAACAGCCAAACTGGCAGATGATGCCAATTCCATCTGGCCCCTAGACCCTTGATGTTAGTATTATGCCACACCAACTTCAGGACAAGGAGCTAACTGCCTAGAGGTGATCTTTTCACCATTCTAGAAGGCTTTTCCTTAGCAAATATATCTTTATTATTTTTGCAATTATTTCTGTAAACCAGATGATAATTCTGATTCATAGCAGTCCTATCTAGCCCTAGTCCTATCTAGACCCCTATTTGTGGGGTCTCCTCAGCAGTAGAGAGCCTTACTTTTCTTCTGCAGAGCTGCTGGTGGGTTTGAACCTGGTGGTTATTGGTCCAATGCACCACCAGTAACAGCACCACCAGAGCTCCTAACTATGCTGCGCATTCTGGGGGACCCTCGAACTCCATGTGTCGTGTTTCCAGGTTCATTAACCTGATCGTTAGAGAGAGAGACTACCTTCGTGGTCATGCGTCAGGCTGCTAAGTGCAGGATCAGCAGTTCAAAACCACCAGCCCCCCTGTGGGAGAAAGATGAAGCTTTTTTAATCCCGTAGTGTTAGTGTCTTGGAAATCCATGGGGACAGTGCTACTCTGTTTATAGGGCTGCTATGGGTCAGAACTGATTTGAAGGCCCTGAGGGACTTAGACTCATAAGCTTAATTTTAATCATGAAAGTCTTTCCATTTGCATTGTACAGATTGATTTAAAAAATAACAAACCAAAGATTCTTCACAGAGATGAGCCAGTCAGGGTGAAGCATAGCACCGATGAAACATACAACTTTCCTCTAGTTTCTTAATGCTTCCTCCCCTCCCCCTACTATCATGACCCATATTCTCTCTTAAAAATTTGAGTAGACCAGAGCATGTACACACATAAATATAATAGCTGGAAACACAGGGAATCCAGGACAGACAAACTCGTCAGGACCAACAATAAAGGTTGTCAGATGAGGGGGAAACCAGTCACAATGATCTACATATAATCCCCTCCCAGGGTGGTAGACAACAGAAAAGTGGGGCAAGAGAGACATTGGTCAGTGTAAGACATGAGGGAGGGAGGGGAAAATGAGGAGCTGATACCGAGGGCTCATGTAGAAAGAAAATGTTTTTTAAATGACGATGACAACGTATATACAAATGTGCTTGACACAGAGGATGTATGTATGGATCCTGCTAAGAGCTATATGAGCCCCCAATAAAATGATTTTTTTAAAAAAAAGATTCTTTAGAAATGCAATTAAATTGTTCTTTTGTTAGGTACTTTATTGAAATGGAAAAGCTAAGAAAATAAGCAATGCTTTTTATTTCTTTTATTACCAATTACATAATACACCTCGTACATAAATCATTGATTTGATGATTCTGATTGCAGAAGTGTCTTGAAAATGACATAAGAAGTTGTTGCCTCGCAGAAATTAAGCAGACAGAAGAAAAATACACAGAAACCCTGGAGTCCATAGAGAAAGTAAGTCCTTAGTGTTACGTATAGATACCCTGTGTGCAGTTCTACTTTTGATTCAAGAATGTACTGGTCTCCTTGCACAGAAGGCTCTGTTCTAGAGGCCGGGAGATCTCCCTAAGGATGAACTGCAGTCCCTCTTATGGAGCTTGCATGCCCAGGGAGAGTTTAGGGTATAAAGAAGCACATCTATCACGTGTCTTTCTCTCACAGAGAGGGGCTGAGGATTTCAAACTATGGACCTTGTGGTTGGTAGCCCATTTTGTAACCCACTACCCCACCAGAGGTTTTACTACCATCAGGGGAAGTTAAACTACCTAAACTCACGGCCATCGGGTGGATGCTGGCTTATCACAGCCGTTATGTGACAGGGTAGAACTGCGCTGGGGATTTCTGAGACTATAATTCTTTATGGGAATAGAACCTAGTTTTCCTCCTGAAGGAGCAGCTGGTGGTTTTGAACTGCTGACCTTCTGCTTAGTAGGTAAGGTGACCAGATGTTCCGCTTTTTAACAATTTAACAATGTCCCGCAGCATTTTAAAATTAAAATAAATATATTACAACACTATTTTTGTATTCTATGAACATTTTTGTTGCTCCATATAGACTAAATTTTTAATCAAGAACTCCCCTCTGCCCCTGGTCAATGGTGTCCTGCTTAAATTCTGGTCACTTTAGTAGGCCTGACATGGCCATTAAACCCCCACAACTCCTGACTTAGAGGTTAGGTAGATAAAAACAAAGAGAAAAATTTGGAAGTTGAGGAGGAGAAAAAAGATATGAAAAAATTGTTTGGAAAAGAACATGTGTTGATTAATTAGGAAGGATCATAAGATTAGGGTAGGGTGAGAGCACAGCTGATAGGTACGGTGATGTTGCACATTGCACTGTCACTTCGTGTTTCTTAGCTGCAGGAACAAAACAGGCAGCTACCTAGACACAATCAACATTTTCACTCTTCCCAGAAGGCACAATAAAAGGAGAAAGGGTAAGATGATTTGCAACAACAACAACAACAACAACAAAAATAGTGATTCCGGAGTATAAGCAGGTCAAGAGGAAAGTGAGGGGCCTACAGGTTGAGGGTAAGGAACAGTGGTAAGTGGCTCGATGAGCTCAAATACAGTTGAAAAACTCTTTGAAAGAATGAACTTCCGTGGAAGATCCCTGGTTGGGCAGTCTGTGCACATCGGACTGCTGACGGCAAGGTCATGATGAGGAAACCCCCAGTCACTCCTAGGGAGAAAGACGAGGCTTTCTATTCCCGTAAAGAGTCACAGTCTCAAAAACACACAGGCGCAGTTCTAACTTCCTCTGTAGGGGCCCTGTGAGTTAGCCTGGGTTTGCTTTTGGAGTTTGAATTAATCAAGACTTTCTCGTGCTCACGAATGGAAGTACTTACCACCTAGACTGCTTATTTTATACTTTGTATCTGTATTAATTTTTGTGTTTTCATCTTTGCTTACCTATAAAAATGTTAAGGTGAGAAAAATTGTTTCCGCTTCCTTGTATCAGTCATACTGCTACCAGTTGATGTTCGCTCCATGTTGAATGCTTGTTGGTGAGAGCATCCATGTAGATTAGAGAAAGGAATGCTTAATTGATATTTCTGTCTTCTCTTTGGTAGTATTTCATGGCACCACTCAAAAGATTTCTGACAGCGGCAGAATTCAATTCAGTATTCATCAACATTCCTGTAAGTGAAAATGCCCGAGGGAGGGTTGTGGTGGATGCATGCTTCTGAAAAGACCTAATGTTGTTATTGCGTTGCAGATCCCTGTTTTAAACTGTTCCTCTTTGCTTTTAGATTTTTAACAGTTTGACCTTTTCTTTCCTGCCTCCCTAATCGTTAGAAGCTTGTTTTCTAGAAATTAACCCATGATTTGTCATGAACCTAAAGTTCATTAAGATGCATGCCAACTATTACGGTGAGATGTTTGTATTACTCTGCCCTGGTGAGCACACAAATAGGCTTTTAGTTCAATGATTCCCGCTGTCCCCCATATGTGTCTTGTGAGAGTTTCCTTCTGCCTCATGCTTCCCTGCTCTGCTGTGTCCCCTAGTGCCTTACCGGCCCCCCCCCGCCATCCTCCCCCCCGGGCCCAACTTCACACCTGTCGTCTAGCTGCTCTTCTCTACATCACATCATCCCTCCGAGTCCTTAGTCCTCCTCTTTGGCGTTTCCTCAGGCTGCCAAAGGAATTCACCATCACGCTGGTTAGTTTCTGACGTGGGCTGTTTCCTGACTATGTGACAGATGATTTACGTGAGGAGGCCAATGCCCTCTTTACTTACGTAAGCAATTCACATTGAAAGCCCCTCACACCACCTTAGCAACCAAAACAGGCTGATCTGCTGGATGACTGGCAGACCAGCCTCCCATCGTGCCTGAGAACGCCAGAACTCTCGGGTTGCGCGTGTTGTGCGGCCTGGTCGGCCTCACTTGCAGAGTTCTTACATTTGATGGTGTTGGGTCCTCCGTGTTGCTGAGCACCAGTTGCTTAGCTGTGGCGTGTTCTTTTTTTTTTTTTTCTAGTTTTGGCTAAACAGACCTTATTCTTGACCTTTAATGTAGCTAGAAGAACATTTTTATCACACCAGATGACATTTTAGCATAGGCCAGATCTCACATGATTAGATGTTAAAGTGCTTAAGCATGGTTCTTAAAATGCAGTACCCCATTTGACATTCTTTATTCTTAACTGTTGTCTCACGCTTCTCAACAAAATGCCCAGACCAATATGTTCTTGTTTCATTTCGACCCTACTGAGGTAGTGGGTAGGCATCGGGATGCTGACTGCAAGGCTGGTGGTTTGAAACTACCCAGTGCTCTGTTACAGAAAGACAAGGCTTTCTACTCCGACAAAGTGTTCCAGTCTTGGAAATCCCCAGGGGTAGATCTGCTCTGTCCTATCGGGTCACTGTGAATCACGAGCACCTCGGGGGCGGTGAGGCTGGTTTTCTGGAAGCGAGACGTATACTGAGAGGTCAGTATGTGCTCCAAGGCCTACAAGGAGAGAGAAAGGGGTGACCACTTTGATCCAGATGCCCTCAGTTCTTGGCCAGGCATGTATTTGCTGCCTTGCTGCTGAAAATTACTTACCAAGGGGAAAAAAATGGAAATCCCGTCTTGCAGTGCTCTAGGAAAGTGTCCAGAACAATTTATTTGCTCCTTCTTTATGCCATTAGCTGTCTGGTTTCGAGCAATTTGCTATGATTATTGTTAGCTTAGCACCAGGACACCACTAATTGACCAAAGTACAAATCTAAATTTTTATGTCCCAAGGACATGAATCATTACTTTGTCCTGTCAATAAAACATTAAGCAGTTGGATAGTTTTATCTAAAATGTAAAGTGATTATAACATGAAAATGAGCTGTACATATTTTTGTACAAGAAATAAATTACCTTCGATAACTGGTGACATAATTTCTCCTTTTAGGATTCTGATGTTTCAAGTTAGATTGAAATTGCTGTGCACAGGGCACGTCTGTCTCTATTCCTCATCACTTTCTCCCTTCTCCTTTTTCCTTTCCTGTTCCTTCTCCCTTCATTTACTTTAAAAATAGCCTCTTTTGGGATTTTACTGGAGGCTTACACAGTCGCTTTAGCTTCCTATTTAACAATTTGTGCTCAAATTGTCCTCCGACACTGGTTATCATTTTCACAGTGCGCGGATGCCCTCACTTTCCCTTCTTCTTGTCACAGTTCCCTAAACTAGTTTCTTGATCCCTTTACATCCTCAGCACAGGGTTCCATTTACCCACATGCAGGTGGCTTCTTCAAGAAGCACAGCACAGGTGGCTGATGCTCATTATTATTTTGACCCATCTTGTTATGTAGCTAAACAGTGTCTTCCATGGTTAGCTTTGGCTCAGTGTCCAATGGGTTCTTTTTGGTTAGGTGTCCTCAGGTCAGTTCCAACTCAAAGCAGTCCTTGGTTCAGTAGGATGAAGCATTACCTGGCCCTGCGTGATTCGCACTACGGACCTTAGATTGGACTCCACGGTTGCAGGCCCTCTGTCAGTCCGTCTCACAGAGAGGCTGCCTCTCTTTTGCTCTCCCTCTCCATTTCCAAGCATGATGTCCATCTCAGGAAACACCCCTACGAAGAACACATCTACAGTATGTGATACAGAGTCTCGCTAGCCTCATCTCTAAGGAGCATCCTGACTGTACTACTTTCAAGATAGATTTGTTCTTTCTTCTGGTAGTCAGTGATCGACTCCGTCTTATTTTCCAGCACTGTAATTCAAATGTGTCCATTTTCCTTTAGTCGTACTTCTTGTCTCACTTTTGCACACTGGTGAGTATGAAGTAATTGAACACGCCATACCTGAGTCAGGTGCACCTTAGTCCTCAAAGTAACGTCTTTGCTCTCTGACACTCTGGAGAGGTCTTTCACAGCAGACTTACCCATGCAATCATCATTGTATTTCTTGACTGCTGCAACTCAGAATGTGGCTTGTGGATCCAGTAAAATGAAATCCTCAACAATTTACCACTTTGCTGTTGAGATGAGACCTAGTCTGTGGGTACTCTCCCGATTGTGATACCAGAGTTATCTGTGGCACATGTGGCACATTCAGATTCTCCCTGTGGAAGGTAGTTTTGGGTTTTGATTCTTACTTTTCATTGACATTGGTTGTTGATGTTTTTCCCCTTTCTCTAAGGAACTTGTGAAAATTCATCGGAATTTAATGCAAGAGATCCATGACTCCATTGTAAATAAAAATGATCAGAATTTATATCAAGTTTTCATTAACTATAAGGAAAGGTAACATTAAAATTTTTCATAATGGGTATTAACAACTCTAGTGATGATTAGTATTTAAATGATTAAAATATAGATTCTTGCTATTAGTTAGTCAGTTACTCTCTGGGAGTAGTGATTAAAATGTGGGCACTATCACAGGGCATTATTTTGAACTCTTTGCAAGGCAAAATTTAAAATCCATTGATGTACAGACACTTGATTTGAAAATTTTAAAAGTTCAAATTCTGTTATAGTGTTATCTTCAGCAAGCTAACTCCATGAGCTTCGTGAAAATGTTGGGGATAGATTAGTTTGTACTTTGTTCTCACCTGTGAGAGACTCCAGTTTGATTCCCAGCTCAGTTCCCAGCCAAGTGTCCCAGTCACCGAAGGCTTGCATGTTGCTATGATAGTCAACAAGTCTTAATAGATCTTCCCTACTCAGGCGGACTAGGGGAAAGGTCTGGCAATCAACTTCTTAAGAACAGCCAGTGGCAATCCTGTAATCAAACCCACTGTGGTCGTGACACCAGCCCTGACAGCGTCTTTCGGTTGTACATAGGGTTAGGAATTGGAGGCCAGTTTTTCTACTGCTAATACCTACTATAAGATTTCTTCCGGGCTGAGCCCCGGTGGCATAAGTGGTTGAATGTGGAACTGCAGCCTGCGAGCTTGGCGGTTCCAATCCAGCGGCGGCTGGGTAGCACCCACGACCACCAGAGGCAGTGATGCCCACAAAAAAAAAAAAAAAAAAGATTTCTTCCATGTCTCGCTATTTTTAATTTATTCTCTGCTCTGGAGTCTTAGCTGTGTGATCAAAGTCAGTTTCGCTTCTACTTCTCTGGGAGGGAAAAAGATTTCCTAAGTGATTCACACCAGTAAGAGTACCAAGGGATTCTGAGCGTGACAAAAAAAAAATTAGTCTTATCTCTATCACAAGCAATATCATTCTAATATAAAGACGAATCTAATGAATTGCTGTGAGTAGTTAAAGATTAACTTCTTGTGAGGAATTTTATTAGAATGCGGAGTAAGAGAAAATGACCATCTGATTAGGCTCTTGCTCTAATCGCTGCATGATTTCAGCTGTCCTCCTGCTGAAGCAGGCTGAGAAGCTGCAATGAGGGCATCTGTTTTCCCACACCGCTCAAAGGGCTGGCTCCCCGGTTCTCAAGAACCCATGTTCACTCATTGAAAACAGGAGGGGCAAAGGGCTTACTAATTTATGCAGATGCAAGCAGTGATTTCAATGCAATTTTCAGGGAAAATAGTTACTGGGTCTACGTTAATGGTAAAAGTCTGGTCTTTGGAATTTACACCTATTTCTGACTTTTGTTTCTCTGACTTATATATTAATTTACTCAAGCAGTATAAAAAGTCATCAGACCAGTTAGTCATCTCTATCTGCCATAAAATGTATGAGGAACCAACCCATTTACACTTGGAACTAAAAAGTAGTCATTTGTAATACTATAAATGTGAGCCAACTTCACGCCTTCTACTGACTGGCGTAATTTGTGCGGCCAAAGAGAATGCCTGTTGTTGCTTTGAGGATTGCTAGCTGGTTTCAAAAGACGAGAAATTGGTGTCTTTTCATGTGTTTTTTTTTCTCCTGTAAATCTCTCTCTCTTCTCTTTAGGTTGGTTATTTATGGACAGTATTGCAGTGGAGTGGAGTTAGCCATCTCTAGCTTGGACCATATTTCTAAGACCAAAGAAGATGTCAAATTGAAATTAGAGGTATTTCTGTTTTTTTTAAATTTGTTAGAACCCAGACAATACACTTCAAAGAAATGTGCTCCTTATCATGATCAATGCAACAGTAAAATGTCTCATGTATTCTGAATAAAATATCATGCCAATTTTATAAAATACTAGTATTATAAGATGATAATGAAGTAATACACTAATGGAATCTTGAATTTGTGGCCCTTTGTTTTATATGCATTATCTCACAAGGTCCTCACAACTGTGCAAGATATAGACTGTTGCATTTTCTATCTTATCAGTGACAACGTGGAGGTTCAGAGAAGCTATGAGTAATTTGCCCTAGCTAGGAAGAGGGACCAGAGGGGGTATAATATTTATTATGTAGATTTATAAAAGGTCCATTAAACATAAGGCATGTAGAAACAGAAGTATCAAAAGGACATTGTTCTTATTTTAAAAAAAGACAGTATAGTAGGGTAGAGTTGTATGTGGTAAAAACTCTGTGTGACAAGGCTTCTTGAATGTGCCTACACATTGACTGGAGCATGAGAGAGGATGGAGGATTTATCTGGAGAGGCAGTCTTTGAAGTCCATCATTGAAGAATGGGTTGAGTTTTGACAGATGAGATCCCACAGAGTATCAGAAGACCAGGACTATGCTGACCAGAAGAGTTGGGAAAGCTCGGGAAATGGGAAGGACGGCAGTTCAAGCAGTACATGATCACACGTGAACAGAAGTCTGGAAAAGTGTGCTAGGCCATGCATCTAGATGTCACAGTTTGTTTTCCCTTCGTTTTTCAGTTAGAATGGTTTGCACTGCAGAGTCCACCTGGAAGAAGCACACCAGCCTGTGTGATCATGAGGTTTTGGTAGGATTAGGTATCAGAAATTCAAAAACAAGCAATCAAATTGATGTGAAGGAGCATTTTTCTTTTTTAAATATAGAGTTATAAGGGTCTGGCTTAAGAATAGCAACACCCTGGTGGTGTAGTGGTTGAGTGCGGGACTGTGGCCCACTGGGCTGGCAGTTCAAATCCAGCAGCAGGTCTCCAGGAGCAAGGCTGGGCCACCGACTCCCACCAGAGAACAGTGATGCCCCCCCCCAAAAAAAAAAAAAGAATATAGCAACACACAAGCCACCACAGTTCGACAAGCTTACAGACCTGTGGTTGTGGCTTACGACAGAGGTAGACAAATTGTCAACTAAGCCTTCCTTGTGTGCTCAGGATCCTTACAGTGCTGCCCTTCCTCCTGCCCATCATTGAGTCCCCTGTAATGGCTCCAGTCTGGGACTCTGGACCCATCATTTCTGCAATAGTTGTTGGTCCTAGAGGAGACTTAGTGCAAGCCAAAATGTTGTCAGTGTGATCACCACACAGCAGCTCTGCAGAGGAAGCACCTGGTGATCTACTCTCATAGCAATTAAACCTACTCTCTCCCTTTGAGTCAAGCTGATGTGGACTCATACTGACCCTGTAAGGCACAGCAGAACTGTCCCAGCGAGTTTCTGAGACTGGAACGGTTTACAGGTGAAGACTGCCTATCTTTCTCCTGCAGAGCAACTGGTGGTTTTTGAACTACTTGTGAATCGCAGCCCAGTGTGTGACTACTAGGCAACCAGGACTTCAAAAGTTATACCTAAGAAACTCTGATATAATGACTTGGAAATTGACCCACTGAATGCCCAACAACATCAACGTGAGCCTTAGGAAGCCAAGACTCCCTTTGTGCTTGAAATGCCACCGGAGCTCGTGCTAGCTGTTCTTTCCTGAGGTGCACATCCCTCCTGCCGACCCCTGGCTTGATTGGAAGGTCCTTAGCTGTGATGTTTTCCATTGCCTCCTATGCACGTGAAAGTTGGGACTCAAACAAGGAAGATCCAGGAAGGATCGCTGCATCTGATGTGTGCTGGTGATGAGTGGGGAAAAGACGCCATACTGCCAGGAAATACCAAGCAATTCCCTCTTCTAAGAAGTACAGCCAGAATGCTCCTCAGAAGGAAGAATGGCAAAACTACTTCTTAGATATGTTGGGCATGTCACCAGGAGAGAGCGGTCTTGGAAAAGGACAGGGCATGCTGGGTCAGGGAGTGTGAGAAGGTGCTGCATGATGGACGGACACAATGGCTGTGACAGTGCTTGTGGAGCGGGAACAGCAGTCAGCAGAGTTTGATCACTATGCGTTGGAACCAAGAGGAGGGCACCTGACCACAGCAACCACAGCCCTGTGACACCTCACAAACAAGCTCCCTGGAACTGGCTTCCACAGACAGGCTCAAGGAAACACGGTCTTATGCTTCTTCATGTCTTCTATCTTGTAGTTGTTTTTTATTCTTGTTGATTTTTATCTTTCATTTTCTCATGGTGCAACCAAGAACAAAGGGGAGTGCAGTCTTTTTACCTTGCCTTATACGCCTGGATCAACCCCGCGGATGTTGTGCTCCCCAAACTTGGAGGTTAGGCGAGGCGAGTCACTGGGTATGTGGGGGGAAATTACTTCCGCCTTTTTACTTCACAATACACAAACCAGAATCCAAGCTCATTGCCATTGTGTGCCTCCTGACTCAGAGTGACCCTTCGGGACATCGTAGAACCGCCTCTCTGGATTTCAGAGACAGTATCTCTTTACAGGAGTAGAAAACCTCACCATTTTTCCTGACGAGCACCTGATGGTTTTGAACTCTTGACATTGTGATTAGCAGTGCAATGTGTAGCTTACTGTGTCACCAGGGGCCTTATTATCAAGGCTAGTAAGCAATTTACATTGATCTTAGCCCCCTCGTGGTAGCTAATATAAGCCATGTTAGTTACATTCTTTACTTTCAAAGCCTACAACTTAAAACTTGGAGCCCCCCCCCCCCCACACACACTTTTTAGTAATTTCCATCATATAACAAATGGAACGGTATACATGTATTCAGTTTTTGTGTTCTTCACAGCCCAATGTCTCCTAACCTTAGGCTAAGATAAACCTCAGTTTCAAAGAGTTTAAAAATATACAGCGAGGATGATCAAAGCCCATTCATTACAATCATAATTTAACCTCTTACTTGAGACCTAAGGTCCGATGTTCTACAATCTGAAGAAGAAAGTTGAAATGACGACCTTTCTTTGGACACGATTGACCATGTCTGGATATGCTCCCAGTTGTCTTGCCTAAGATCTGTGATAAGCACATTTGCTAAGTAACCCGTCATTAGAGCTAATGGTGTTTGCTTTGCAGCCCCTAATTAGACAGTCTTTACCTTGCCAGAAGAGCCAGTGTGGGTAAAGCAGAAATAAACTTGATTCTCTTGAGTACATCTCCCTCCATGGTCTGGGAAATCCCTTGTTCTGGGATGTCATGTAATTGAAGATTTGGGGGTTAGGAGGTTTAATAGTAGTAATAAGACTTATAGGGCATTTCATTGTATTGTTCTGAACCACACTGCAGATATATGTGAAACCATAAAATCAGAACAGTAACATGTCCAAGGTCACGTAGCCAAGAGAAAGTTGATCTAAATTTAGGCATTGACGCTTCAAATTGAGAGTTGTTTTCTCAGGGTTGTGGCTGTTACAAAAAGAGTGAACAAATCAATATGATATTAAAACCAACTTTTAAGAAAGAAGAGTATGAGATTAGCAAATAAAACCTGAGGCTTTTTCAAAACTTTGATCATGGTGGTAACTTCAGCAACATGGGAGCCAAACAATCAGTTTCATGATGCTCCACAAATATTGGTTAAACAAATATCCACTTCTTAGGAGTATGAGAGACCTAATATATATATATATAGAAAATTTTATCGAGATTATTGCTGAAAAGTCAGAAATACAGAGCTCTTGAGGAATGGGATGAGACTGGTTGGCAACTGGACAAAAAGCATGGAATTTGAAGAAAACCAAATGAGTCGAGGCAGAAGGTGGGACAGCAGGTGACCTGTAGGATGGGCAAAGACTTGTTCTTGATACCCGGCCCTTATGCCCACAAGGGCAAGTTGTACTGTAAGGGAAAGCTGGGGACCTCATATCTGCACTGGAGAGAGATTTTCAGCCTAAAATCTGTTCATTGGTTCCTATTTGCAAAGGAAAGGCTACTGGTTTTTGGATTGTTTTTCAATTGATGACCCTTCCTTCTGGTGTAAGTCCTTGTACAATCATAATAATTCCATTCTAGCCTTTTTATTTTCTAATGTTTGCTTCATGACTTGTCGGAGAAAATGAACAGTTTTTTTTAAATAATGTTTTATTAGGAATGTTCCAAAAGAGCGAATAATGGGAAGTTCACGCTTCGAGACTTGCTCGTGGTCCCCATGCAACGCGTCTTAAAGTATCACCTGCTTCTCCAGGTATGCGGCTGGAACCCTCTCTTGACCCTTTCTTTACTCGATGAGCAGCCAGCCCAACATGAACTGTGTTCTGGACACCCTTTGCTTGAGGCCATACGACCGTATGTTTCTGAATTATTACCTAGCTCAGTGGGGAGACAGCACGACAATTCGATATTGCTTCCTCCTTGTAGCAAAGATGATTCTGTATCTGCCACAAAGTCGTATGCTGAGTCCTTCCAACAGGGTTGACTCAAAACAAAACAAAATAATACAACAATGACAACATTAAGAATAAGACAATAAATAATAAGATCCCTTCAATGAACTCATCTCAGCTGTTATCATTTATAGTATCAGCATGTAGCAGTCTATCTCTAGATCTTTGCCTTATAACAATAAGCTAAAGATACTGGGCTGCGTTGCCTTCAGTGTTGCTTTCTGCTTTCTAAAATATAATAAGACTACCTTTATTTTGAAGTGATTCTTGTTTAAACCCACAAAGCTGATGGTTTCCACGGCGAGTCTTCTAATGAGGGTGGAGAGTCTTATAAATTTAATTTGATAGCTGTGCCCGGAGACTTATTAGTTCTGCTTCAAAGAAATGTCTTACTGTATTAGTCTGTCAGCTCTGCTGATGCTTGTGAAATGTCATTTAAACAAGATCCACCTCGTATGTGAAATATTATTTTGAGTCTCCTATGCTTGGTACATGTACAGTCCAAGGCTTTGGATAACCTCCTTTTGGGCGCTGTCTGACAGTATTTGCATCCTCGATTCCCTGAATGATGATAGAGTTCAGGACATAGAGCATATGACCTGAAGGGATGAGTGTGACACTTTCTCCCTCTCAGTGCATGTAACTCATGCCTCTTTAATGTAAAGCACGTGTTCTTTCAGGCATGCAATACATGTGTAACCCATGACACATATGTCTTGACAACCAGTGGCTTATGTACCATACTGCACTTTCTATTATGAACTCTACCTACTTACAGACAAGGTTACCCTATAACAAACAGTGTATGTTTTAACTCCTAGGCAGCAGCTTCACATCTCTTGTATCAGATGACTCTTGAGTTGGTAGTGTCAGGTCTGTTTAATTCTCTTTTTGAAATACAAGGAGGACTTCAAAAAGTTTCTGGAAAAATTCCATTATCTCTTTATTTGATTTGTGCGTGACCTTTTTGAAGCCCCCGCATCATACTGTGAAGTGCATTGTGGCTTCTAAAGAATGCGTAACTGCCGTGAGGCACAGCAGCAGCAAGGGGCGGCGAGGGAGAAGCGTCCATCTGGAAGTGGAACAAAGGGCCATCAATCCACACCAAGTGAATGCTATTGCTCACTCTGTCTGTTTGTTAAGTGGGTACTGTGGTGTTCCCACACCATCCAAATCACATAGCATCCCTTGTCACTCGCTTTGCCTTAAATGACACATGCCAGTATTAAATTTCTTCAACTGTAGCCACCGAATTATGACTTGTGTCTATTTTTATTCTACTGAGAAATAAGAAAAATTCAAACCCTGATTATTCCTTAAAATGCATTGAAACATTTATGAGACCTAAACTCACACCGCTTTAATCAAATTGGATTTTATGAAAAAATAATAAGGAAGACTCAGGCAATCCATTTCTGAGAAATCTTGGAACTGAAAACATGTCCAAAGTAAGATAATATTTCATAACGTTGGTATAGTCAGGTATTGATTTGGAGAACATAAAAGGTATCATTTTCAAAAAGTATCTATTTCACAAAGATTTAAAAAAGACTTTCAAAGTATAAAATATGACTGCACTTTTTAGAAAATCAGCTAACTTTCCCCCCTAATTCCTCTTTGCTTGCTTTATCTTTTAAATTTAGTTCTCTTTGATGACTTGTTAAAATAAGACTTTTTATTTTGAGCTGCACACACAGATAAAAATTCTAGAAATGGTTTTTTATCTATCTCAAAATAGTGCCAAAGTAAAATTCACTTATTTACTGTCTGGAATTTGTCTAACACTGTGGTTATGCATTTAAATATGTTCTATAGTGCAGAAATCACTTTTGAAAATATCTGATGATTTGAAATTACAGATTTTAAACATTAGCATCTTTTGTACTAGGAATTTGAAATCTGAGGACTATTTTACCCTACTTAATTAAGAAAAGGAACAATAGAGATTGGAGACTACATATCTGATAGGTTTGTTGCACGCCTGGCCCAGTATTGCTCCATGTGTTTATAGCTAGAAACACAGGTGGCGTTGAACCCAGCATAGTTTTGAGGGTCCTCCCTGAGCCTCAGGTGCCTGGGGGCACAGCCAGCCTATTGCCTTCCACCTGGAGGGGCTCTGGGAGAGCCCAGAGAGATGAGCACCACCCACGCTGAAGGGAGCATTTCAGCATGGCTGTCGTGAACCAGAAAGGCCTCTGTGGCCGTGTGTGTGTGTGTGTGTGTGTGTGTGTGTGTGTGTGAGTGTCCCTTGTTCCAAGCCCAGCATTCTCGCTCATGTGACAATGCCCCTGTCTGACTACACTCACCTTTTAGACGGGAAGAGAACATGAATGTCCCTTTGTAACATAATGCATGAGAAAGTTGAAGTTGGTACAAATGGAGTTGGTACAAATATGGTACAGATATATTAGGAGATATATTTGACTGCAAATCCCAAGGTTGAGCAACTTGAACCTACCAGGCATTTGGGAGAAAGACGGGTTTTCTTTTCCCATGGGGACCTCCCAGGAGCCTTTCTTCACCGGACTGTGGGGTCCGATGGGCCAGAATTAGCTCCGTCGTGGCACTGAGATTGCTTTATCTGGGGAGCCTGGGAGGAGGTTGTGGGCAGGTACAGAGAGCTTTCTGATGGACACCTGCACAGACCAGGGATCCTGGACTTGGGCTCTGAAGGATCAACAAGAGATTGACAACTAGACAAGAGAAAGGGCAAGGAGAGAAAGCAGAGTGCCTCCTGGGATGACAGAGTGGAGTGAGTTTTGCTGTTTGTGGGCAATGTCCGATTAATGGGGTCTAGATTGTTCGGGTAGAAGTAAAGAGAGTAGTGGGACAGGTTTGCTGAATTCAGCTCACGTGAGCCCATGGGACCGCCCCGTCAGGTGACAGGGGCCATTATGGCAGTGGTTACGATGGGTTTTTTAGAATGTGTAAAGCAGGATTTGAAAGAGATGGACTACAATGGAAATCCAGGCAACAAGAACTTCCTAAGGTGCAGATGAAAATAGTGAACCCGTGAAAGAGACGGGAAGACAAAAGACAGAGGGAGAATCATAAGTGACAGTGGACACAACACACAGAAGCTGGGGATGTGCTTGAACCCAGAGGACAGGGTGGTCACCAGAAACCAAAGCGCTCAGGAGACGAAGCTTGAGAATGAGTTCAGTGTGTCGGTTGACTTAGCCAGCAGGGAGCTCTTGTCTGGCATTTGGGAAGCCATGTCCGTACCATGTGAGAGACAGAGTTCAGGTTCATCTTGGGAAGGAAGCTTTCCAGAGTATTGTTTCATGTTCTGCTGGTATCCAGTCTTGCAGTTATTTGACATTTTCAATGAAAATACTTTAAAAAATCATATTATTCAATGAAGGGAACATTTTCCTTTTTTAAAAAATGTTTTCTTCTGTCTGGATTTTAATCGAATGAAAGCAGTACCAAGAATTTTATCTTTTAAACAGGAACTGGTTAAACATACCACGGATTCTACTGAGAAGGCAAATCTGAAACTTGCTCTTGATGCCATGAAGGTAAGGCCACTGTCTTGGTCACTCGTTTGTCTTCTCTGTGCTTGCCCACAAATGGAGGGATTTACACTGCTACTATGCATGACTCTATGACAGGTATGAACACAGTAAACATGAATAACTGTGGTTTTGGTTGGGAGAGCTAGGCATTTGTTATTCAAATAGGTATCTTTGTGCAGTTTTAATTAAGTTAGTAAAAACACAACACACAACAAAGGAGTCAGTAAATAGTTTGTGTATAAATATGACCACTTTCATGACCATCAGACATATTTCAGATAATGGTCTCATTGTGCCTCCTACTATGAACACTCTCGGCTGTGTCAAACAGAGTCGCACAGTGACTTTGGAAAGCTAGGTCTCAGTGCCTTTCCTTATGTGAAGATTCTCGCCAGACTTACTGCTGTGGTTGGTGGACTTCAGTGGACCTGAGTACAGTGTGCATTTTTATCTTTAGGCAAGTATGAAATATCACGAATCCTCACCCCGATTTTCATGTTATCCCGAATAAAAAGGACCTTGGAATACGATCTCCCCATGACAATGAGAAACACACCACTTGTTCTCGCAAACAAAATGCTGACGGGACTTTGCTCAGAGGAGAAACCCAACTGAACTCCCTGCCATGGCGTCCGTGCCGACTCTTAGCGACCCTCGGTGGGTTTCCCAGACTGTCACTGTTTGAAGGAGTGGAAAGCTTAGTCTTTTCCCCTTGCTCAGAGTAGTACATGGCTACTCATTTGTCAGCCCACAGCAATTTCTCGGCTGCCAGTCTTAGGTTAGCAGTTCAAATCCACCAGCTGATCCATGGAAGAAAAATGAAGCTATCACCCCCGTCAGAAACCTGAGGCAGTTTTACTCTGCCCCATAGGGGAGCTATGAGTCAGCATCAAAGCGGTGTCCATAGGGGTGTGTGTGTGTGTGCGTGTGTGTGTGTTTCTGTGTTAGTGCCGATAAGCAGATTTTAGCCCCATTATCAGGAAACATCATGCCCTGATTTGTCATTATTAAAAAGTCATGAAGTTTCTAGTTTCTAAGCCCTTGATCGGCACATCCTATGAAGGGTGGGGTTTTCATTTAGATGAAAAGTAGGACTTTCTTTTCTCAGACTTCTGTGCCCTGTGGTTGCAGCTGTACCAAAGGAATGAGAAAAAAGAAAGAGCTCAAAAAAAAAAAAAGCCACAGAAAAACCTGGCATGTAGGTAACAAAAACAGCTAGTTACAGTATGGAATGATTAGCTCATGCTTCCTCAAATATAAGAAGAATTTTAAAGTAGGTGAAGACACATGAACAAAGAGACTTGGTCAGTGGGGCTTTGGGTTGTTTGTTGACTTTAATTCACTCCTATGCTCCTTAGTTTCTCACTGCTTCTTCCCCACCCCCACCCCTGCTCCAGACCCTTTCAAGTCCTGCAGGTTTCCTTGGGTGACTGCTCTCAGTAGTTGAGCAGCGGACAAAGTGGCTACACAGAGTAGTCCTGGCCAGACCTGCTGTCTCACTTGTGGTGACTGTTGCCCCTGTTAAGCCTTCACAATTGCCCTTGCCCTAGCCCATGTGAAAAGATAATGCTGCTGTTATTAATGCAGTGAGAGGTTACATCCCTCTGATCCAGTTGGCAGTCCCTGCCCTGCGTGGGGCCACCTTTTTCTCCTAAAGCAGCATAACACATCCTGGTTCATCTCCAGCTGGGCTAGGTGGTCACCTTTCAGTTTTCCCAGTGGACTTCCAGACAATTTTAAAGTGTCTTTGAGATGCAGTCTTTCATGAAAAGTTATGGTGGCCACGTTCACTGCTAATGTGGCCAGAGAGGTGTTTCTGTTCTCCCGAGCCGCCCTCTCCTCCTCAGCATGTACTCCTGTCATCCTCTTCTCCTTGCTTTGCAGGACTTGGCACAATATGTGAACGAGGTGAAAAGAGACAACGAGACCTTGCGTGAAATCAGACAGTTCCAGCTCTCCATAGAAAATCTGGTGTGTAATGATCTTCCCATCCAGCTCCCCCGTCCCCAAACTGGGGTGTATCCTGGACATTATTTTACCATCAACTTTCCATTGTTCCTGGGCTAATTTCCCCATCACCCTTTTTGGGCGTTGACATGGCTGCCCCGTGGTCCTCCTGTCTATTTTCACCCCAGGAACTCTGTCCCACTTCTCCCAGAAGTCTAAGCTTTCAGCATGGGTTCACTTTTGTCTTGGCTTTCCCTGACCCACATGCATCCTCTCTTTGTTCATGCTGCATCTATTCACCAGGTGATTACTACCTGCAAGACACGGGTGTGGTTCCGGGGCTGTAACTATGGAGGAGATAATTCTGTGGTTGTGTAGGCAGTTAAAGAAGGAGCTGGAAAGGCCATGTTGAACGTAGGGTTGTAAGGTCAGTCCCATATCAGAGGCTAATCATGGAATGCCCTTGTTTCGGCAAGATGGTTCAAGGAAGTCCTCTGTGCCAATTGTCATTTGAACTGGGGCCTGAGGGCCACGAAGAAGCAATACACACACAGGTCCAGGAGAAGACAGACACAAGTGCAATGCTCAGGAGCCGGCGAGAGAGAGCCAGGTGTATTCAAGAAGCCAGAAGGAAAGGAGGCTGCAGGGCCAGAGCCAGAGGCGCTGAGGGGAACCACACACTGTCGCCCATATGCCCACACGTGAGGCGGAGGTTGTATTATGACTGCCGTGGGACGCTAGTGAAAGCGGTTGTTTGAATCAAGGCGTGCCACGCTCCAACTCACATTCCAATAAGATCTCTTACACGGGAGACACAGTTGCAAACCGTTGAGAGAGTGGTGATGGTGGCTTAACTTTTGGCAGTGATGATGGAGGTAAAGGAATGAGTTTCAGTTTGTTGCCAGAGCAGACTTAATGCTCTCTCTCACTCTTACAACTGCTTCCTCACGTCAGGACCCCCTCCCTCACATCTTGTAGAAATAGAAGTGTCTTTATGTAGTTGCATTTCCAAAAGGTGCATTTTCCAACTTACTCTTGTTCTCTAACTTGTGAAACTTTTCCGTTCTCTTCAAGGTTAACTCAATATTCCTTTTTATGTGATCGAACCCCCTCAGAGATCTGACTGTAAACTGTTTGCTGAAGTCACCCGCTAGAACCACCCCCATGCTTTATATTGTAGTTACACCCCACTGTGGTCGATGGTCTTTAAGTTGCCATGCTTTTGCATAATTCTCCTTCTGGGCTTCCTCTCCTCAGAGCCTAGAATGACTTTTCATCATCCCTTTTCTAGTTCCTTCAAGATCAAGGAGCATCATTTCCCCTTCTTAATCTTTCTGTAATTCCATAACACTTGCCTGGACAGCTGTTTCTGCATTGATTCTTAGGCTTTCTTGCAGTACAGTTTATTACATGTCTGTCTCCTTTATTAGAATATTAGAGATAGGCTTTCAATCAATTTGTTTATTCCCTTAAAGCGTGGTCTCGTGGGTATTCATTAACACCATTTTAACCAGTAAGTTTCAAGTTTTAATAGTAAGCTTGAAGTTCTTATTTTTGAAACCGTAGGTCAGGGAAGCCCTCCCTGGTCCTGTAGGGCAGAGCAGACCGCAGGCTATGCAGGCTTCCTCATTGTTGTTCCCTTCCTGGCACTTGTACATGTGTAGCGCAGTGCTTCTGTCCATCTGGGTGCCCCATCATGACCCCAGAGAAAAGGGGCAGTGTCACATCCCCTGCCTCTACAGTGGCTGGCATCCCACATAAGTAGATCCCCAGGGCACATTAGTTCCTGAAATCCCCTTGTGAGTGGGATCCTTCCCATCAGTTTGTCCTGTGTGGCCGGCTAACTTCCTGCCTGAGGTTATACAAAAATGAACGCATGGTCTCTCCTCTGCCCTGGCATTTAAAAGACAAAGCCATCTTTTTTGTATATTATATAGTCCTGTACTTGAAAACCACACAACGATAATATTTATCATATTATAAGCCCGTTGTTTCTAGAACACACCTTTGTTAAAACATATCTGTATGCATGTGTGTATGCCAAACTCAGAGATGCACTTTTTTTTTTTTTTAAGAACCAACCAGTTTTGCTCTTTGGACGGCCTCAGGGAGATGGTGAAATTCGAATAACCACTCTGGACAAGCATACGAAACAGGAAAGGTGAGCAAAGCAGTCATCCTCCTCCGACAGTCCAGGAACCGCGGTGGGGCAGTGCTTCAGCACAGGGCTGCTAGCTGACGGTTGACCTCTGTTGCTCGGTGGGTGGGGCCGGGGCAGCTGTTCTGGGAAGGGGTCAGCCTAGGACCATGGGGCCCAGCTACTCTGCCCACGTGCATGGCTCACCGTGGAGCTGACACGTCAGCAACAGGCTTGGTGTGTTGGGTATCAGAAGTCTGAGAAAACCTTAGAACAGGTTTGTTTGATTTCTCGGGTGAGAAATACCTCAGTCCTTGACTTCGCAGGAAAGAATTCACACCAAAGCCTAGTTTGTGATGCAAGTGGTTTTTATGAAGGACAGAAGCTGTTTCAGGCACTACAGTAAACTGAACACAGGCACCCTCACATGTGGTGACCTGAGGGCAGAGTGGTGGAGGGGCAGGAGAGAGAATGAAGAGAGAGAGAGAGAGAGAGAGAGAGAGAGAGAGAGAGAGAGAGAGAAAGAAGAAGAAGAAGAAGAAGAAGAAGAAGAAGAAGAAGAAGAAAAGAAAGGAGGAGAGAGGAAGAGAGAGACACACACTGAGGGCTGGCTAAAAGGAAGGCAGAGGAGCAGCTAGAAAAGAGGGTCTTTTTAGGGCCTTCCACTTGGGGAGACATGGTCGATGGTCTGGGTTGACCCCATTGGCCGACTGAAGCCCACCTGGCCTAGTTGGACCAATCAAGTTGTACCACCCACTCTTGGTTCCAGGCCTGCATTGGCTCATGACCTTCAGCCTTTATTGGCTTCCAGACTCCTGTAGGGGCCTCCTAGGCATGGAGAGGAACACCCCCCATCTTACTACCTAATGGTTTCTCCAGGACAAAAGAGAGGAATGCAAAAAAAAGAAAAAAAAGTTGGTCAGATCAAGCTGTGATCCCTGAAACTGTCTAACATGGGAATACTGATTTCCCCCGCTGTTAGGACACTGGTTTGTTCAAGCTCTTAAGGAGGACAGAGAAAATCCAGGAAAGATTCCCAGGGCTAAAGAACTGTATGTTTAGAAGGAAAACAGACATCAAGTAGCAACAACCCCCACCCGGAAAGCAGAAACACGATAGTCTGATGCTTTGGGTCTGCATACGAAAATAGCAGAGGAGAAAAGGCCTACAGAGATGTCTGAATGGGGCCAGAAGTGAGCTTCTCTTGAAGGGAATTTGCAGCTGTGCACTGAGGCGTTCCTGACCAGACACCATCTTTTCTACCTGGTGCCTTTGTATCAGAATTGACTCCTAGTGGTGGATTTGGGGGTTGTTGCTATGTTTTTGTTTTTTTAAATAGGGTCTTCAAGGCTCTGGTCTTTTATAAGTCTGCATATACTTGAGCATAAGCCTGCCCGAATATCAGCCGAGGCACCTAATTTTACCACAAAAACTGCATTAAAAATTGTGCTGAAAAACTCGACTTCTAAGGAGTATATACACGATACATCACCCAGTCTGTCTGTCTTCCCCGATAGCTCTGGGTGAGCGCACACTGGCAGCCTTTGGGCAGCCGGGGAACCCATCACCATCTGCACTGCTTCTGAGCCACAGGGAGTCTACAGGATCAAGGAGAACTGCCTCTTAGTGTTTCCAAGACTGTACATGTCTTGGAACATGTCCATTCCCTCACCTTACATCCTCAAAGCTGCTTGTGGGTTTGAACCGCTGACCCTGTGAGGTTGCTGAACCTCTAGCGCCCCCAGGGTCTTTAGACAGTTGAAGAATTTAACCCTTCAGAATCGATTCAACAGAGAGGGTAACAGCAAATATCCATCATATATTTATAGGAGAGCTCCAAAAATTTCAAGGGAAAATTGCGTTATCTTTTCATTCCATTTTCCTCTGGACTTTTTGAAACTCTAATAGATGTAGTTAATGATGCAACCAACAGCAACTGCCTTTGTGGCAGAGATGGGCATTTTCTGGAAAATTTTGAAGAAGAGCCAGTCAGCCAGCAGGGGGCAGCATCAGCTCTTGTTTCCACCTGGATGCCCTGACTCCACAGATTGCTCCCAGAAATCACATATCCCTTAAGCCGCGTCTCAGAGAGCTCTGAAAGCGATTTGAGCGGTAGACCTATGTGAATGGTTATCTGCAGCATCATTATCTTTGTGTACAAAAGCATAGGCATATCGGTCACTGAGAATTTATGGAAAGATCAAGATATTGATGATAGGGTTTTAAGGCTGGCTTCCTTTCCTGAATGTCATTGCTTTAAGACAAAAAGGAAGATCAACACTACATCTTTTTTCCCCAATGATTTTATCGGGGGCTCTTACACCTCTTATAACATTCAATACATCATTTGTATCAGGCATATTTGTACACATGTTGCCATATTCATTTCCGAATATTTTCTACTTGAGCCCTTGGTATAAGCTCCTCTTTCCCCCTCCCCCCCCTTTTTAAAAAAATGAATCATTTTAGTGGGGGCTCATTCAACTCCCATCATGATCCATACATACATCAATTGTATGCAGGCCACATCTGCACACTTGTTGTCATCATCACTCTCAAAACATCCTTCCTCCATTTAGACGCCCAGTACAGCTCCCCATATTTTCCTTTCCTCCCTCCTAACCCTTCCCCATAAACCCTTAATAATTTACAAATTGTTATTACTTTTTCATATTGTACACTGTCCAATGTGTCCCTTCACTCACTTCCCTATTGTCCATACCCCAGAAAGGAGGTTATATGTAGATGCCTGAAATTGGTTCCTCCTTTCTATTCCACCATCCCTCCACCCTCCCAATATCACCATTCCCACCACTAGTCCTGAGGGAACATCTAACCTAAATTCCCCATGTTTCTAACTCTAGTGTACATCCACTGGTCTAGCTGGATTTGTCAAGTAGAATTGGAATCATGATAGTGGGTGGGAGGAAGCATTTGAGAACTAGAGGAAAGTTGCATA
This sequence comes from Nesogale talazaci, assembly GCA_004026705.1. Taxonomy (NCBI): domain Eukaryota; kingdom Metazoa; phylum Chordata; class Mammalia; order Afrosoricida; family Tenrecidae; genus Nesogale; species Nesogale talazaci. The sequence goes on from PVJH01000184.1 coordinate 29,529, forward strand.
TTTCATTGATACCACACTATACATTAACTGGGTCATCTCCTTCCTGCATCCTCTCTGTAAGAGGATGATACTTCACCTATTGATGGGCTTTGGGTCCCCAGACTGTACTCCACTCATTTATGTTTTTTGTTTGTTTTTTTTGGGTGGCATCACTGCCCTCTGGTGGTCGTGGGAACTACCCAGCGCTGCTCCTGAGAGCTGCTGCTAGATTTGAACCACCAAGCCTGTGGGCCACAGTTCCACACTGAACCACTTACACCACCAGGGCTCAGCCCCCACTCATTTATAATGATATAATTTTGTTTTTTGATACCTGGCACCGAATCACTTCAACAACTCGTGGTCACACAGGCTGGCGTGCTTCTTCCATGTGGACTTCGGTGCTTCTGAGCTGGATAGTCACTTGTTTACTCATCAACAGTACGCCTTAACCATAACTTTTCTGCTATACTTTTTCCCACACCCTGCTCAGTTTCTCGCCAAGAGACCCATGATATCCAGAGGCAGCCATATCAAGGTCAGAGCAGTGGCCTGAAGGTTGGATGGGGGTGTGAGCCCTGCCTTGGCCTCCACTAAGAGTGTGCCTTTGAGTGCCTTTGAGCAAACTGTCCATCGTCTCTCCCACTCGGTACAATGAAGATGATGGTGTTGCCTACCTTAGCAGGTGGTCACAGGGATGAGAGAATGTCAGGCTTGTGAAATGGACTAACTGGAGTCCTCCCAACCATTCTGATGACTCCATAACATCCCAGGGAGGGAGGTGTTAGAGTTAACATCTTTACTATGTAAATTTAGCGCTTTCAACACCACACCTCAAGAATTACTCCTGAACAAAGCTTTTTGTTTGTTTGTTTTGGGGGGCATCACTGCCTCTGGTGGTCCTGGGTGCTACCTGGTGCCACTCCTGAGAGCCGCCGCTGGATTTGAACCGCCAAGCCCACGGGCCGCAGTCCCGCACTCAACCACTTACACCACCGGGGCTCAGCCCTTGAACAAAGCTTTATGACTTAGCTCTCTTGTCCCTTGGACACTGCTCTGTAGGCATGCCTGTGGATTTTTTTTAAAGTCTTTTTTTTTTTTTTTTTTAGGCATCACTGCCCTCAGGTGGTGGGAGTAGGAGACACCTGTGGATTTTGACGTAGTTTTTTTTTAGGAGGAAACTGGAGTACAGATAGTGAGACCATTCATTTCAGGCTTTACCATTTATCACACGTTTGCTGGGGAGGCTTCAGAAGAAAGTCCTGGGGCCTGTCTGCTTCCATTCAAACTCAGCCTCAAGAAAATCATAGGGAGCAGTTCCGTTCATCACAGACCCACCACCAGGAGCTGGGGTTGACTTGACTGTGGTGGTTTGTTTGTTGCTTGGTTGGTTGATTTGGTACCAAGATCTGCCTAGTTTGATAGCCTCGACTACCACATTATTTTCAATTATTTCCCTTTCACTGAAAGGAAAAAAAACAAGTTTGGTTGGTTAAGTAAAATTTTTCGAGGAAAAAAATGAACTTCCCTGCTGCCGGACCATTTCCCATCAGTCTCTCCTCTCTCTGTCTTTACAGGCATATCTTCTTATTTGACTTGGCAGTGATCGTGTGTAAGCGAAAAGGTGATAACTATGAAATGAAGGAGATAATTGATCTCCAGCAGTACAAGATCGCCAACAACCCTACCACCGATAAGGAAAATAAAAAGGTGGGACCCTGGGCGTTGATATCTGTACCTTAGTTGTAACATTGCCTATGGCGGAAGAGTGAGCTTACCAATTCAGATGTTTTTGTGTCTAGAGATTGATTAGGGACCAGCCTCTGTGAGATGTGACTGCTCTAATGCCATCTTGATCAAAACAGAGCATCGCACTTCTCTATAGCATGGCATTGATAGCAGTAATACGGTAGGTTAGACATCGTTTGATGACAGTGCTACAGGGTTTTTTGGTATGATTAAGATGGAGTTGAGAACATAAATAGATGCTGTTAGTTCATGATACATATTGACACAGATCATTTTCATTTTTTACAGTGGTCCTATGGTTTCTACCTCATCCATATCCAAGGACAAAATGGCTTGGAATTTTATTGCAAAACAAAAGACTTAAAGAAAAAATGGCTGGAACAGTTTGACATGGCTCTGTGAGTATTTGTGCTTTGAACAGCGCTTACCTCCCCTCTGCTTCAGTCACCTATGAATAATGAACGACCAATAAATGTACTCTAATGCCGGATGATGAGCCCTTGGAGGATAGCTTCCCTCTCCTAGGAGAGGGGCGTTGGTGAATTTCTTCCAGAGACAGAAAGAGGGAGCTCTAACCTTCCATTTGACTTCATCCTTCTCACCAGCCTCTTGTACTGCTTTAGTTTTCAGCACAGAAATAGTCCCGAGTCTAATGATAAGCAGTTTATGATGATGTTAGGTGCCCTGGTGTGATTTCTAACTCCCGGCGACTCTATGTCCGACCCAAGGAAACCCTGCCCTCGTCCCTACCCTCCTCACTACAGTTCTTACCTCGGAGCCCATTGTTGCAGCCACACACCAGTCCGCCCTGCTGAGGGTCCACCTCCTTTCACTGCCCCTCTGCTCTACACAGAGCAGATGCATCTGCACACAGATAGGTGGGTGCACGGACTCACAGGGGTCTTCAAGAAGCTTGTGGAAAAAGGCCATTATCTTCTATATGCACGCACGCATATCACTGTTGAAATAGGCATGCGCATTATCTTTACATATACATAGATACATGATCATACATATTCATATCTGCAGATCTGCGTGAGTGTGTGTGAGAGTGGAGACATGCATTCTTTGTAGACATACACATGAGGGGCTTGTAAGACTTTGGAAAATTGGAATGTAAAGATAATGGAAATTATCCACAAAATGTCAAACCTCCTCAAACCTCTCTTTCAATTATACAGGAATTCATACACACACACACACACACACACACACACACACACACACACATATATATATAGACTTTTACCTGAATTTTATTGGGAGATAGATTTCCTCCCTCTGTGTGCTCTTAATTCATTTATTGTTCGTACCTTGGCTAACCGGCTTGACGTATCCAATTGTGTGCTTTCAATGTTTGGCTTCTTCTAGTCTGCTTCCCTGTTATTGAAGAAGAAGCCCAACCCAGAGGTGGCAGATAAATCAGACTGGTCTCAAAAGGAGATTTAATTACGCAGAAACATGTCGTTACAGGCATCCCTTTGTTGTTGGGTGTTCACGGACTGAATGGCGCGTGGTGACCCTGGTTATGAAGGCCCTGTGTCGCCCGCTCAGGGGAACTGTTGGTGAAGGCGGTATTATGTAGGAAAGCACACTTTGGGCAACTGCTCCCTTTCTGGTTTAGTGTTATCAACCCATTGTGGAACAAACCTATGGAATTTCTGTTTGTTTTGTTTATCTTTAAGGAATGTCAGTATAAAACTGAGGTAGCGTCTGACTGTTTTATTACAGTTCTGAAGAGAGAAAAACAAATAGTCCTTTAAGTTGTTTTATGCAGCTACTCCCCAGCAATGGGTAAGAGAAAGATTTTCAGGCTTATGAACAATTCTGAATTCATTGCTGTGAACTGGCTATCAGCTATGTACTCTTAAATTCTCACATCGTGATTTCCTCATCGGTATAATAGAGATAATGATATTTATTTTGAACTCCGCATGATATATATCAACCTGAGTGCTGTTCAAATAGCATAATAACTGATACATTGTATGGAGTAATAAGTGGTCTCTATTGTTAATCTATTGCTATTACTAATATTATTTTGTATGGGAATTGGGTGCTTACAAAATCAAAGTAATCCATATACTCTACTGTTAGTCTAATAATGAAGGAAAATGGTACGTGTGCCTTTGTACCACAAGTGACTTTATCACGGGACCCCTTTGGTGTTGTACACGGTGATGGCTGTGACGCCTGAGGTCCTGGGTGAGGCGTGGGCAACACCACCAAAACCGCCAGCCAGGAGTGACCTGGCGGGCTCAGCCTCGGAACGGTGCCCTGTGGGGTTCTCAGTGCGGATGGTGTTGAGAAGTAGATGGTTCAGCTGTTCTTCCATGGCACCTCAGGGCGATCTCCCTCTTCCAACCCTCAGGTGCACAGCGAGCCTGCCAACCGCCTGCTTCACCCTGGACTCCCCTCATGCCCACAGTCTGCTCTCAGGAGATGCCAAGGGATGGCCACTATTGGGTTCAGCCATCAGAACTGGATGACAGAGTGCAGGAGCTGGTGGTCACGTGCAAAGAGAGAGTCAATCTCTAGCCTTTGGCCTTGTGGGAAGGAGGCTATGCTCCTCCTTTTATTTGGGTTCTGTTCGGTTAGGAATCCAAAGAGGAGTGAAGGCAAACCGAGAAGGAGGAAAATATGCTTATGATTACTCTTAACCTTCACTCATCTTTATATATATATATATATATATATATACATACATACACACACATACTCACACATACATACATACAATTCCAGGGCTCCTGGGCCAGCATGATAGATTTAGCAGTGAGTATTTTATTCAGGGGCCATCTTCAGACAATGAAAGCTCTGTGGAGCATCACCAGGGGCTCGGATCGCTCTTCCGTGGTCAGCACACCTGTGGTGGCTTCACTCAATAGCTTCCAGCCAGCTGGCGGTCATCTTTTTCTTGCTAGGATCCTTTGTCGAGATGTCACCCATGTATTATTGACAAGACTTAGGTGGGCCACAGGGGAGCTTAGAAGATATGGGTTCATGGAACCTTTAAAGAGTTCATGGAACAATGGATTTAAAGGGAATTTTTAATGAACTTGTTCATAGTTCTGGCCATAATCTGCATTCCAGGCAGGAGTGTGCCTGACTAGGAACTCAGGTTCTCTTACCTAGAAGAAGGCAGGAAAGGATGGGTTTGGGCAGTTAGCAGTCACTGCCTTGCAGGTGTACAGACACAGAAATGTGCTGCTGCTGCTGCTTTCACATGCTCCTGAGTTGGGTCCACCTCATGGAGGGTCAAATCCCAACAGAAGAAAACTCAGGCCCGGCCTGTCCCAGCCACACAATTGTTCTTCTGTCTGGGTCCCTGGTTTAGAGGCTGTATCTGTCCGTGGTCTCAGTGAGTGTCTTCCACTGACCCTCTGATGGACCAAATACAAGGTCCTTCTCTGGGGTCCGACTCTCCTGATGACGTGTCCAAAGTCCATGAGATGGCATTGCACCACCTTTGCTGCTAAGGGACATCTGGCTGTACTTTCTCCCAGACAGATTTCTTTGTTTTTGGCTGTCCCGGATACTTCCAGTTGTCTTTACCGATACCAGAGTTTAGATGCTTCGGTTTTTCCCCTTTCAACAGTCATATGTTTATGAGGGGGTTGAAAAACCATTGGTTTGGCTCAGGTGCTCCTTGTCCTCACAGTGACTTCATCACTCTGAATGATTCCACCACCAGGAAGAGATCTGTAGCACATCTATGGAAGCTGTGCTTCTTAATCTTGGGATATTTTCCAAGTGCCTCAGCCCTGGGGTTAGATGTTGTTCGAGCTGCTGTGTATCAGCCCACTGCTCTAGGGGATCCAGGCCACAGTGGGATTAGACTATTATGATGACTAGAGTTGTCATTGATTGGTTGCATTGGAACTAGATTGTCTGGTTTTTCCTCTTGTTTGTCTTAGGTTGGAAACTTTGCTAAGGTCAGTTTAGCATCATCTGCATCCTCAGGGTGAGTGATGGGTGTGCTTGATGTATGCTGGGTGACTCTTGAACCCTGGGTTTTCCCTGTGGAGGGCTAGGATTCTTCCCCTGGGTTGTGGCTGCCTCCACCTCTCAAGAACCTCTTTGCTGCCACATTTTCAACTCCTAGTAGTCCTGGAGACAGAGTGGAGCTATCCCATAGGATCATGAAGGCTAAATGTCAAGAGTCAGAACCAGACTCACAGCCTTGGAGCCTGTGCGGACGCATAGCGCGACCCTGTGTGTCAGGGTAGAAGTGCCCCTGGGAGTCCCTGGGGTGAGTTCTTTACAAGAAAGGAAAGCCCTGCCTTCCCCAACAAAGTCTGCGAGTTTCAATGGCAGCCCTTGGAGTTATCAGCCCAACACATATCCATTAGGCCACCAGAGGACATAATTGTGATTATCTTTGTTCCAGAGATCAGTGAGAACCCATGTCGTTGGTGAGAGGGTGAAAGGACCTTTTTTTGAGGATTGCCCAAAGTCAAAATCAAGGCTTTTATTAGGAGAAACTAGGCCACGTGTAGTGAAGAACAACAACAAAAAAATTTTTGTTTTTCAAGTATCAGGATCTGCCATCAGCATATTCCCTCCCCTGCTTTCTGAAGCCCAAGGATGCAGGGCGGGCCTGACAGTGTCCCATGTGAAGGAGCTCTGTAAACACGATCTTCCATCTGTGCGCAGGAAAACAATCACCTCAGTCTCTGGGCTGAAGGCTTTGCCCCGCTCTGTGGTCGCAGGATCTCTGTGGCTGTATGCAGACCAGCGTCCCCTGACCAACCGGTGCCCCTTCCTCTTTTGAGCATCTCCATGTCCTCAGACCCGCCCTGGTCCTGACGCATGGTGGGTTGTTACTTTAAGGGATTCTGGAAAGGAAAGCGAGGCATTGGGGGGAAGGTGGCGGGAAATCAAGGGAGGTGATATTTTAAGACTGATGAAATACTTGCCAGTTCTATTTACAGAAAATGGCAAATAGGCTGTTTATAGAATGATGGGATCACCTTTACTTTAAATCTTTGCAACTCACCTTTAAGGAGCTTAATTTAGAGCATTCACGGGCACCATGGAAAAGCATGAACACCAACCAATAAATAAGAGGCATCTGGTGCACAAAAATCTCCTCCGCCAAGATGACCTAAATCTCTGCCGACCGTGCCTCTCAGCTTCTGTGGGAAACGGTGCTCTCTGACTTCCCTCGGCCCCAACCACTTCCGGCATTTAAAAGAGGCAGTGGACCGCACCAGGGTTTGGCAGACCTCCACAGTAAAGCCTGGGCCAAGGTAGGGGGTGGGGGGCAGCAGTGACCCACTTGGATAGGGTAGCAGGGAGACTTTCACTTGTCCGCTGTGTGTAGATCAGCAAGGCTGACGACCCTGCAGGTTGTTGAAACAGTGATGGAGCCCCATACAGTCCAGAAGCCATGGTTGTCCTCCCCCGACTCTAAAGAGTGTCTTTTCATCCTGAAGAGATGGATTGTTCGGCTTTGCTTACTCATATTTCCAACAGAGCTTTTTGCCACCGACAGTCACTCTCCATTTCATTTCGTGTGAAGGCCGTGGCAGATATTTTTATTAGCTTCAGCTGGCTTTCACAGTGATGTTGGGAAATTCAGACATGAACACCTATAGCAGTGTTCAAAATAGTGTTAGGACGCTGCAGGTATGGTTCCTCCAAATCTCTGAGATCCAAATGTGTTTTTACAAAGTCTCCCGTTAGATTTATAGATTTAAATTAATAAGCATTGTCATACCCATTTACCGTTCCCTGAACTAACAGTCCCGGGAGCCTTTTGGCGCGTTTGTAAAGGTTTCGCACGGAAGCATTTCCAATCGAGTTGAGGATCTTAGGTCACAGCAGTTTCTTTATCCACGAGGCTGCCACCATAAGCAACGGGTCCCGGATCTTACTCTCTAAAGCCGGAGGCAGGGCCTATTTTGGTTTGCCTGAATAGAATCTAGAGGAGCAAACCATTTCCTTAAATATTCCTGCAATCAGTCAAAGGTGGGTAGCCTAGGAAGCAGGGGATGGACATGAAAGTGGGAGAGGGTGTTGGGGTTGGGGGGGTAGGGGGTGAGCAGGACAATCTCAGAAAGGAAGAGCCGAACAGGAGGGAAATAGAGCCATAAGGAAGGAAGATAATGGTACCGTTGGACCCAGCCCAATTTCGAAAGGGATCTGACAGACCCTCTCACCTGGAATTTCTTCTTGCAGACCCGGCCCATATTCTGGAGATTCTGATAATTCACAATACTCCCTCCAATGAATAAAGCCCCTTTGGAAAAAAAATGTACACACCATGATTAACATCACTAATGCTGTTGTTAGATAACTCGATCACTAAGTATTAGGCAGAGTATAAAATATATGCATCATATGCTGGGGGGGGGGAGGGTAAGGTGGGAATACCATGGCCCCAATTAAAATCTTTCAAAAGAGGAAAACAAAAGCACAAACCCCACGTGCTGCCGTGTCATGTCTGACCCCGGTGACCCCGGTGTGTCAGGGTGGAGCTGTGCTCACAGGGGCTTCAATGACTCATTGGGGGAGGTGGAGCATCGGCCGTTCCCCTGAGTCACCTCTCGGTGGACTTTCACTGCCAGTCCAAGCCTGGCATCCCAGAGCAAACTCCCTGCCAAGGAGTCAGTGCCGGCTCCCAGCCAGCCCCCTGTGGGTCTCCAATGCGACTTGTTTATGGGAGTGGAAAGCACAAACTTTCACCAGCTGCTGGTGGTGTTGAACTGACGACCATGGCGGATTGCAGTCATCCAGGATATTTGTGGGTTAAACACTAAAGCAGGTGGTAGGCGACAGGAGATCACGGGGCCTGGAATTCCAGAGTTTGGGATTCACTTTGAGTCATGGCTGTGTTCAAAGCAGGATCCCTTGAACTTACTTTGTCTGATGGGCTCCTGAAGAGGAGTGGTCCCCTGGTGAGCTGGGAAGGAGACGGCAGGCTGAGAAGCCTGAGTGGTGTTCTGCAGGAGGCATAGTGCTTCTTGCTAGTTTGCTTTCTCTGCGTGACAAATCTGACGTTGCCTGCACTCAATGCACACATGGCAGGCTTAGAAAGATTTAACCTGAGGTCCGGTGGGACAGTGGGTCAGAGCACATCCTTGAACTCAGGCTCTCCTAGGCAAGAACACTGTTGGAATTCACCTTCTGCTCTCTACTGAAACACCAGTCAGCCTGTTCGTCTCATGTTATCTGTACCACTAGGTTTTATCAATCATCATTGGCTTTAATCTAAAGACACCATTTAGGTTTTCTAGGGACCGGAAGAGTGTCATCACAGGAAGCTAAGGTCATTCAGCCACCATTTATTGATACTTGCCTGTTTGCCAGACATAGATGGAAGCTTTGGGCCTATATAACAGACAGGGTGGTGTGACAATTTAAGTTTTAGTTTATTCTAATTTCAAACTACAACCATGGATTGAATTTCAGGACTGCACTCTTTGAGATGTCTGTCTAAGTAAAATTTCACATTCAACCTTATTACTGAATTTTCAGTAGATGGAAGGCCCCACATTATAGTCCACCTTCATATATAATCATTTTCACCCATCTCTCATAATTACATCTGACCTTGACTATAATCTTATTCCACCCTGTTGGTCCATACCTTTAGCTCCTGAGGGTAGTTTTTGCATCTGTACCCCGTTCTCCCATGCCTGTTCTCCACAGAAAACCCACAGTGATTGGATTGTCTCATTCTCTACTTCGACCCCTTTTTGCATTCTTTACCGTCCTCTACCAAGTGTCAAAATTCCTACCAGAATCAAAGCAGGTCAGCGTGATTTTGCTCGGGCCATAGACGCCATCACTTCTGTTCATTTCGTTTGCTCCTGGCAGATTGAAGGGACTTCAGGCTCTGGAGTTAGCAACGGCTCCAGCATGCTTTCACAGGGAGCTCTCCCTCCCGATGACATCCTTTTTTCCTGCCTGTGGGGTGACTGCGTTTGTTCCCCCTCAGGCTTTAAGTGTCACTTCACGCAAGCGGTTCCCTCTGTGTCCTATGCAAGACGGGTGTTCCCAATTCTCTAGTGTCCCCTGGTGATGGTGATTATGTGTCTGGACAAAAAATAGCCAATGGTGGTATTTACAGTTGTTGTCTCACCCCACAAACCCTCTGCTTGTTAACGGGAACATATTTGTTTACTCAAAGAAGGAAAAAGTAGTTAAAGGCTTGAGTTATGGGATTCTTCCTGTTTGGCAAATTGTCACAACAGTCAATACTTCAAACTTTCCCCCAAGTATCATAAAAAGGTTTAGATGGGAGATGTGGAAACATCTAGTATCCTCTACCAACAGCTCAGGTTTTTGTTTTTTTGAGATCTACGCGTGAATGTATTTTTAAGAAATACATAAATGGGGCTGATCCCCGGTGGCTTAGTGGTTGTGCACGGGACTGCGGCCCACTGGGACGGAGGTTCAATTCCAGCAGTGGGGCTGGGCCTCCTACTCCCACCACCGAGAGCAGTGATGCCCCCCAAAAAAAGAAAAAAAAGAAATACATAAATGGAGTTGCTAGTAGAGGCTATTAGGTAGCTGTCTCCTTGTGGGTGTCAAGGAGTGCTTGTACAGTTGTGGGATAAGTTTTGGGCTGTTCACCTCAAGGTCAGCACTTCAAATCCATCAACGACGCCACAGGTGAACGTTGGAAGTATCTGCTCCCACAAAGATTAACAGCCTCTGAATCCCTGTATAGGGTCCCTAGGAGCTGCGTCCTCAAACTACAGGCCACATGCGACCCGCCGAGGACGTTTACCCGTCTGGCCAGGTGATTTTGCCTCTGCTGCTTGTCCTGCTTAGCAACTGTCTCATCCCTGGTCAGCAGTGAATTTGTTTGTAGTTTTTTTTTTAAACTATAGTCCGGCCCTCCCAACAGTCTAAGGGACAGTGAACTGGCCCCCTATTTTAAAAGTTTGAGGACCCTGGTCTAAATGGCAGTGTTTTACTCATGGATGGTATAGATTTGTTATTCTTTCCCAAGTTACCTTTCAGATATGAGAGTGTAATTAAAAAATCATTTTTACAACCTGGTAGTTGGATTTTTGACCATTTCTTCCTGGCAGTCTGACATGCTACTTTCATAGAAACTATAGGATCAAACTACATAGGTAATTTTCATGCTATGAAATTGTGACTTTCTTTGACCTCTTGTGGTCATAAGGCTGCTATGCTTCTTCCATGGAGGCCTTGTTGCTTGAGCTACATGGCTGCTTGTTTACCTTCAAGCCTTTAAGATCCCAGATGCTGTATCTTCTAATAGCTCGGCACCATCAGCTTTCTTCACCCCTTTTGCTTATGTACACCTTTGTCTTCAGTGATTGTGTCAGGAAGATGAGCATCACAGAATGTAAATTTAATAGAACAAAGTGCTCTTGAATTGAGAAAGTACTTGAGTGGGGGCCCAATATCCATGTGCTGCCTTAATACTGAACCCATAAATATGTGCACATAAATATATTTCCCCATCATCACATATAAATGTATTTTCCCATGTGCATACCTGTATGTAGATCTCATATCATTGTGTTCCCACCTTCCTGGATATGATTACTGAAGGCCTTATGCTGATGCAGAAACTGTACATGGACTGGGGAGGGTGGGGAGAAATGAGAAGCTGGTACCAAGGGCTTAAGTTGAAAGCAACTGTTCTGTGACCCTTTAATACAGTTCCGCATGCTGTGGTGACCCCAAACCATAGAATTATTTCCATTGTTACTCCATAATTGTAATTTTGCTCCTCTCATTATGAATCATAATGTAAACATCTGATATGCAGGCTATATTTTCATCATTACAAATTGAACATAATTAAAGCATAGTGATTAATCACAAAATATGTCATTATATATTGTGGAATATTTATCTCTAATTACAAATAAATGACATTTTGTATTGAAGCATGGTGTAGTATGGATAACAGTTTTGGGACCAAGTACTTGTATGTGGGTTTATCTGCATGTTGGCAGACCAGCCTGGAGATGGATAGAGTAGTGGTGTCTCAGTTCCTCAGACCATCAGAAATATATGTTCTCTGGTGGTCTTAGGTGAGCCCTGGGAAAGGGTTGTTAGACCTCCAAAGGAGGTGGGACCCACACAGGTTTAAAATGCTGCTCTGGGCAGTGGTGGATATAGGTTGACATAGCCCCCCCCCCCCTTCCAGGGTCTGCAGCACTCAAAGTTTACCTACAGGTTCCTTGCATTCCTCTGCCTCCATTTCAGATTCCTCGTGGCTTATTTTTCTTATCTTGTCAGACTTTTACACTTATAGAGAGCCAGAGTCTTCTAAACTCACAGTGGAAGTTCTATCCTGTTCTTAGAGGGTTCCTGGAATTGGAATTGCCTGGAATTGCACTGGAATTGGCTCGATGTCTGTGAGTTTGGTTTGGGTGAGACTCTGAAGAAGGGCTTCTCCCCTTGTCAATTTCCACATGAAATCCAGACATAGCCAGCGTTTTGTGCTGTGGATGAATGTCACAAGGGGAGGCCTTCTGCCCTCTCACTGGCTCTTCTTGACACCATCAGTGGTGCTCTGAAGGGCAGCCTTTCCCGTGACCCCTCAACATGCTGCTCCTTGCGGTGTTACCTGGTTACCTGCCCTGACCTCACAGGCGCTCTCATGGGAGTCCCTGGTCAGGCCAGACAGAGCGCTCGCCCTACTTTAGAGGAGTACCGCTGTGCTGAGTTACCCATCAATTCAAAATGAATCTCTCAGGAGAACGTGGTCTTTGGTGTCGGCTGAAGGGAGAGGCTCATGTTTATAACACCAATGCTTTGGCAGCACATTTTGCATTGTTATAAAATTGAAAAGATTGCTTATATTTTTGCCCCAATGCAGATTCCTCCATCATCTTTGTAGAGCTAAAACCAAGGATTCCATCGTAGCACATGCAGCTTCTACTTACTGTGACTAGTCCAGGGTCTACCAAGACTGTGAGGATGTCTGCTTCTCACCTTTTTCTTTATCTCTCCTCCTCTTCCTCCTCATCAGCCTTCTGTCCATTGTGAGATCTGTTCGAATCTTCTCAAATGCATCCACATATATATATATACATACAAGTGTCTGTTGAAATCATCAATTTCAGCTCGTAGAGCAGGAACCTGCAAATCTTGGCAAAGGGCGAGAGAGTAAATATTTTGAGTGCTGTACGCCATGTGATTTGTCACAACTACTCAGCTCGGCGCTATAGCTCTGTCTATAACATGGCCGTAGACAAGGCATGCCTGACTGAGTGTGGATTTGCTTCAGAAAAGCAGGCTGTGGCCTGAATTTGGCCCACACACTATTATTTGAAACCCCTGTCTTGGAGCTGGGCAAGATATTGTAGACCCCAGCAATGCAGCAAATAGGTTTTATCACTTCAATGAAACCACATTGTGACCTGTTGAGAACGTTAGTCGCAGTGGGTCCTATTTGGGTCATCGTACTGAGTTGGCTGCAGAATACTCACCGCTTCAGCAGAAGGAAGAAAGCAGTAAAGCAAGGGGATGAATTATCCTCATGCAGAATTGCTCCGCTTTACTCACTTGGGCGTCGGGCACGCCTGTGCAAAGAGCATGCTGTGAGCTCGCCAGTGTTTGGTCTCATCATGTGGACTCCTGGCTCATAACAACAGCACAGTCCATGTTTCCATCCTCAAAAGTCAATCCCATCACTTCCACACGGACAGTTTTTAATCAATGCTGCCATTTGTGCTCACACAGCCTTCCCCTGCTATAGTTTGCCCTGTGTGCCTGGTCTTTGTTCTCTGGAAAGGGCACTCATGAAAGTGGGCTGGGGCAAAGGGAGATGATGGTGACCCCAGGACTCTGCCAGAAGGCAAACCTGCAGGGATGAGCTGTAGGTGAAAGTGGCGTTTTGACAGTGGCGGTCCCTGCTTCGACATTTTCTGGATAACCAGAGTCCACCCAAGTGTGTGTCTTTGGGAATGGGTGGCCTTAGTGATATCATGGCCAAAATAGCAATCTACAAACAATCTTTGTATGTACCTACCCATATGCAGTTTTGTTCTGGGATGGAATTATAGTCTCTGAAAACAGCCTTTATGATTTCTCTCCTTTGAAGGCTTTCCTGGCCAGCTTTGAAGCAGCAGAAGAATTTGTTTATGGTGTGGAATCCACGCCTGCATGATCTGTTGGCCCGGGGCTGGGTTGAGACTCAGGGGACAGACCTGTTCCCATTAATCTCCCGAGTTGAAGCCAGCTCGACTCTCCCTGAATCTAATGTATTGTCTATAACCTTTCAAAATTGGCAGTTAAGTCAGTATAGGGAACTCAACTGCCGTTTCCTGGCAGCAATAAAAGGAAGTAGGACACGGGACAGTGCTCAGAAAAATCACAGCTGTCATAAAATGGAACCGCTCCGCAGCCTGTTTGATCCAGAAACATGCAAAAGCATTTCATGCATGACAAAGCGTTAGTAAATATTAAATAGTATTCTTGTTCTGTTATTGCCTTGTACGGGGAGCGCCGCCTCTCTTTTTTCTCTGGTTATATTTAATACGTACTTGATGTTTTCCTGGCATCTCTTGCCTATGCGGAGGGGGAAGTCCCAGGCAGGTAGAAGAGCGAAAAGTAGGAATCCATGTCTACCTCAACAAATAAGGATTCCTTGGGTTAGTGCTAAGTGCAGATAGAGTGATGAAGCGGAGTTTGGGTCAGGTGCCCTAAACCTTTATAACTGAGCCTTGGATCCCTGGTTTTCTTCTACCAACGATTACAGTGCAACCCAGGGACTTTAACCCGGCAGCAGTTGCTGTCCCTCTGTCCCCAGCGTGTCTGAGTAATGGTAAGATTAGCCTGAAGAAATACATTTGCTCTGGAATCGTCATTGTACTGCGTTCCCTTGGCTTCTAGTTTCCTTTAAGAAGTGACATAATCTGTGCCAGAAGGGATTCGGTAGTCGTGAGCACGTTTATGCCTATCAGTCTATACCTCATAGTTGTTGCTGCATACTAGAACTTAGCTACCCCTCCAAGTTCGTGTCTGAAATAGTCCTTCTGATGAATGAGAATCAATTTAATTTGAAAAAAGTCTTCTATTAGCCAGTTTAATTGAATGATAATCAGGATCAAGTAAAGTCTTGCATAAATTCTTAATTTCAGCCAAATGTTATGGGCAGAGCACACTGCTTTACTAACCGAACCTGCTGTTGTTGAGTTTATAACAACCCGGTGTAAGGTTTCCAAAAGGATGCATCTGTACGGGAGCTGACAACTTCCACCTCCCCCTGAGTGGCTAGAGGTTTGAACCATCACTTTGTAGTTAGCAGTCCAAGGCTTCCTCTGCAGTGTTACTGATAACTCCCTGGTAGAGTCCTTTCATCTTGGGGAGGGTTGGGGGAGAGACGAGATGCGAGGTAGTATCTGTTTCCAAGGTGTGCAGAAATTAATTTGGGGACTTCTGATAGAATCATGAACGTTGTTAGATTCTGTTGGAGTCCATGCACTTTATAAATTGATTCTGGCTATTGTATGGAAGCTTTTGGATTTTAATTCCATTGTATTGGAGTATTGGAATGGAACAGCATGTAGGGATGAGGTCTTGCACAATATTTTGCAGTTTCTAAAGTGTTTTTGGATAATAACTCATTTGATTCTTAAGGAGTCCTGTGAAATAGCTGGGAAGGTATTATTTTCATAGAATATGAAAATAGAAGAGAGATTAAGTATTGTGTGTGTTCTCTCCATTAACAAGTGGCAGGAGCTAAGCTTGAATCTTAATCCAGGGATTTCCCCCTCATACAGGCTGCTTCCTTGATAGCATGGATTCCTATTGTCATTCCTCCCAAATAAATGTTTCCTTCTGTTTGTTTTATAAACCAATGCCACCTTGCATAGCATTTTATCCACTAAATAAAAAAGATGAGTTAGAATTTTAATGCTTTTGCATATCTCTTTAGCGATGCCACTAGGCCTGAAACTGGTGTTTTTACAGAATCTAAAATATGTGACAATGTGCATATTCTTGAGACAATTGATAAGAGTGATTCGGTGTCCAAAGTCATTACAGCGAGCCGAGTAAACACAATCTTAATTGTCTAGTAAGCGAATCCAATTTTTAGTATACTAATTCTTACGGAAGGACTCCTGGTGCTGTAGTGAGTTTGTAGTTAAGCTGTCTACCATCAGGTCAGCAGTTTAAACCCGTCAACTACTCTAGGACAAAGAAGAGGCTCTCTGCTCTGGTAACGGCTTTCAGTGTTTATGGTCTCTGAAATCCAACAGGTCACTTCTCCTCTGACCTCTGGGGTTGCTATGAGTTGCAAGATTACAAGATTAAGCCTCATTAGGGTTTATGCAACATTTTAATTTTCATTGGTTTGATGATGCTTTCTTCTTCCAGTTAATTAGATAATGTGCTTGGAATCTCATGATTTAAGCTCTTGATAGAGCTCCAGGGATTGGAGAGAAGACATTTCATGGTCTGAGAACATGTTGGATTGGGATAAGCTCTAGAAATAAACATGCTCATCTCAGACTTTGATAGCCTCAGCTGTACATGGCATACATCATAAAGACACGAGTTCCATGTGAGAAAGGATATTTCCCCTTAAGAATAAACCAGGAACTGCGCATTGAGTAGTGTCTCCTTCCTATGGAGCCAGACTGAAAGGGGTTGTTTGGATGATGATGAATTTGACCAATGTGTATCTAATCAGCACAGCAGACATTCCTCTTAGACATCTCTCTCTAAGAAAACACTGGCCTTTGGAAGCTCAGCTTACAGGCCTCAGTCTGCTTTAGTGGTCAGTGGTCCCTGGCTGTTTAAATCTATCCCCATTCTTGGCCTCCTTGGACAGTTTTGAAAACGGTGTCATTCGATGGACTATCACTGCCTCCTTTGGAACAACAGTCAGCCCTTCACATAAAGAATGGTGAAATAAAAAAACAGAGGGCCCTACATTAATAGATTTAATTTTTCCCTGAATCTCTCAGGAATAAAACTGTGTTTTGTAAAATGGGTTACAGTAAACAAAAGAGAGTCCTTTTTAATTATCATTCTTTCCACCTTTCCTTGAATGAATGCTATGAGAGAATTAACATATGCTGACATTACCTTCCCAGCCTAATGCTACACTTTGGCATTCATCTCATCAAATCTTCACAAAGCTTAGATGATACTTTATCCCCATATTTATCAATAAGGAAGCAAAGAACCAGAGATAAAAATGACATGCCACAGACACACAGCTCATGAGGGGATGGCAGTGCCAGCCATGTTCTTCCCAGAGAACCATGCTGTAGTATGTGATTTCATGCTCCATTCTTACAGCATGTCTTGTCCAAAGTTAAATGGTTAATAACGAAAAAACATCTGGTGTGTGAACCCAGGTTTTCTATCCGAGACTGAAATCCCAGACACCTGGTGTTTTCCTTTGTCTCTGTCCCTCTGGAGGGCAGGAACCACCCGAGGCACATTCTCCGGCTGGTGACTGCACACAGAATTTGCTGTATGTAGTCTTTGACTAATGACGCATTGGTCAGAATCAACTCTTGGATCTGCTCTCTGATAGTGCATTAATAATATATACGCATTAAAGCTCCGTCCCAGAGACTATTTGAGCTTTGACATATCGAACACTGGCATTTTAAATGAAAGCTGTTGCTGTCAGTGCATTTTAAAGACGAGATCACTGGGAAGTAGGGCCTCATACATAACCAAACAGGCCCGAGGTCACAGCTCCATTTAAGAAGGCCAAACTACGCCTGGCCTGTTTAATTGTGGTAGGGGTCGCATCGAGCTTTCCAATTATCATGACCTAGACTTGGTTCAGAGGGAGGAGAAACAACAAAACAAAACGAACCTGTTTTATAAGGCTTTGATTTACTGGAACACCATAGAGCAACCTAATTGATTTTCTATATACCACAGAGAGGAAGAATAACGAATTTGAAACTATTCTGGCTCCTTCAAGATTGGAGGATGTCGAGATGGAGGTGCCGCCGTGTGACAGTGACGACTTGGCATGTCGGGCCCTTGGTTCGTGTTGCTAACTTAGGTCTTGCTCATACTTTTGTTTTCTGGTGATATTAGCTGAGTTCCCTTTTTGCTTGTGGCACTGCACTTGAGGTTGATACATTTTCTCTGCTAAACCGTTGCATCAATATTGTTGATGGGGGGATGTTTTGCGCTATGCTCGGCTTATGCACGTGTACACAGGGGTCCATATGCATGTGTGCGTACCATGCAGACACAAATACATGAGCCTCTCCCACAACAGTGGCTCTTTAGGGTAGTGCAACAAAGAGTTGTAGATTTGGAACCACAGGAGCCGTGCCCGACATCCAGCCACTCACCTCTGCCATTAGGCAGATGGATCTGGTGGCAGATCTGTTCCCCTCCCATGTCTACACTTGCACTGGAGCATCTCAGAAGTAGTGTCTAGAAGGGCCCAGGGTCCTTGCATCTACACAGAAAACGTGTCCAAACCTCAGGAGGAGTCAGAGTAGCAAATTGTAGATCTGAATCTAGATCCCAGGCACCTTCAATCCTCTTGGCTCATCTATTCTTTTAAAATGAATTATTTTATTGGAAGCTTGTGCAGCTCTTGTAACAATGGATGCATCAATTGTATCGAGCACATTTGTACATCTGCTGCCATTATCATGTTCAAAACATTTTCTTTCTAGTTGAGCCCTTGGTATCAGCTGCTCTTTTTTCCCCTCCTTCCCCCACCCTCTCACTCTTGTGACCCCTTAATAAATTAGAAATTATGATGATTTCCATATCATAACACTGGTTGCTGTCTCCCTTCAACCATGTTTCTGCTGTTCATCCCCCTGGGAAGAGGGGGTGAGGGTGGGAGATTATACATGGATCATTGCAATTAGTTTTCCTTTTCTCCTTACACCTTACCCCCTTCTCTCATGGTATCACTACTCCCATTACTGTTACTGAGGGATTTATCTGTCCTGGATTCCATGTGTTGAGAGCTCTTATCTGTCCCAGTGTACATGTTCTGGTTCAGCCAGAGTTTAAGGAAGAACTGGGTGGTGGTGGGGGGCGGGGGTGGGCAGGCAGAGGAAGCACTAAAGAACTAAAGGAATGTTGTGTTTCCTCAGTGCTATACTGCACCCTGACTGATAACTGAGCCTTCTGACACCTCATGGTCATACAGGCTGATGTGCTTCTTCCATGTGAGTTTTGTTGCTTCTCAAGTAGATAGCCACATGTTACACTTCAAGCCTTTAAGACCCCAAACGGTGTATCTTTTGAGAGCCAGGCACCATCAGCTTTCTTCACCACATTTGCTTATGCACCCATTTTGTCTTCAGTAATCATGCTGTGCTTGGTTTCATCTTTTATCAAGGCAAATATTTTACTAATGGGTATCTTACCTATAAAGTAGAGGACTCTTGTCTTTTAAAATTTTTCTTCTTCAAGTTTCAATACAATGAAAAGCAGTCTAGTGCCAGCTCAGGGATGAGTGGGTTTGGGCTAGAAGAGGGAAACTCAACCAGCCTCTAATGTATATTAGCAATAAGATCCAGAATTGTACCATTTGTTTGACATTAATATATTGCTCACTATTGACATTGCAGATTTATTTCCAGCAGGGTACTCCTGACTCCTGAATACTTAATACTAGCAAGAAACCTTCTAATTGCAGGATTGAGTGAAATCCGAAGTGAATTAGAAATTTAATTAAACTTCTTGCTGGTTTAATTGTTTAATGTGTTGCATAGTCCAAGTTGCGATTCTATATTCAATTATAATGAAACTCCTCTTAGATTGAGTTTGTTTGGGGGTTTAAAATGACTCTAGAAAGTATTGATGCTTTGAAAGAATTCTTGGTTTTGTAAAATTTCAGAGTAGAAGATGGCATGTTTTAGTATTAAGTTTGTATTGACTCTTAATATTGACACAAATCTAAATGTACAAAACCCACAAAGGCTAAATCCCCTGGGCTTATGTTTAATTTAAAATATGGCTAGCTGGCCATTTTGAATATATGAGATGGGTTGAGAGTCTGAATGTTCGGTTAGTGGGAAAAGTCAAATATTAATTTTAAATGTTTATAAGTAGTCTGCTTGCAATTGTTTTTTAAATTCATTTGGAAAGTGGGAATCCACATTTATGCAAAGTTGCCAACAAATCCTGTTTCATAGAGACATTGGGAGGTTAAGTGTCTAGTGGTTGGTTAGCATTTAAATAATATTTTTGAGAGAGTGAAGCAAAGGTAAAGCTTAGAGCAAGTATATCATGAATGAGTATAAATTAGGGCTTACAGATTCCAAGATGTAATTGTGTAGATCATTTCCATCATCCTAGAAAAGCAAAGAGGGAATGGATGGAAAGGCATTTCGATGTGGTCCAGAGAGTGCTGGAGAAGGAGAAGGACTGAGGTCCCCAGTTCCTCCACCAACTTGTCCAGGAAACTGAGGAACTCCCCTCTATCTCTGCAAATCATTTCATTCTCTTTTAGTTCTACCCTGCAGTTATTCTGATGTTTTCCTCCTGAGTTTGTTGTCTTTTTGTCCTCTAAAGCACATTCAAAAAGGGGTCATTGTGCGTGCAGGTGTGTTTGTGTACTTACACACATGTGTGGAAAGCCTAGATAGCAAAAGTGGATTCTTCATGGGAAAGTGAGGGCTTTCAGCTTTAAATTTGGTATACCTATTAGGCAAGCCATCAGGCAAGTTCAATAAGCAGGGGCTATTCCACCTGTGGAAATAGAAGGATGATATAATGACCATCAGAAATAGCTTAATTATGAATGAAGTCATCACTTACCCTCAAAGTCCTCGGGAAGAAAATAAGATGCACCATCCACCTTGGTTGCAGGGGGTGTGTGGTAGTGAAGGGGGCAGGCAGATTCTTTTACCTCTGTGAGGATCGGACCCAAGCAGAGTTTAATAAAATCCTGTTTTGGGGTGATTTGTGTGTCTTCTGTGAGAAGTTTCTTTCTCTCTCTCTTTTATTGATTGATTTATCTGTTTGTGTACTCCTCTAGTGCCTTTCCTCTTCAGAACCAAAAGCACTTTGCAAATATCAGAGCTCAAAACGGAGGGAGAACATTGATTTTTTTATCCCCTTGGGGCCTGAATGTGGGATGTCACACATCATCATTTATTTCTAAGATGGGGATATTGATAGCATGATATTAAAATCTTTCATTAGGCGATTTTCCCCCCTTATGTCGAGTAACAACCTAGATTCAAAGGGAGTTTTGCCTCTGCCTTCATCTTTCAGAATTTCTCTTTAAAACTCCACCCTTCCTAGGGCAATGGGGTGGTCTTGTTGATCTAAGAAAAGGGAATAGCCTGCTTGGGAAAAAAAAAAAGATAATTGCCTGAAAATATCCCACTGCGCCTGCTAGAGAAGTAGGCAGGAGTACCAAGACAGAGACTCCTCATCGCTCTCTCATTGGTCATCCAGAACTCACTGAGCCCTGAGTACCCAGTGAGCCCACTGCTTTGTATCTTCCACCCATGCCTCTCTTTCCACTGCTTTCAACTCTCTACTCTTCAACACCCATGGGAAAGCCCATGTCAGGGATCTGCAGGCTGTTTTGATGTGTAGGATCCTTGATGTGGCTAATACTCTGCCCAGTGATGTTACCCACAGTGAGGAAACAAAAAGGGGGTGGAAGAACATGGAGAAGCTGACATTTTTTACAGGGTTATTGTAATTGCTGTTTACCTGGTCTCCTTGTCATGAGCCACCTATGAGCCACCAGCTGACAGCCATAAGAGTGACCTCTCTGCCTGTCACTAAAGTGGCATACCTCTCTCCTGCTTTGTTCTTTTTCTCTCATATCACTGCATCGGTTGAAGTTCTAGGCTTCTTCTAGTTCAGTTGCGCTGACCGTCCCTGGAGCCATCCTGTCTCTGGTCTCACCTCCTGCAGTTCATTCACAAGACGACTGCCAGAGTGTCCTTCCTGGCGTGCAGCAGGAACACATTCTTTAAAGCTCTGTAGCGTCACTCTCTGCCCACAGAAGGAGTGCAGTTTCCCGTGGGGGTCGGGTGTGAGCGGATGCGGAGGGTACACAAATGGCATCTCCAGGCTGGCCCTTGCCCAACTCATTTCTCACCACCTCTACTGCTGCAACCAGACTGAATTCCTGGTCATTGCCACAACATGCCATGGCAGGCTTCTCTAAAACTTTGGGCTTTTGATCACAGGAGTCTTTGCTGGCTTTGGGAACACTGATTCTTCCTCCAAGAAACTGGTCACCGGCGTTTCGTCTACTCTCATGCCTTTCTCCCAGCCTGTACTATAAAATTGAGCCACCTCTCCTTTATTCTCTACCACATCTGATACCCTGGGGAAGGGGCACTTTATTAGATTGGATAAAAATAATACTTTAATCACATTCTCTTTTATTTCTACCCAACCGTGCTTAAAGCACTTGGCTGCTCACCATAGATCATTGGTTTGAACCCTTGAGCAGCTCCACTGGAGCAAGAAGGTGACAGTCTACTTGGGTAAAGAGTACAGCCATGGAAGCCCTGCCTTATGTTCTCACTATGAGTGGGAATCCACTCAGTGGCAAAGGATTTGGTTTTCTTGACACATTCTCATCTCTGTTCTAAATTGAACATGCCAGAGGCAGAGACCATGCGACTTTTGTCTCGAGGGGGGACAAAAGGCTTGGTAATTATAAGGAACTAGGAGAATATTTGTTGATTGAATGAATGATTAAAGGAACCGAGTAATAAGACAGTTATGTTACCAGGATCGTACCTTTGCCCTTCAGTTGACTGCGATCCATGCCTGTGCATGTGTGCAGACATGAAAATGTGCTATCTGAGGTTTTAATGGCCAGCATTTCAGAAGGCGATTCCAAGGGTTTTCTTCTGAGATGCCTCTGGGTGAAACTGAACCACTTACTTTTGGGTTAGCAGCCAAGTGCTTTCATGGTGTGTACCACCCAGCTATTTGTACACCATTTTCACAGAAAAGGTAGATCATTATGCGCTGTGAGGATGGAGGAAAGTCTTGAAGAGAAGACAAGGACAAAAATGACAAGGATAGATATGATTTGAAGCATTATGAGAGAAGGAAAACTATCCATCACTGAAGGAATGGTTTGGAACAGAGATGGGAGTGGGCATTTTAAAAGTACCTTCAAGGATGGACCTTTCTTGAGCTCCGTGCTTTTAATGGGTCCCGTCAAAGGAGCCCTGGTGAAGCTGGGGTACAAGTATCGGGCTGCTAGTTACCAGGTTGGGAGGACAGTTCAAACCCATCAGCCGAACAACGTCTGCAGTCTTCAACATGGACGGCAGTTTCCGGTGAGGGAGACCAGCATTCTCACACTGGGCCCATAGTAAAACCATGAAAAGTGGAGTAAAAGTTGGAGTTGTCAAGGATTTCATATTCATTGGATACACAATCGATGCTCATGGAAGCAGCAGTGAAGAGATCAGAAGCTGTATCTGCTGCACAAGACCTCTTTAGAGTATTGAAGAGAAAGGAGGTTACTTTGAGGAATAACGTGCACCTGATGTAAGTCATGATGTTCTTCGTGGCCTTACATCCATATGAAAGTCAGACACTGAAGAAGGAAGACCAAAGGAATTGATATACCCTATTTTTCAGACCATAAGATGCACTTCCCTCCCCTCCCCAATGTGGTGCAAAGTAGTGCCCCAGAACATTTTAGTATACTGGTACAATTTGGCTCAGAATATTTTTTCTTGGTTTTCTGCTCAAAAAACTGGGTGTATCTTATTGTCTGGTGCATCTTATGGTCCAAAAAAATATGGTATTTGAATTTCAATGCTGGACAGAATTATTGAAAATGCAGTGGACTGCTAAAAGGACACACAGATCTGTTTTGGAAGTAGTAAGGCCAGAGTGCTTCCTAGAGGCAAGGATGGCAAGACTTGGTCTCACACACTTTGGCCATGTTGTCAGAAGAGATGAGTCCCTGGAAAAGGATCTCATGTTTGGTCAAGGGGAAGGGCACTGAAATAAAGGAAGGCCCCAAGTGAGTACAAGTGGCTGCACCAATGGTTCAGACCTATTGTAAGTTGTAAGGATGGCACAGGATGGAGCAATGTCTTTTTCTGTTGTACTAGGGTCTTGATGGGTTGAAGCCAAGTCACCGGCACCTGACACCAACAGCAATCTATCCTGTACATGCCATGTGTCAGACACAGGGCAGGACCCTCTATGTATATGAACTCATAATCCTTGTCCTCTACGTGTCTGCTAGGTATTGCCTTTGTTCTCACTTTATAATACTGGAAAAAGGACATAGAAATATTAAATGTGGAAGATATCTAAAAATTGCATGGGGAGTTGGAGAGTGTCATGGATTGGACTGTGAGCCCTAAAATCGGTGTCAGGTTGGCTGAGCCATGAGCTCTGTGCTGGCTTGTCCCCTCCACGTGTGATGTGATGTGCTTTTCTTGTGTGCTGTGCCTCCTCACCTCTGTGATGTGTAGCTGTTGGACACAGGGTGACTGTGAGTTGGGACTGACAGACACTAACGTGCTGTGATTGCTGCTAAGGCCTGATGAGAGGCAGTTATGTTAACAAAACTGGATACAGTCATAAGGATGAGGTTGTATTTTGAACCGATCTCTTTTGAACTATATAAAAGGGCTTAAAAAGTGAGCAGAGGTCAGAAGGATCCACTATCACGAACAAGGAACAGCTGGGAGTGGACCCAGGATCCTTGCATTAGGAACCTCTTAGACCCAAGAGATGGTAGATGCCAAAACACAGGGACCTCTCCAAAGAATGCCAGACTCTCAGATGTTGACAGGAGACAAGAACCTTCTCCCACAGCCTACACAGGGAGAAAGAGTTCCCTTAGAGCTCACCCTCAGAATTGAACTCCTGGTCTCTGAAGCTGTGAGAGAATGAATTTCTGTTTGTGATAACAGATCTGGATAAGCAAGACAGGACTGAATGTGCCTGTCTTTGTAAGTAGCTGATAGGTGCTTAATTGAGCCAAGGCACCCTGAGATCCAAGGGAAAGTGGTCTGATGGTTCGTGCAACTGGTGGGTAGTGTGTGGAGTTTCCCTTTCTGGGAACTGGCACGTTCATACTCAGGATATTGGGTGGGACCTCAGACATCAGATGAAAACTCTGCCTTGGTATCCTGTAATGGGACATTCTCACATGCTGCAGTTGTCCTTGTGGTCAAAATCTCAGGGGAGCCTGATGGAAATTCCTAGAAACCAAGAACTCTTCTTCATTAAACTGGAGGGCTTTATATAACATAAAAGTTGAAAGCCTTAGCTTTGGAATTCAGTAGTCTTCTTTTGAATTCTGACCACTTGACCCCTGGAAAGTTATGTAATCAGCTTCATAAATGTGTAAATGGAGATAATCTTCACATTTCAGAGTTGTGATGTTAAATTATTTTTTAATGCACGTACAGCACATGTCTTGATCCCCAAGGGAACGTAAGCAATGAAGCTGCTGATATAGACATCGTTAGTTTCTCTCCCCCTATCAGTGAAGGCACAGGGTTCTGGCCAGGGTTACTGTCCATGGGGGAGAGCTTATTTGGTTACTGCAAACAGCCTAGGAGGAACCCTGGTGGCACAGTGGTTATGAGTTGGCCTGCTAACCACAAGTCCAGTAGTTCAAAACTACCTGTTGCTCCACGAGAGAGAGTTGGCCTGCTAACCACAAGTCCAGTAGTTCAAAACTACCTGTTGCTCCACGAGAGAGAGACTGTACCATAAAGAGGTACAGTCTCAGAAGCTCAGACGGACAATTCCACCCTGTCCTAGGATCACTATGAGTTGACATCAATTCAGCAGCAATGAGTGTATTATTTATTTGCTGTCTGCTTCTAGTGCGTGATACCAGGAGACCTATGGGGTGAATACAGAAACAGAACCAAGTTATGTAACTCTGTCATGGAGTATGCCATTTGTGAAGTATCTTGGTCTCAGAGAGATAATCCAGGTGTAAATTTAACAAAAGCAAAAGGTGTCCAAGAAAAGAAAACAGTGCTGGACCATGTAGAACTTTCTTGTGGGACTGACCTGGTGACTGCAGCCTCTATAAAGAGTATTCACCTCTGCCGCCTCTGGGAAGGCAGCCTTGAAGGCCACTGGTACTGCCCAGGTCTGTTTAAAAAGAGCATTGACTTTGATGAGGGGTTGAAGGTGAGACTGTGGCAGATTTGTGTGGGTGCTGCCTGTGGCAGAGTGAGGAGAAGGAGCTGTAACTGGTATGACTGCCCCTCGCAGAAACTTACTCAAAGTTGGACTCTGGAACATTTTGTTTTTATGCCTCCTGCAAGCCTCCAGCGCTTGGAATGGGTCAGGGATTTCCTCGTGGTTTGGGTGTGCATTTTCCTGGCACCATCACGGATACTCAGTAAGTATCGTTCACCATCCATTCACTGGGGTGTGTTGAAGTTAGTTTTGGGAAAATGATGCGGGTGTTTCTTTTTCTTTCTCTCTTTCTTTGAGCTAGACAAACATCGGTGTGTAGCACAGGCAGGGGAGCGGTCCTGATTTTTGTGTTAGGGGTGGCCACCGGTGTGTCACTGCTCTGTGTCCTGTTTGGCTCACCGGGGAGTTCAGATGATCTCAGAACAGATAGCAACTGTAGGAGAGGGAATCCCAAATCACAGGAAAATTTGAAGTTCATTGACAAGGGGAGTGAGAAAAGTGCACTCTGCAGAATATTTTACCCTGAGTTTCTCTAAAGTAATTAGTTTTGAGGGGAAAAAACAACATTCAGCAGAACGACTGGGCTAGAGGATCAATCTGATACTTCATGGTGGGGAAGGAGGCGAGTTCAGACCATTCTGCATATTCTGAAATCTCTTAAACACAACTGACTCGGCAGAAGAGGGCTGTCTCGAAAACCCTGTCCATGAACAGTGCTGCAGCAACCTCGTTAACAACCTCACCAGGATTATTTGAAGTTCTGCCCCACTGCTCAAGCCCCGTGAACCTTAAATGCTGGTTAATA
This sequence comes from Nesogale talazaci, assembly GCA_004026705.1. Lineage (NCBI taxonomy): Eukaryota > Metazoa > Chordata > Mammalia > Afrosoricida > Tenrecidae > Nesogale > Nesogale talazaci. The sequence goes on from PVJH01000184.1 coordinate 56,140, forward strand.
ACAGTAGTTGCTTTGTCATCTGCTAAGAAGAATGCTTAGAACTATTGCTCTGGTCTTCGGCCCAGACGCATTTTCTTCAGAAATATCTGGGAAAGAGGATCCTGAGCCCTGTGGGGTGGAGCAGGGCTGCTGGTGTTACAGTGGGCTGTGCATGGAGAGGCTGTCAGGTCACAGGCCAGGCACCCTTTGTACAACAGTGAGACGTTTTGCTCCCCAATGAGTGACAGTCTCAGATACCCAGGCGGGAGTCAGTGGGGACACTAGGAGTCAGAGGTGACCTGATGGCAGTGTGTTTGAAGAATTTTGTGAGGTGACACCTGCCTCAGGTCTACAACACCAGCCTGCATCCCTCCTGGGAAGGATAACGGTAAAAATCAGCTCTGAGCTCCTGGTTTGGGTTAACATTACTTTGATACCCAGGAATTGTCAGATTTTCTTCAGGCCTGAAAACAGCCTTCAGGATCTCCCCGTTTCCCCTTTCTCTAGTGCTTGCTTCACGGAAACAGTTCATGAGATCAGCTGCTTGAGGTCGGAGTTCAAAATCCACCCAGTGGTGTCTTGGAAGAAAGGCCTGGTGCCCTATGTCAGAGGAAACCCTGGGAGCACAGACCTGCTCCCCCTGGTGTGAGTCTGCCAGGGACACACAGATCCCATTGTGTTTCCTTCCTCAGTAGTCCAGCAGGCACCTGTGCTTCCCTCTGCAAGTCCAGGCTCCCCTTACCTCCAGCCCCATTCCCCTTGCAGGTCACATAGCCCACACAGCATTCCCAGTTCTGTGGAGCCTGTCTGTGGGGCTCATTGGCCTTCTTTCTGCTGCTAATTCAGTCCTCCCTGCTTGCATGTGGAAAATTCACCCCAGGCCCTCTCCTTGAGGAGGGTCATTGGCCAGTGTGGGTTCACCACCCACTGCTCTCTGGGGTCCCCTATGCAAGCCTTTGCAGCCCCAGCAGCCTGTGTTTGGAATCAGTAGCTGCGTTCCAGTTGTGTGCTACCTAGACCCACCAACCTGCCTGTATGTATTCTCATGGCTTTGACCTCCCTGTGTTCTCATGTCCTGGCTGAAGGTCTTTTCCTGAAACGTGGTCTGGAAGCATGAACCATTGAGGGTTCCCTCGTGCACCCGACAGCCCTGCACAATGCCCAGCTCACTTTGCAGAAGGCTGTGCTTAGCTTTATTCCTTGGAACATCAATCTTTTCGCTCTAATAAAAAGAATTAGTGGTGTCTCCTCTGCCTGGTGGGTACAGTCAGGAGGTACCTCTGTCTTCCAGTTTAGCTTCTCTGATACCTGGTGCTTGGGCTTTGGTTCCCATCGACCAGAGCAGTCCTGTGGCAGCTGGCCTGCCCCTGGCACTTTTCCATCCAGTGGGAGTTCTCACTTTCTTCACAAATGGAGGATTTGAGGTGCTTGTCTCTTCAACTTTATGGTAAATCCTGGAGGAGAGGTGGTCTAATACTTCTTTTAAATCCCACCAGCCCTAGAATGTTACCCAGCTCCTGAAAAGAAATTTTTATTGGTTATCTGGTCAAAATAATACTAATGTGACTGTGCCTTTCCCATTAATTAATGCATTGGTACATGTAATTCTGTTCTTTTAAAATAATTTATTTTTGTCGTTGACAAGCTACACCACAGAACATATTCCAATCTGACCTTTGTAATGTGTAGAGTTAAGTGGGGTGACAGCTTTCTCCAGCTTGTGTAGCTGTGCGACTCTCCTTTCCCAAACTGTTCTTTCACCATTACTCTCTACCCACCACCCAGCATGATGGTTATGCACTGGACTGCTCCCCACAAGGTCAGCAGTTCATGAGAGAAGGACATGTCTTTCTATTCCCATAAAAACTCAGAGTCTCTGAAACTTGCCGGAACAATTCTTTTTTTTTTTTTTTTTTTTTAGGGCATCACTGCCCGGGTGGTAGGAGTAGGAGGCCCAGCCTTTGCCCCTGTGGAGCTGGAATTGAACCTCCATCCCAGTGGGCCGCAGTCCCGCACACAACCACTACGCCACCGGGGTTCAGCTTGCTGGAACAATTCTATCCTGTCCTATTACTGTGAGTTGGCACCAACTCGACGGTACTGAATTTTGTGTTACTGATTTTGCCTCTAAACTTCTACTCTAACCTTTTGCCCCCCTCTTGTTAATCAAGCCGGTACTCAATATCTTTTACTAATTAAATTCCTCCAATGCCTTGAGTGCTGGTGGCATGGGAGACTATGCAACTGACCCCAATGCCCCTGGTTCCAATCCACCACCTGTTCCTTGGGAGAAAATGAAGTTTTCTACTCCTGAAGATTCCAGGTCTCAGAGACCCAAAAGGACAGGTATACCTGGCTCTTCAGGATGGTCAGGAGTCAGAACTGCATTGCTGGCAGGGAGGTTGGTTTGCTTTTGCATTGCAGTGAACACAATGGACCCGGTGGTACACAACCACAATGGTCACAGCATCCTTGGAATGAAAGAAGACTTTGGAGAGTACAGTTTGGGTTTCAGGTTTAGGGATGATCTCTGGGCAAAACTTTTGGGAGTTATCCTGAGAGTGTGAATGAGAGTGTCAGATAGTCCAGACTCTATGAGAATTCGAAATTCTGTTCGACATCTCTGGCCCTCTAGAGGAAAGTTGTATGTTTCATTGGTGTTATAGTACACATACTGCCTGGCTCATTTCCTCCCTGTGACCTTTCTGTAAGGCAATACCCAGTTTTCTGTGGATGGGCTTTGGTCTCATTCCACACTATCCTTCATTCACCTTGATAGGATTTTTGTTGTTTTGTTTTGAGATTGATGCTTGATACCTGATCCCATTGACAACTCATAATCATACAGGCTGGTGTGCTCCCTCCATGTAGATTTTGTTGCTTCTCTGCTGGATGGCTGCTTGTTTATTGTCAAGCCTTTAAGACCCCAGATGCAACATCTTTTGATAGCCAGATACCATCAGTTTTCTGTACCACATTTGCTTATGCACCTGTTTTGTCTTCAGTGAATGTGTCAGGAAGGTGAGCATCACAGAATACTGAGTTATTAGAACAAAGTGTTCTTGCTTTGAAGGCATGCTTAAGCAGAGGCCCAGTGTCTATCTACTATCTTAATATTTAACATAGATACATAGATACATATATTTATTTATCACTATCATTATATATAAATATATTTACATACGTATGTGTCTGTACTTAGACCTCTATAAATATCCTTTGCCTCCTAGTTCTTTTTTCTATTCCCCTTTACTTTCTTCTTGTCCCACTATCATGTTCAGCCTTTATCTAGGTTTCAGTCATTCATCTCAGCTCCCTCCTTACTATCAATTTTAGATCCTTTGCTATTCCCTAGTCCTTGGGTTTGTTAACGCCCGCTTCCTTTTCACCTGACCTCCCCTTTCCAGTTTCCCTCCAGAATCATTGGTTCAGTTGTTTTCTTCTCTGGATTATTTATCCTACCTACCTTATCTGCGTAGATATGCAGAGACAATAGTAAGCACACACACACAAAGGCAGAGCAATACAAAGAACCAAAAGAAAGAAAGCAGCATAAACAACAAAACCAATGATAACAAAAGAGAAGCCTACAAATCAGTGGTTCTCAACCTTCCTAATGTAAAGTGACTAGATTTTAAGGGGGACCCCATTGATGGGGGTGGGGGGTGAAAGGGGAAGTTCTTGACTAAAATTTTGATCTATATGGAGCAACAGAAATATTCACAGAATGCAAAGATAGTATTTTAATATATTTATTTAATTTTTAAAATGCCGCGGACACGGGACAAATTGTTAAAAAGTGGGACATCTGGTCACCTTATCCTAATGCCACAACCCTTTAGTACAGTTGCTTATGTTGTGGTGCCCCCCCACCAACCATAAAATTATTTTCATTGCTATTTCATAACTGTGATTTTGCTACTGATATGAATTAGGTCATCCCTGTGAAAGGGTCGTACAACCACACAGGGGTTGCGACCCACAGTCTGAGGAACACTTCTCTAAATAGTTCCAGGTGTGTTTGTTGACCTTTAGTGGTGTTTTTCAGTAAAGTGTGATGGGGTCCCATGCCCTGGCCCCAAAGTCTATTTTTGGTATCCCCTAGGGACTTCCCTGCTCTGCTCCCCTTGCTGCTCTGTTGCACGCCCTTAGTGTGGTGGGGTCAGACCAGGTACACTTCCCACACCGTGTCCTCATTGTTATCCCCAGTGGCCTATGGGTCGGTGAGGGATGTCATGTCTCATGGTGGGGCCGGCCCTATGGTCCTCTCTGTGCATTGGCTGCTCTGAGCAGGATCATCATCCTCAGAGCTTGGGGGGCCAGGATGTGCTCCACTTACCCCTTCCCTCTTTGTTTGCTCCTGTGTCCTCTGATTAGTCTCCCCTCTCCTTGAGCTGTAGCTTTGGGGCTGTCCTCTGAAGTGCATTCTTCTGAAGTGGGGAGGGGTGTCTTTATGAGAGCAGAAAGCCCCATCTTTCTCCTGCAGCGAGTCTGGTGGTTTTGAATGGCTGAGCTTAGGGTTAGCAGCCAGTGCATAACCAGTCTGCCACAGGGCCTCAATTTATGCCAAATTTCGACTGAATTCCAGACTATGCTTAACTTTTGCTTGTGGAATTTACTAAAATGAATAGGTTTTCTATGCAAAGAATAGGATGTTGGTGAGAAAATATATTTTTTTCATACCTACTTATTATAGAATTTGAAGGGAAGATTCTTACTCAGCTTGTCAGATTGCCTTTTCAGTTGTGTCCCTTTGTTCCTGGAGATGGCTCTGTCGCCGCACCGCCTCCGTATGCTTCCAAGACACATTAACAGCACACTTCACATCTCAGACGAAATTCAAAATGTGCTACAACAACTTAAATTCACTGTGCCAGCTCAGCATTCCTAATTCATGTTATCTTCAGTGTTTGAATTATAGGCTAGATTTATTGGACTAGAGAATGAAAAAAATCTGCATTCTTTAGAACTGGTTCTTTACTTGGAATGGCTAACATGGTGAGAATATATAGCCTGCTATTTAAACCTGAACATTGATACTTCTTTCTCTCTCCTTAGTATGCTCAGTACCATGAGGATATACAATCTGTTTACAATGGGAAAATTAAGTTAAGCAGGATAATCTAAATTAACTGGAGATCCATGACTGGGGCGGGGAGTGGAGGAGGGTCAGATAAGTTCACCATATTTTTTCATGTGTTAGTTAATACCTGGCACACAGTACATGCACAATTGTTTTTATTGACTGTATAGCTAAGTAAACTTCTGTAAAAAAGAAGCTTTTATTTATGTTCCTTGAGTGCACACTGTCATTCCCATCAATTCAGTATATAATAGTAGAAGGTCATTACTTATAATACTTTAGCTCTTTGATAGAAACCCTGGTGGCATTATTGGGCTTTTATCTCCAAGGTCAACAGTTCAAGACCATTAGCTGCTTTTCAGGAGAAAGCCAGGACTTTGCACTCTCATAAAGAAACTCAGAGAGAAAATACTGAAACACAAATGGAGGCTGGGCATGATAATGGGGCAAGAGGAAAATAAAAAGAAATAGGGAAAAGAACTGGGGGTGGGTGTGGGGGGAGAGCATTTATAGAGGTCTAAATACAAGCGTGTACATAGGTGAATATATTTCGATATGATGGGGAAATAGATCTACGTGTATATACTTACAGAGTTAGCATTAAGACATCAGATGGGCATTGGACCACCACTCAAGTACTTCATCAGTGAAAGTATACTTTGTTCTATTAAATTGGCATTCCATGATGCTCACCTTCCTGATATGATCACTGAAGACAAATGTGTGCATAAGCAAAAGTAGTGAAGAAAGCTGGTGATGCCTGGCTATCAAAAGATGTAGTGTCTGGGATCTTAAAGGCTTGAAAGTAAACAAATGGCCATCTAGCTGAGAAGCAACAAAACCCATACAGAAGAAGCACAACATCCTATATGACTACAAGTTGTCAGAAGGACCACAGTTATCAGGCTTCAAAAAACTAAAAATCATAACATTGCGTGCCCACCTTTCTGATACGATTGCTGATGACAAATGTGTGGATAAGCAAATGTGATGAAGTAAGCTGATGGTGCCTGACTATCAAAGGATTTAGTGTCTGGGGTCTTAAAAGCTTGAAAGTAAACAAGCAGCCATCTAGCTCAAAAGCGACAAAGTCCCCATGGAAGAAGCACACCAACCTGTGTGACCCTCAGGTATCAAAGGGATCAGGTATCAGGGAATCAAAGAAATAAAAATTACATCATTATAAATGATGGGAGTGGCTGGTTTGAAGGTAGTGAGACCTCACAACGATTGCTTACAGTCAATTACTGGTTGACATATAAATGAGGGGGAGTACAGTTTGGGGACCTAAAGCCCATCAATAGATGAAACAACATTAAGAGCTAGTCAAGATACAGTGTAGCAACAATGAAATATGCAGCTTCCTCTACTTCTTAAATGCTTCCTCCCTCCCAAATTGCAGGGATCTACATTTAATCTCTTCCCTGGGATATGGACAATAGGGAAGTGGGTGAAGGGAGACATCGGACAGTCGACAATATGACAAAATAATGATAATTTGTAAATTATCAAGTGTTTATGGAGGAGGGCAGTAGGGATTTAGGGGGAATATGGTGAACTGATAATGGGGGCCTAAGTAGAAGGAGGATGCTTTGAGAATGCTGATGGCAAGAAATGTACAAATGTGGTCTGCATACCATTGATGTATGTATTGATCATGATAAGAGTTGTATGAGCCCCCAATAAAATGATTAAAATAAAAAACACACAGAAACTCTCAGGGCAGTTCTAGCATTCTCTGCAGGATTGTTAGGGATCCGCATCGACTCCACGGCGGTGAGTTCATGGTTTGGTTTTACGAGGCCACTGGGTGTGCTGCTAACTTATGATGACAGTCCCCGAAATGCTCACAGTCGTATTATAGCTGCATCTAATATTCATTTTGCTGTTAATATGTTAATATACTGCTATAATTAAAATATAGCAGCATCTAATATCTCATCTAATAAATAAGTTTAATAAAAATGCGCACATATAATCTCACTTGATCTTCAGAAAAATGTGGAGTGGGTCTAACAGGTACTAGCATTAGTGAGTCTTTCTTCCTTCTCCCACTGTCAGACCGTGACTTTCTACAGCAGAGACAGCAGTGACAGCTATCTGATTGCTGTTAAGACTGAATCTCAAACTCCTTGCCATAGAGTCAATTCTGACTTGTAGGGGCTCTATACGGGGTTTCTGGGGCAGAGGCTCTTTATAGGAGCAGATGGCCTCTTCTTTCTCCCTAATAGCTGCTGATGGATTTGAACCATAGACTTTATAGTTCGTAGTTACCTTACTACTTACCTGGTAGCACACTGATTGCTTAGTGGGATACAATAGAAATATCATATTTGCCCCAAACCACACATCAAGTTTTAAAGAAATCTGGACCCAGGTCACTCAAGTTGGGCACTTGTTAACACTTTTTTTGCTATAGATTTCACTGACTTTCTATTTCATTTAGTAATTTCCTTGCAGTGTTGCTGAAATTAAGTGATATTTTTATATGTGTATATATATGTATATATATATATATATATATACTGTAAAGGAAGGGTTGGTGAAATAAAGAAGTATAGTAATGTTTAGCATATAAGGAAATACCATTTTACAAAGCTAAGCATTATCTTGTATTAGTATCTTCAAAATACATATTCATTTTACTGGAGAAAAGATAATTTGGAATAGAAAGATTAAATTGATCTTGTGATTTATAAACCTTCTGTCAGATTTTGGTTTTTATTCCCCTTAGAAGTTCTACATTCCTTAGGAAAAGGGGCGGAGTCCCTCCTGAACGCTCTTGCTTTTGTTAACTTCAATTTTTAAGGACTTGGTTGCTTTGTGGTTTTCATTTTCTTTCCCTTTCAACTAACCAGCAACATAAGTAGTATGTTACAATGATATGAGAGCCAATTATAAGAAAACCAGCATGGACGTAGGATAGTGTCTTCCAAGATTATATGAACAAAGAAAGCCCCTTGTTCTTTTCCATTACCTACTTGGTGGATCTGGCTCCAAAATATAGGAGATTTTAAAAATAAATATTTGTGTTTTATTGTAGGGAAATTTATCTTAATGAAAGTAGAAGCACACATATACTGCTTAATGAGACTATTCAAGCTGTTTCTCACAGGAAAGACTCAACTTGAAGGATATAGTGGCTCCCACGGTTTTAGAGGTTAGCTAAGATTTTATGTGGTTTAAAAAAGCTTTCTCTCAGAACTAGGGACTCCAGAAGGTCTGGGACTTGACAAAAATACAGCCTAGATAAATTATTTTGAATTTCTTTAAGGTTTGATTGGTAGTGAAAGAAATCATTTGCAAATTAGATCCATGATCCACTAATCTCTGTGATCTGTGGTGCAGCGTGGTCCTTTCCGGGCTTGGGGTGGAAGGTAGTGAAGTGATGAGCGTCCTCCTTAGAATTGGTTTCATACGACTGGATCCAATGGGAGGAGGTGCCAGAGTCATCCAGAGGTGCTGCCAAAGTGGATTCCTAACTTTTCTCCTGGATTAGATGCAGTACAAAAGTATTTCATGGCCAGGGTAGGGGGGACAAGGTAGAAAGGTTTTTCTCCCAGACTCATAGCCCCATCTTGACCCCAATTCTGCCTTACAAATCTGGCTAGACAAGAGGGCGTACACTGGTACAGACAGGAACTGAAAACACAGGAAATCCAGGACAGATGATCCCTTCAGAACCAGTGGTAAGAGTGGCGATACTGGGAGGTTGGAGGGGAGGTGAGTTAGAAAGGGAGAACTTATTACAAGGATTTCCATATAGCCCCCTCCCTGGGGGACAGACAGCAGAGAAGTGGGTGAAGGGAGATGTCAGACAGTGTAAGATATGAGAAAATAATAATAATTTATAAATTATCAAGGGTTCATGAGGGAAAGGGAGGGGAGGGGGAGGAAAAATAAGGAGATGATACCTAGGGCTCAAGTAGAAAGCAAATGTTTTGAGAATGATGATGGCAACAAATGTACAGATGTGCTTGACACAATGGATGGATGTATGGATTGTGGTAAGAGTTGTATGAGCCCCTAATAAAAACAAGAACAAAAACAAACATAGCCGCGGAGAACCCTGTGCAGCGCAGCTCTCTGGCCGGCACAGGGTCACGAGGAGAGAGTTGACTCACAGGTAACTTGCAGGCTTCTGGTGGACATTACAGGCACAGCGCCCTTGTAGTGCTGTGTAGCTCTGTGGGTTTAGAGATCTCTTTAATGTCATGTGTTCACTACACCAATATCATGCAGCATAGCTTCACTGCCCTAAACATGCCTTGCACTTCACCTCTTCTCTCTCCTCCCCCAAACCCTGGCAACCACTGATTTTTTAAAACATTCCTGTCTCTTCCATTGTGCCTTTTTCAGAATGTCACTTAGTTAGAATCATACACAGGATAGCCTTCCGCGCTGATCTCTTTCCCGTAGCAGTCTGCATTTCCATGTATTACAAGTCTTTTGGTGGCTTGATAGTGCATTTATTTCTGTCATCAAATTATTTTTAGGGCAGTGAAGTGATTTTATATGTAATTGTGGACACTTGACATTACAGTTTTTTTTTTAAACCCACAAGACTATACAGCACAAACCACATGGATGTGTCAGAATTTAAGCATCCATTCACTTATTGCAAGGCATTTCCATTGCTTCTGGATTTGGGCAATTTGGAATACATTGCTGTATACATTTGTGTGTAGGTTTTTATGTGGACATGCATTCTCACCTCATTTGAGTCAGTCCCCAGGAGCATGCTTTCTGGGTCACACGGTAGTTAAGCGAGTGTTTACCTGTGTAAGAAATCGCCAGACTTGTCTTTCCAAGTAGCTGTGCTTTCTCACTTCCACTGGCAATGAACCAGAGTTCCCATTGCTCCACGGGGCCTGCAGACATTTGGCATTGTCAAGGTTTTAGTCGTTTTGTCATGAGGGGGCTTCAAAAGGTTCATGGAAGGGTTCCTTTATATTTTGATTTCCTCATAAGCTTTCTACTCCCTGCCCCCAAAGTGTGTCATGTTATCTCCTGGCTTCGATTTGCATTCCTTTCATCATGACATCTGAAGGGTGGCTGGCATCTTGAAACCCCCCCACCCCACCCCCACCCCACCCCAGCTGCTCTGCTGTGTGCAGAAAGATGTGGCCGTCAGCAACTATGATGCCCTGCAGGCGAGGGCACTCTCTCGACTGTTTCTGCCCTGTCTTGTGAGTCCAAACTGGTGCTGAGTTCAGGGTTTGGGAATGACATGTCTCTTATATTTCCTGGTTTGGGCTTTTTAATAGTCAGATGTTCAGTTTCTCTCAAGCGTTCTATTAGGGAATGTCAGCCCATGGCAAAGGCGATTGTGTCCATGTCAGTCCTTTTTGCTGGTTGTATTTATGATGCACCCTGGAGAGAGAATAAATTTTTGTCAAATAACAATATAAAACTTTAACCCCTGTAAATTTTATCTCATTGTAAAATGTGTGATCGAGATGGGGCTTCCTCAATATTTGCAGAAAGCTGGCAAGGTGTTTTGTAAATGATCTTTACTCCCCCTTCTCTGTCCTTCTGTATGGGGCCTCTCCTAGTTTCCTCTCACCCCGTTAACTCTTGCTCATCTTCCCTCTCGGTTGAACACTAGTTCCCCCCTGCAGGGAAGTTTTCCTGATCATCCATTTGACAAGGTCAGATTCTGCAGTCTACCTTCTGCTACAACAGCCTTTTTCTTGGTAACACATCTCACACCTGTACTTTTCAGATTGTGAAAATATTTGAATGTGTCCTTGCCCCAAGTAAAGGAGTCCTGGGGGTGTACTAATTGCAGGGGCAGCAGGTCAAACCCACCAGTTATGCCATGGGGGTGGGGGGGGAATGAGGTTTTAGATAGGGCAACCCACAGGGGAACGTTCTTTCCTGTGCTTTCAGCTTGCTATGGGTGGGAATGGACTCAAGGACAGGGAGTTTGCTTTTGTTTCATCTTTCGATACTTGACCAGTGTTCACAGCAAGGATTTACATGGTTTTGTTCATCTCTGCTCCACTGCCTGGCAGGTAATACTATTTTTAAAGTGTTTTTTAAATGAATTCTATATTAGTCATCTGGTATGTTATCAGACCCATACTACTTTAGTAACTCCAGCGACTGCCCTGAGTGGATTCCAGCTCAGAGAGACATATTAGGGCAGAATGAATCAACCCCAGAGGGTTTCCAAAGATCTAGGTCTTTTTTTTTCCCTTCCCTCTTTGCATTGCTTTATATATTTCTTGAGAAAATCATTTTATTGGGGCTATTACAGCTCTCATAACATTTCATACATCAATTATATCGTGTGCATTTGTACAAATATTGCCATCATCATTTTCTAAACATTTTCTTTATGTTTGAATCCTTGGTATAAGATCCTCTTTTCTCCCTCCCCACTCCTCATGAACCCTTGATAAATTATAAATTATTATTATTTTCATATCTTACACACATTGCTTCACCAATGATTCTATTGTTCTTCTCCTTTGGGGAGGGGTTATAGGTCGATGTTTGTGATTGATTCCCCCATTTCTCCCCTTTCTCCCCTCCCCTTCCCCTTCCCCTCTTGGTTTTGAGACTAACATTTTTGTTCCTGAGGGGTTTATCTGCTCTGGATTCCATGTGTCAAGAGCTCTTGCTTGATCACTAACACTGTTTAATGTCATTGAACGAGTAGAGAGAAGCCCAGATCCAGGGGACCTTGCCAGCAGAGGAGCCTGGCCTGCAATCTTTACTTCTCTTTAAGCGGCCGGGTCTCTTGGACCAAAGAACCCCCACCCCCAAAGCCTCAGAACCAATCTCTATGCCATCAAGTCAATTCTGAGCCACAAACGCCACACAGAGCTGCCCCAGTGAGTTTCCCAGGCTGCCAGTCTTTGTGGGAGTAGACAGCCTCATCTTCTCCCTCGGAGCGATTGGCGAGTTAGAACTGCTGAGCTTGCCCTTAGTGGTTCAAACCCACCAGGTGCTCCACAGGAAAAGGACGGCACTGTCTGTTCCTATAAAGGCTGGCAGCCTTAGAAACCCACAGGGGCATCTCTGCTCTGTCCGGCAGGGTTGCTGTGAGTAGGCATCCCCTCGATGGCACTGTGTTTATCTGTCTACATATCTACCTATCCATTAACTTCTGGACAGAAAGACCAGACTGTCTTCTCCTGTAAACAACGACAGCCTTGAGAGCCCCAGGGGCAGCTATGCTCTGTGAACTAGAAAAGACAACATGACAGTGGGGGAAAAAAAAGTGTGCAGGGTCCAGTCTAGCCAGATTTGTAAGTCTGGAGTCATGATATTGGTGTTGATGAATATTGTGTGTTTTGTCAGTGTTGTACTACGTCCTGATTGAGTCAGCCCTTCCTTGTGACCCTTCTATGAGAGGATGTCCAATGGTCTACAGATGGGTTTTGGGTCTCCACTCCAATCTTCCTCATTCTCAACAATATGATTATTTCTTTTGGGTCTTCTGATGCCTGTTACTGATCCCACAAACATCTCATGATTGTACACGCTGCTGTGCTTCTTCCATGTGAGCTTTGTTGCTTCCCTGCTAGATGGCTGCTTGTTTAACTTCAAGCTTACGCACCATTAGCTTTCTTCACCACATGTGCTTATGCACCTGTATTGTCTCCAGCAATCTTATGTGGTGGGTGAGCATTGCAGAATGCCAGGCTAGTAGAACAAAGTATTCTTGCATCGAGGGAGGGCTTGAGTAGAGGCTCAAAGTCTGTCCACTTCCTCAATATATTGCCATATAAATATACGTACATAGTCCAGTACCTTAATTTTAATGAATTGATATATTTGCATATGTACACAACTATGTTTATACCTCTATCAATGGTTTTGCTTCCTAGATCTTTTCTCTGTTTCCTTTTACCTTCCTCCTGTCCCACTGTCTTGCTCACCCTTTATTTACCTCTCAGTAATTCCTCTTGGCTAGAATATTGTTGCCCCGACCACCACCAGGATCTCTACATGCTCCTCACCATTGATTTTAATTCCCTAGTTGTTCTCATGTCCATGGCATTGATTACTTACCACTTCCTCCCCCACAACACCCCTCCCTGCCCCCCCGCCCCAGGAACCATCAGTCCTGTTGCTTTCTCCTTGGGTTTGCTTCTCATGCCTGTCTTATATAGGTAGACAAAACAGCAAGAATGAAGTCAAAAGCAAAAAGAAAACACGTGATCAAAAGGGAGAAATAGAAAAAGAAATAAAAAGAATTCATGTAAAATTCCATGTCTGTCTGCTGGGGAGATAGTCCTAAAGATTTAAGTCTTTATGTAAACAGACTGGCTCATTTTTTCTCTTGACCCTCTACCAATCCTGACATCCTTCTCTAGGGACTGGCCTCTCCTGATTGTATGCCCTAAGATGAAGTCTCTCCATCCTTGCCAAAGGAGTATTCTAACTCTATTAATTCTAAACTCAAGACAGACTTGTTTGTTGTCTTCTCTGGCCACAGTACTTTCAGTACTCTTTGCCAATATCATAATTCAAATGCACCAATTCTTTTCTGGTCTTCTTTCATCATTAACTCTCTTTCACATTCATATGAAATGATTGAAAAATGTCATGGCTTATATCTGGGGCACCGTAGTCCTCAAAGTGACATCTTTGCTCTTTGGCATTTTAAGTAGACTTCATATAGTGGATTTCTCAATGCAATGCAAAATTTGATTTCTTGGCGGCAGTTTCCATGAGTGTTGATTCTGGATCCAAGTAACGTGAAACACTGACAACTTCAATCTTTGCTCTGTTGATGTTGATTATTGGCCCAGTTATAAGGCATTCATTCTCGCTCTCTCTCTCTCTCTCTCTCCCTCCTTTATATTGCGTTGTAATCCACCCTGAAGGCTGTAGGTTTTGATCTTCATGAGTAAGTGCTTCAAGCAGGGCTGTATTATCTCATGTTGCAGGTTGTTATTGGGTCATCTTTAACCCGGATGCCTCATTCTTTTACACACCATCTGGCATTTTCGATTCATTTGTTCAGCCTACAGACTGGATAAGTATGATGAAAGAATTTGGCATTCCATTTCACTGTTCAAAAAAGGATCATGCTCTGTGTGGCCCCTTATGAAAAGGCGACTGATGGAAGCCTACATATGAACTGTTCCATGTTCCACCTGAGTTGTCTTATGCCATTACTGATCATTGTAACAGCCTGCCTATAGTCATGGACATAATTGCCTCACAGCCCTATGAATCTTTTTATCAAATCATCAAAACTGTGCATGACTGGAGGACCATGAACACATTTTTTCTTTACTATGAGTATCATATTTATTCCCATTTAAAAAATATGACAGGAAAAGCAAAGCAAATGTTTCAAAAGAAACATTTTTAAAAAAAACAGGCTACCCTTTTAGATTTTCTTATTTGTTTAGGTAATTTTTAATTTCCTATTTTTAGCTTTTCCTAAATAGGCAATTATTTCATACCCAGATTATAATTTTACAATACATATTCCTCATGTTTATTTTTCTTATTGTGTTACATTGACTAGATCTTCAGCACAACATTGAATAGAAGGAACAGTGTTGAGTGCAGGAGCTTTTATTGAGCTTTAATATAATTTTACTAGTGTTTTATATTAAATATTTCTTCTATTTTCTTTAGCTTGATTTTTTTTTTTGGCATCACTGCTCTCTGGTGGTGGGAGTAGGAGGCCCAGCCCCACTGCTGGAATTGGACCTCCATCCCAGTGAGCTGCAGTCCTGCACACAACCACTACGCCACCGGGGCTCAGCCCTTAGCTTGATTTTTTTAATCCTATGATTATAGTATCATCAAAAGCACATTATGCATTTTATTAAGTCTTCTTGGCATCTGTTGAAATGATAAAATGCTTTTTCTTTATTTTATTAATGTAGTGCATGGCTATACTGTGAAAACCCTATTTTAAAAGAAATGGCATAGCTAAATATCTTGATAATGGTAGAACCCATTTCATTTTAAAAGCTTCTTTGGGGAAAGAAGATTAATTTAAATATTAATCCTACAGTTTTTTATTACTTCCAAGTAATAGAAGTGCAGAAACCACACAGGCCCTTATCTGACATCTTCTGGCATCTATATTGCCAGGAGTCATAGGTCAGCTATGCCTCTACTCTCTGCCTTCTTAATTCTACCCCGACACCAAGCATTCCTCCCACAACACTCGACTTTCTGCTGGGCTTGATAATTCATTCCCATGACTACACAGATCTCACAGCCCAAGTTCACAATGATGGGAGTTTTCTAGGGTAGTGAACAGGTTAGCACAAGCCATAATCAGAAAGCAGTAAGGAAGTTCCAGTCACTGGTTCACAGTCAAGGTCAGCTAGCAGTCAAGTTTCCTCAGCCTCTCAACCATGTGATTCCTTGACCTTTGCCTCTAAGGGCCAGCAAGTCAGCCCAATCCTCTGCTTCACAGTGTCATAGTCTTGGCTCTACTCCCCTGCCCTAGTTCATAATCTCCTTGCATCAACCTTTCGTTTTGAATGCGCTCCTTCTGTTCCATCCCATGGTCTCTGCACCAAAGACTCAGGTGCCTCTGGTCTTGGTCTCCCTTGCTTCTGACCTCCAGAGTCTTGAACTTGCTCTGTGGTGGGCCATTCTTCCAATCATCTTGGATTTCTCTTTCTTCCTGTGGAGAAGGCCCATTCTTACAACCAGGGGAGTGGCAACAAAAACTGACCAATCCCTTCTATTAGTGTGACATATGCCCTATTTACATGGCCCCACCCAATCATTTGGTGGAAGTTTCAGAGATATAAATAGAAAAACCATATTAAAAAATTTCATTCCACAACAAGAGGTTCATGCATATATATAGGGTGAGATGCAGCCATGTTGTCACATTAGAAAGAATCATGGGTAATTAAATAATCAAATAGAATGATAAATTGAAATCCTTATTTAACTCTCGATCAAGAACATTTTACACTATAATAACTTATTTCTGATGCATATTTTCCAAACTGTGTATTTTCTAAATTTCAGCAATAGATGTGTATATCTTCAACCATCTGTATCTTTTTTTTGTACACAGAGAAGCCAGCTGCATTCAGGCAGAGACTTCTGCGTCTAGCTCGCTCACCTTTCTTTCAAAGTAATATGATGAAATAAACTATTTTGCATATTTAGTAGATATCACAGTGTCCAACTGGTGGTGTTTGAATATTGAAAGAACATAAGATAGCTTGACATAATAAATCAATATTGATCTTACTTCCACTGTAACAAGTCCTGATAGTTACAGATTATTTCATTTCTCTAGCTTTTGCTTTCTATTTTCCAAAACTATCACTAAAGTGATCGTATCTCGACAATCCCTAACAATAAAACATTAATGGCTATCATCCTTACTATTGAAATCTATTTACATATGAATATGATGATTTGTTTTGGACTGATGATGTCACGTCAGTTCTGACTCCACCTGACATCCTAGACTTCACAAAGGAACACTACCTACCTGGTCACAGTCATTGCTTTGTGTAAGCCCATCCTTGCAGCCACGATGTCAATCCATCCCCTGGATGTTCTTCCTCTTTTTCACTGACCCACTTTACCAATCATGATGGCCTTCTCTAGGGCCTGAGAGCATGTCCAATGAACGTTTGGGAGAAGAAGTCTCATCAACTTCACTTCTAAGGAGCATGCAGGCGGGTAGTATTGTCCTTGTAAAAGAAAAAACAAATGCCACTTTCTCACAAAGATGATTGGAGTACACGAATTACCATTAATTATGATATTGAATTGAAATGTAGTTATCTTATGTTCTTCCATTTTTCCTTCACTAGAAAATAAAACTTTTTGACTTTGTGAAAATGTCTTTCCTCTCCTTCCTTTATCTTTCCATCTGATAGTGTGGCAAAAAGCACTCTTCTGAGAACAAGCAAGGTAAATAGTATATTTTTAAAGCTTATTTTTCTGATATCCATAAGCCTTAAATGTGTAGCAGTTAATTTTCTTGGTGGGATTTTATATGGTAATAAAGAAGAGACAAAAAGTTCAAAGAAACAAAAAAGGTCCCTGCCCTCAGGTACCATAGAGATCCATGGGGAGGTGACTTTGCATGCTGTATGATGATTTCTTATAATCATAGCTTCAAGTTCAAGGATGCTTGAAAGGATCATTTAAGGTGATGTCGGGAAGTCAAGGGCTTTTGTTTTGTTTTGTTTTAATAAAGGCTATCAAATTTAAAGTGTCACTCCCATTCCTTCCCTGAGAACTACCCCTACAAGGCCTATTTATCATTGTTTTCCGGTGTGTCACAAAAGATGCATAAGTACAATAGAGCTCTCCACTGTTCTGTGAACACTTGATCATTTTTGAATTCATAGCTGTTTTTTCCCCTCTGAACTTAACACCGCATGCCTTTTGTTCTTTAGTTACCAAGCACCATTTATTCCTCTTATTGCGTCTAATATTTCCGTTAATTGGGTCTTGCTTTTCTTGATTTCCTCAGTCTTTAATTTATCCGTTTGGTCACTTGCAAAGTGTGAGTTTTTGTTTCGTTAGCTCAGTGGATTTTCTCAGGGTGGTAACTATACCTTGTGCTATCTCCATGCTCCAAAACCCTGTAGCAGAATAGTCACTATATAAACACCACACTGGCCGCCACCATCCCGTTAACTCCAGCTCCAAGCCACCCTCAGGAGAGTGGAACTGACGCTTAGGGATCCCATGATGGTAGCGTTTCAGGAAAAGACTGCTGCATCTTTCTCCTGTGCAGCCCTGCTAGGTTGACCCACCAACCCTTGAGTCAGCCGTCACATCCTTCACCACTCTGCCACCAGGCTCCGGTACTTCATACATGGAAAATGGCATTTGTTGACTTATTTATTCTATATGTGCTTAATAGACAGTCTTCAAGAGACAGTGATCTAGACATGAGTTGCATAGAGCCATCTCTCTTGTTATAACGTAGTAGAGTACTATAATAATCCTGTGGGAAGCTGCTTTCCAGTTCATTTTGACTCCTGGCAGCCTGTTGTTCAAAGTAGAACGCTTGCAGCAGTGAACCCAGGAGAGAGGAGGAGATAAGCTGAGACACACAGTGTAGGGTCCTTATAGTTAATAGTAGCCTCTCTCTTGGAAGCAAAAAGCTATGTTGGTTCAGTGGCCTAAGGGTTGGCTATTAATGGGAAGGGCAGTGATACAAACCCACCAGCCTCTCCTGGAGAGAAAAATGAGACAATCTGTTTCCATCGCGCTTTATAATCTTAGAAACCTTATGGAACATATGTATTCTATGGTTATGGTAAGCCCTCTAGGGTCCATATAAGTCAGAATCCATTCAACTGTGGTGGGTTTGTGTATTTGTGTATTTGTTCTTTATGTGAAGCAAAAGAAGTGGAATATTTTACTAATAAATCTATAGTATTCCATCCATTGTCCTCAAAGTCAGCTGTTTCTTTGAATGTAGGTTACTAACATAGAACCCTTGCCATGCAGTGCTGTGGCTGAGCAAACAATCCTCTATACACGGATTGATAACAATGTCTTTCACCTGACCTCAGAATTGGTCTCCCCCTTCCCATTCTTGCTTCATTTCAAGGAATTCCCCTTCCAACAAAATCTGATGCCTTTCCCAGAAAGGAAAATCTACCCTCTTTCCTTGGTCATTGATGACCTTTCCCACCTCATCTCTTTTATCCACCACCACCACGACCCACTTTAGTCATGAGATTCTGACCCAAGGATCAGAAGAATTGTGTTTCTGCCACACAGTCTGTGCAGCTGATATTCAAGTAAATGATTGTAAAATGAATGAAAGACTCCGTCTTATAGGTTTGTTGTATGAAATAAACATGATGGCTGTCATCAACAATGTATGTGCTGCATTACATGTGCTCAATAAATGTCACTTTTGGCCTGTGTTTTCCCTCATCCATATCCTGGATAATGCATCTCTCTCCTCTTCTGCTCTAGTCCACCTTCTAAAGTCTTCCTATCTCGTCAACAAACTATTTCAGTTTCTACATCCATACAGGCTCTTGGTAACCCTTGCTTTGTATTTGGTAGCACTTCATCTAATTCTATGAGAACTTTGATATACCTTCTCTTCTGAGTAATTTCCAGGAGGAGGGGAATCCTTTGAAGACTCTAACCCTTATCTACCAACGAACTCTTCACTGCTCTTAAGTCGGGATCCTGATCCCCTCCTGCCCGCGGAGGTTCAGCGCCTGAGATTCATGAATTATAGACATTTATTGAGCACCAACTATGGATCAGGCTGTGTACTAAGAATTCTTTGTATATTATACCACTTTATGAGTTCAATTTTGTTAGAATTCCTGTTTTATACTTGCTGACTTGACCAAGGTCACACTTGAGAAATTTGCAAGTTAGGATTTAATCATGGGTAGTCAAATTTCAGATACTCGCCCTTCATTGTGATCTGATATGATAGAGTGTCTCTTTGGCTCTTCCAGGGTCACGTAGCTAATTTTTTTTTCTTAGTGTTTGATTGTAAAAATTTGAATACTATGCAATGAAACTTTAAAGGAAAATATTCCAATAGTTCCATGCCGCCATTGTACTCTGCCACTCCAGGTTTCAGTTCTCTTAAGGCAACTTCTAATAGCAATACTTTCAGAATTCTTTTATCGTAAAATTTTCTCTTTTTTTTAGACCTTTCTCAGTTTCATATGACCTCTTTTAGCTTTATGTATCATCCTCCACTTAGCATTTTTTGACTTCTGCAAAGTCAGCCCATTATTTCTTAGTAGGCAAAAGTGTTAAATACAAATGGTCCATCGGATTAAATACAAGTATTTGTATGTATTTATGTGTATACACATATATAGCACACATATATACACACACACTTGTCCCCACAGACTCCAACAGACCAAGCTTTCACCTATGTCCCAGGTCAATTACTAAAATTATTTATTCATCTTTTAAAAATCATTTTATTGGGGGTTCATCTGACTCTTATCACAATTCATCCATCCATCCATTGTATGCAAAGCTCATTTGTACATTTGCTGCCGTCATCATTCTCAAAACATTTTCTTTCTACTTAAGCCCTTGGTATTAGCTTCTCATTTTCCCCTCCCTCCCAGCTTCCCCCTCTCTCATAAACCCTTGATAGTTTACAAATTACTATTATTTTTCATGTTGTACACTGTCCGATGTCTCCCTTCACCCACTTCCCTATTGTTCTCACCCAGGGAGGTGATGATAGGTAGATCTTTATATTCAGTTTCCTCTTTCTACTCCACATTCCTTCCACTCTCCTGCTTGCGATCCAATTGCTTGAGTTTCTGCTTGGAGGATATCTACTGTTATTAAACTGCAAGATGATGAATTCTTCGAGTCCCCAGGACTGAAGCCTTATTTGACAATTCATATGTGATGGCATAATCTTGATGCCCCAAGAAGGATGAGCACCCACCCCCCCTTTCTGGCGATGGAAATGGATTCGATGCTCTTTTCAATGCACGTTTTTATGGAAGCCAGACTCAAGGGTCTCCTGCACACAGTCTCAAGCCACCGTCTCAAGAGGTTTATGGTTTTTAAAGAAATTTTTGGCTTTTCGATGTTTATCCTTTCTCTACACCCCTCTTCCTGGAGAAACACTGTAATTTTTCATCCGCAACACCAAAGCGCCTCTATGGGAATGGCTGTGCTTTTCAGCATGCGGTGATACCGTTTCCTAAAGAGTGAGGTCACAGGAATCAGAGAGCAGAAAAATCCCAGATGGCACTAATATTTGATTTCATTTTTAGCCCACTCATATTCAGCAGATGGATTGGAAGGCTGACCTCCCTGACACTTCTGCATCACTGCCTGCTACTCCAATTGCCTTTGCGCATGTTTTTTCATAAGGCTTCTCTTGGTACCTCAGAGATTGATGCCTGGTCGCCTGCCTGTGCTATGCTTCATTACGCCCCGGTGCCGTGTGGCTGAGAGTTGCTGTATTCTATAAAAGGGGAAATCTCAGCTCATCAGGAGCTCCAACTTTCCCGACAGTCTCTCAAATTGCCTGTAATGTCTGTCTCGGACAGCATCCTCTTGGCGCTCTAGGTGTAGCTCTCATTTGTATCTGTTTCCAACTTAGCCTCTTCTAATTTTCCTCCCTTCTCCTGTGACATAGCTAAGTTGAGAATAATCATGCAGCCCCGCCCTAGAAGGTGAGCACACACCCTACTAGTAGCACAATAATCTCTTTCTCTACAAAGAATTCCCCCCTTTCACTGTAGCTTTGTGATTAAGAGTACCGGACTGGGTTGGGGTTCCTGAGTCTTCCACCTAACTTTATACTTCAAGCGCCGTGAACTTTAGAGTAAGCCTCCGTCTCCTGGTTTGTAAACCAGTGGTGCCATTAGCACTGATCAGTTAGGACTATTGTTAAGATTTAAATGAGATAATGGGTGCAATATCGTCAGTATCTGAACCAAAAAACCAAACTCTCTGCCATCGAGTTGATTTACTCCTAGTGCCCCTGCAGGACAGAGAAGTGCCTCTCTACATCATCAGTGCTCTCACTCTGTACAGCCCCATCTTCCTCCTGTGCAGGGGTTTGCACTACGGACCTAGATGTTAGCGACCCAAGGTGTAACCCACTATGCCACTAGGCCTCCTTGCCACAGTGTCTGGCATCTAGTGCTGGGGATATTCATTTTGGGTGTGGTTCTTGAACATTTGTTGTATAGGCATATAAATAAAATGCAGTACATAAATAAAGCAGGCTTTTATTTTGATGGTGAGGGTAGTGAATTGTTTGTGAAAGAGGACACCATGGTAAGGATCAGATGAATGCCTTGTTTCAAACTTCCTGTGACCTCACAGTATGCATTTCTATGGATTATGACCGCAGAACTCTGGAAATGCCGTCCCCTGGCTCTCTTTCCTCCTTCTTTTGCTGCTAGTTGACATTTCAGGGATGACGTTAGAGAACAGCGACACTCAGACACAGCACAAATGCCAGCGGAAGGTGGCCATTCCATCAAGTTCTCTGGGAGCCCCCAAATCTGAGGAGGGTCAGGCTGCGCACATGCTGTGGTGTGACTGGTTCCCACAAGCATGGCTTCAGCTGATCATCTTGCTTCTCCTATTAAACCTCGACTCCGTGACCTGTTGCGGAATTTGGTTTTTGGGTGACTGGGCTCCTACTGCCTTGTGAAACTTCCTTCTTCCTTCCCGCAGATCGAATATCAGGCCGGACTACGCGGACTCCAACTGCCATGACTTCAAAATGCACACCTTCACTCGGGTCACGGCCTGCAGGGTCTGCCAGATGCTCTTGAGGTCTGTTTGTTCGGTCGTACTTTTCGTTGTCATGGAACTGGGCTAATGGCTGGCCTGCTCAGACTTTGCTTTTATTTTAATATCCCTACCAAAGTGCTCTGCCGTGGGTGGACGTTGCTTTAACAGTCGGGATCCCCTAGATCTGTCTTGACCCTTGACCCTGCACTGTCGCGTTAGGATCTAGAGATAGGTTCTCTCCCTCCGTGGGAGAGGGCTTTGCATGATGGATTTCATGGAGGCTGGGTTTACCTTCTTTGTAATATGTCACTCTCTCATTTTATCTTTCAGGGGAACGTTTTATCAAGGCTATTTTTGTTCCAAGTGTGGCGCGAGGGTGCACAAAGAATGTTTGGGAAGAGTCGACAATTGTGGCAGAGTTAATTCCGGTGGTAAGTCATGTTCATTGTTGTGATCCTGTTTTTAATTAGGATATCAAGCTTGCTAAACATTATTCAGTCCTAATTTAGTCTTAATTTACATTTGCTCTAATCTGCCTGCTTTTGAAGTTCTCTTTTATAAGCCCAATGAGAAATTTGTTTAAAAATTCAGGTGATTTTGTTTTAAAAGTGTTTGAAACACCTGTGTTGGAAGGTGTCATCTGTACCTTTTGTGGCCAAGGCCTTCATGAGGGGCTTGGAGTGTTTTGTGTCAACCATTTCTGTCACCTTGCTGTCTAAAATCTGTCACCAAAGCTGTATAAATATAACCAAAATAGAGTGACAAAACCAAAAAGACAAACCCCTGTCCCCATCTCCCCATTCTTTATTTCTATCTTTATTTCCTAACTGCCTCTCTTTTGCTCCTAACTATCCAGCTTAGAAATGCTAATGACACCAGACCGGAGGTGGCACAGGCTCATTCCTGAATGAATGAGTTGAATACATTGTCATTTCCAGCATCTGACAAAGAGCACGGAAACCTTGGATTTTATGTAAATATTTCCCCCGTGGCTTCAAAAACCGTGTTCCACGATTGTGGCATGACTGAGCGAGCTTCTCAGGCTGTTGGCAATTATGCACTCACTAGCCTTTTGCCTCTCTGAGCTCCTCGGGACTCTCTCCCTTCTCTTTCTTTTCTGGCCTCTTTCTTCTTTCTCTTTCTTCTTCCTTCTCTTTGTCCTTTTCCCCTGAGTCTCTCTGAATTTTATCAATAAGACCTTTCAAAATCAGCAAAACTTTTTTGAAAACAAGAAAGGGCTCCTTACCAGCTTGAGTTCAAAAGGCGGCCATGTCAACCTTTGATTTTCCCAAAGGAAAAGGTGGACATTGAGCTATTTTGGATAATGTGCAGAAAAGTGAGACAGAGAATGATACATCACTTCAGAGCTATATTCAGAAAACGGGCAATTGTAGAGAAGGCGCGAATCATATTGGAGGCTGAGATCACAGCACATTGCTCGCCGGGTTCCGTAACACACATTTTAAAGGGCCCATTATATGCTGTTCTATGGCCTAGGTCTGGGCAGCTGCAAAGAGAGAGTCCAGCAGCCATTGAGTACCTGCCTTGTGCCTACCAGACCTGGGGCTTCTGCTAGATATCTCACCTCTGAGTTCATGCCTGCCTCAGTACAGCCCTTCAGAGAGCTTCTCTATCTGCTGCTAAGTCTAATAAGTCAAGGAAACAAGTTTAACACCTACAGCAACCTCGAGGTCAGGAACAGTTGGCACAGTTTTTAAGATTGTAGGTTACTGTTAGCACCATCTGGTCAGTTCCAACTTGTAGACCTTATGCACAACAGAATGAAACACTGCCCAGTCCTGCCCAGCTTGCTTGAGTCCTGCCCATTCTTATGCTTGAGCCCATTGTTGTCACCACGATGTCAATCCATTTCCTTGGACCTTCCTCTTTTCCCTGGCCCCTCTGTTTTACTCAACATCATGCCCTTCTCCTTGGACCGGTCTCTCATGACACTAATCTAAAGTATGTAAGTTGAGTATCACCATCCTTGCCCTTTAGAAACACTCTGGCCATTCTTCTTCCAAGCCAGATTGCTGTATTCTTTTAGCAGTTTTTGGTATTTTCAATATTTTTTCTAGTAATAATTCAATTCATTGATTCTTCACTTTTTCTCATTCAGTGTCTAGCATTCATATATATGTATCTATATACACACACACTTGTGCGTATATACACACATATATAATCTGTGTATATGGCAATGGAAAGTACCATGCCTTAGATTGGTTACATCTAAGTAGCATCCTTGCTCTTCAATACTCTAAAGAGATCTTTACTCTAAAGAGATCTTGGCAGCAGATTTACCTCATGCAACTCGCCTTTTGATCTCTTCACTGCTCTTCCATGAGCATTGATTGTGGTTGGAGCCAAGCAAGACAAAATCCCCGACAGCTTCAACCATTTCTCCATGGACCATGATGTTGCCTATTGGTCTCGTTGTAAGATTTTTGGTCTTCGTTACATTGACTAGTAACCCATACTAAAGGCTGCAATCGTTGATCTTCATCAGCAATTGCTTCAGCTTCTCACTTTCAATAAGTAAAGTTGATAAGATTTTATAGAAATATTGTCAGTTTTTTCTTTTTCTTCCATTGTAGGCTCGACAATTTATCATGGAAGTTTTCTCTCATCTTTATGTCTTTATCTTGAATGTAATTTAAGAACCACTGATGTGTTATTTGCTCTTGGTCTGCTAATGTGTTTTCCCACCCCTCTTTGCCCTGTCTTGCTTGAGGATTTCCAGTCTGTGAGGGATGTAAAGTGACCCCACAGATGGCATGTTTGCTAGCTTTTAAAGGGATCCTAAAGAGTAAAGGAGAGCTGCTGGAAATCCTAGCTTTGTTACTTACCATTTACATGAGCTTGACAAATGTCCCTGAATGTTCAGAGCTTCCATTTGCTCAGAATACATCTCCTGCACAGTCATCACCCATCTAGCAGTAGAAGCTTGTATGTTGCTGTGATACTAAGCTGGTTTCAGTAGAGTTTTCACACTGTGAAGTACAGGCCTGGTGCTCTGCCTGCAGTCAGTCATACCACCTTCCTGGTCATGGTGGTTCCGGCTACAAGCCTGTTGTTTCAGTTTGCATGGGGTGGTCTAGCTAATGACAACAGAATTGGGAAGAGAAGATGATTGCGAAGATCCAATGAGATAATGTTGTTAAATGGTCAGCACAGTAACTGAGTACAATAAGAAGTCATTATTTTAGTCTGAGGTATTATAATGAACAGTAGTATTCTGGAGTAGACAGCTTATTCTGCAGTTTGGGGGTTGGTAACTGTGGAGGAAATGTGGATAGAGAGAATAGTGGGCATCAAACTTTGAGGTAATATGCTAGTGTGATAACTAAGCGGACATTCTCAGCTTTCATGGTAAAAACTGCCTAGGGAACGGTTTTGAGGGAACAGATGGAGGTTTCGTTCTGACCAGCTAGACGAGTGGCACGCTTTCAGTGTGAGCCTCATTGTTTCCACTGACTCTGCCCTGAAATTAGTTGCTCTGTTGCAGGCATGGGGAACTTTTTTCCTACCAAAGGTCCTTTGGAGATTTATAACTTCATTTGCTGACCCTACTCATCAAGCATTTGATCCACTCACTCCTAATGTTATGGCTGAAACCTCTTTTCTTTGGCGATGCATCTGATGTCAGCTGGTATCGATGATTTTGCGGGTTCGCGATGGCCCAAACCCCAGACATTTCCCTCCCCTGATGTAGGGAGACAGCCAGCATTGGCACTAAATCCCCAGAGCTCTGGATCCCCATCCAGATTTAATCCGTGCTCTTTTCTCAGGGTGACTTTAGCCCCTCGTTACTTAACCTTTGTGGGTAAATCTTCCCACACAAAGTCCTTTTCTATGTCCACAGAAAGAGAAGACTCGGGCTACTTTTCGTCGTGGTAAATGTTTATGCAACAGAACATTTGGATTTTTAACATTCTTCATATATACAATTTACTAACATTCGTTATGACTTTCATGTGCTTAGACATTGCTATTGTTCATTTCCAAATTCTCTGATTACCTTCTAACAGAAGGTCCTGAATGTTTAGTCCCCGAGTCCATCTTTATACTTGTCAATGATAACCACTAATAAACCTTGGCCTCTCTCTATAGATTTCCCTATGCTAGATAGGATATTCCATGTCCTATCACTCTCCTTGTATATCATTCTGCTCAGCTGGAAGTTGTTAAGATAACCCTGGGCCAGGGTATCACTTCCCATCAAAGCTGGGTGATGGTCCACGGTATGCATGCACGACTTATTTCTCTGTCCTTCTAGTGACAGGCATCTAGATTGTTTCTAAATGTTCTCATGAACATGATTGTACATGTATGGTTTCACACTCCTGCTTTAAATTCTTTGGGAATACATGAGGGGGTACTAATTTTTTTTTTTTAATTTTGGACTTTTTTAAAGCTGTTTTTTTTTTTTTAAACCAACCTTATCACCTTCAAAGTACTCTTCATTATGCCAAATACATTTGTCAAATCTGCCATTTGATTCTTGGAAACGTTTTTCAAACTCTCTGTTTAGATGACCACCCTTTTTTTTTTTCTTCACCTCTTCCTTGTTGCCAAATCACTGTCCTTTCATGTCCTGCTTTGTTCACGGAAACAAAAAAGATGTCACAGGGAGTGAGGTCAAGAGAGGCATTCATTTTTTTTTTGCCAAAAACTGGTCCACTGAAATGGCTGTGTGAGCAGGTGTGTTGTCCTGGTGGCAATCCCAGTTCCCCATTTGGCACCAATCAGACATTTTTTTGTCACCCACTCTTACACAGTTTTTTCACAACTTCTAAATAGAAAGCTTGATTGACAATCTGACCTGGTGTATCAGACTCCCAATGCACCAGCCCCCTCACATAAAAACAAAAGCAAATTAGCATCATCTGGATCTTTGATTTCACTTGACAACCTTTTTGTGGCCAAGGTGACAGTGGCATCTTCCACTGGCTTGACTGATATTTGGTCTCAGGGTCCTAAGAATAGCACCTAGTCTCAGTATCACTCATGATATTGGGGGGAGAAAGTCTTGGGGGGTCAGTTCGGAGCTGTTCCTTCAAAGCACAACATGTTTCCACTCCACACTCTTTTTGCTGGTGAGTCAGAACCTGAGTCACAAATTTTACAGTGGCCATTCTCATTCCCCAATCTTCTATTAAAATTTGTTGGTCTGAGCTCCCAGATAGAGTCTAGATCCTTCCCCATCTCTTCAGTGATACATTGTCAGTCTTTGAGCACATGTCCATGAATTTTGTCAACATTTTCATCCTTTTCAGAAGCTGATGGATGCCCAGAATGAGTTTTGTCATCATGACATTTCACCTTTTTTGAAATGAGAAAACCATTCTTACAAGTGATTTTTTCCCATAGCACTGTCCTTGTAAGCTGTTTTCAACATCACAAAAGTTTCTGTGGCATTTTCCCCAAGCAGGAAACAAAAATTCACAGCCATGTGTTGTTCTCTTTAATCAGCCATCACACACACACACACACACACACACACACACACGAGGTTTAAGTGAGATGGCTTTCAGAAAAAATCCACTGTGACCAGAGAGAACCTTCCCAGGCGATACCACTGGGTGCACTCACTCAGAGAGAGTTGCAGGATGCTCGCCTAGTGGGAAAAATAAACACTAGGGAGGCTCCACCCAGCAGAGCTTTGTCCATTTTGTTTGTTTGGTTTTTAGGTAGCCCCTCATATACACCGGAGTCAAATTGCCAGATCAAATCAGATCACATTCGGATGCTTCACTTGTTGAGGAACCATTAGGCTGCTTTTCACAGTGGTTAGAACATTTTACAATCCCATGAGTCATCAATGAGAGGTGGAGTTTCCTCCCATCTTACTGATACTTATTCTTTTCTATGTGAGAACCGTGGCTATTTTGAGAATGTAAAGTAGTGTCTCGTTGTGCTATCGAAGTGCAGCTCCCTAATGGGCATAGTGAAAGGAACCCTGATGGCACAGTGGGCTACTTGCTGGCTGCTAACAGCAAAGTCTGTGGTTCAAAGCCACCACGCCGCACTCAGGGAAGAAGGTAGAGCTGTCGGCTCTATCTGAAGCTGTCTCAGACACGTTAAGGAACAATTCTCCTCTGCCCTGAAGAATCTTGTGAGGTCAGAATTGACTTGATTGTGTGTGTGTGTGTGTGTGTGTGATTTACAAATTACTTGTATTGAACAAATACTTCCAAGTGTCAGATGGCTCTAAGTACTCCACCAATTATTTAATCGTACAAAAATAATGAAGTTGCCTATTATTACTTATGTGTGATAGATGAGAATCTCATACTCTAAAAACTGAGGTTCTTCAATCATAAGTGGCAGAGCCACGATTCAAAGCTCCCTAGTCCAACTCTGGACCAGATACCACGTACCCCTTACCATACATGTCTGATGTGGCTCACACACCGCTTCCTGATATTCCCAGTCCATAGTAAACAGCCACTTGTATGCTCTTCTATGTGTAATCGGTTTTTGAAATGGGTCATTTTGTGGGTTTTTTTAAAAGAAGAAACACTTGGTTTTAAGTAGAGATGTGACTACATAGTTTTTAGGCTTGAGTTTTTTTAAGTGCTGCTGGTAAGACAGGCTTCCAGGGGACAGTGCCTGCCCTCTCCCTACTGTTGAGGCCAGGGGGTCACTCAGCGATGGAGGGATCTTAGCTTCCTTCAGTTCTAGGGCTTGTTGCTCTAAGATGAGGAATCTGCCTCAGAAACATGAAGATCACATCAGTAAGAGAGAGTGAACTGCAGACTATAGACCAGCGCTTCTCAACCTGTGGTTTGCGACCCCTTTGGGGGTTGAATGGCTCTTTCACGGGGGTCACCTTATTCATAATTAGTTATGAAGCAGCAACGAAATTAGTTTTGTGGTTGGGAGAGCGCCACAACATGAGGCACTGTATTAAAGGGCCACAGCTTTAGGAAGGTTGAGAACCACTGCTATAGGCCATGCTCATTTTACAGATAACACACATAAAAGGAAGCCTCTTTCTCTAAACTTTACGAAGCAAGAAACATTTGAGGTTTTGCTTTTGTTTTTTTAACCTCCTGTTCCCTGGGCTCTCGCTCTTTGCTTTGCACATGTGTTCTCTCTCTCCTCGCTTCTCTCTCTTGCTCCGCTTCTCTCCTTTCTTGCTCAAGATTCTGAAGGAAGCCGTGACCTTAAATGCTCATAGTTGGTTAAGCAGGAGGCTTCCCATGTTTGCCTTCCAAGCAGCATTTAAGGAGCAGTCCCTATGAATAAGGGAACTTTGTTTTCAGTGCTAAGAGAAATCACTGTCACCCCTCGGTCAGCAGCCATCCCTCTGCCTCTTCCCAGTGGTGGTCCCTCAAAGTTGGGAGTCATGTCAACCTCGCCTCCACTTGCCACTCCCTGTGCCGGTGTGAGTAGAGAGTGAGCTTGAACCTGGAGGTTCAGAAGTGAATGTTGTACATGGGCACTGTGTTAAGAGGGCATCCCTAAGCTGAACTGTTTGGGTGCTTTCTTGACTCGCAAAGTCCCAGCTCTGGCTTAAGTCCTACACTGTCTTCTGTCTTGGCATTCAGGAGCAATTGTTGGCAGCACTTCATCAGTGGACTTTTTCATGGCTGATATGAGGGCGTGTGGCTGGGGAGAGGAGAGGAGGAGAAAGGGCACATAATTTATCAGGGACTGAATATGCATTACTTGAAGGAGGCTTGTATGTGGAGGAGTATATTTTATGAGAACTTGAATTTGAGGGGAGCACCTAGGTGGCTTACCAAATTACTAAATGTTAAATACTTGACTTAGAACTGAAAAAGGGGTGGTTTGGATCTACCCTGAGGTGTCTTTGAAGAAAGTTCTGGTGGTTTCAGAAAGACCCCAGCTGTTGAAAAACCCATGGAGCACAGCTCTCTGCCTGGTACCCGTGGGCTGCCATGAGTAGGAATGGGTCCACAGCAACTGAAAGCAAAAAGAATTGGAGGGAGGAAGTGGGGGTGGAGTACAGCAGTATTGACTTGGGATGGACCAATTTTACATCTCCGAAGCTTAATGCAGCTTATCGTCTGTAGAGACAAACAGAGATTCTCCTTAATCCTTATTATGAGTAAAGAGTCCTCTGTGCTCCAGAAAGCTTTGGCTAGTAGGAATAGTTAGTCTGCTGCAATGGTGAGCAATACTAAAAATGTGAGCACACCTCAGGTTGAACTCAATGTTGGATTCTTTGTATATAGGGAATGGGCAGGCAGAAAAGAGGCCCTCATTGAAGAAGGTGGCAAAGTAATCCAAGAGCTAAATGCATGCTAGCATACCTCCTACTCTTATCTTTGGCAATGGCCAAATCCATTGCCCTCACATTGCAGATCCTCACTTGCTCTTTCTAGGTTCTTTGGCACATTAGCCATTGCCCTTGGCTGTGAGGACCAGAGCAGGGTCTGAAACAGTATGTTGTTACTCCTTTCCCCCTCGGACACAGTCTTGAATGGTGTGACGAGACATCACTAATATTGATCCTTGCGCATTTTTCATTGCTTTCTGGGACCTCTTTCTGTGGAATGTAAGCTTTCCCTGGCTGCTGTCTTCTCTGGGCTCAGTAACCTTTTATATTTCATGCTCTAGAGCCCTTAAATTTATCTAGTCTCCATTCATCCTGGAAATCATAATTACTTGGCAGAAATGCATTGCATTTCTGAATGAAGGAGCAATTAATTTTTATTAATATGTGACTAGCCAATTATCAACTCAAGTGCTTTGAAGTATGAAAAGAAGTGCCTTAAGTTAATTTTTTTTATATTCATAAGACAAACTCTGCCACTTGAAAACAAATTTGAAGGCTGGGTGTTGCTGTCTCAACATTTGCGGCCTTGCCTGGCTATAAAGGGCAGGCAGTTCCACTCGCCCTTTGTGGCTGAACTTGTGTTGACTCCCTCATGTTCACCATAGAAACCTGGGTGATCAACATACAGACAGACAGGCTGAGGTGTGCTGCCAAAACCTCCCATCTCACTCCTGAGTTGGCATGCGCTGCCCTGGATGAAACGCTCTCAACAAGTCACTGCAAAGCTGGTACGACGCTGAGGTGCCGGCATTTCCCACAGGACACCCTGATGAAGGGTTAATCCCTTCATGGGGGACATTTGTGCCTCTCTCCTTCCCCTGTGCTCGGGGCCCCAGGAGTCAGAATTGACTAGATGGCCACTAGCAACAGTCATATACAGCTAAGCCCCTGTGCTCCTTTTCTTAGCCCGACAGACACCATGACCATGGCTTGCTTCTCCGTCCTCTCCATTTCAACAAAAGAAGAAGCATGGGAAGGCAAATATTGCTGGAGCAGATGACTTTGGTTTAATGCATTTTTTTCTTTAGCGGGAAATGCAAGCCTCAGCTGCTCTAATATTTAACTAAAGCAGATCCCCATTTGCTTATCTGTTTAATCGTTCTTTGAGCTAGGCCAGCTGTTGCTCCTGCTGCTGCTGCTGCTATGAAAGAAAACCTCTTGTCTGGAGGTTGGTTTCTTCTCCCGGAGCTCCTGTAGGCCAGAGCCGACCTGTCCTGTAGAGGTCTCAAGTTTGTCATTTTTAGAGAAGCACACCAATATGTCTTTCTTCCAGGAGTTAGGTGGTGAGTTTGAACTGTCAACCTGTGAGTTAGCAGCCCCGCACTTGGACCACTGTGTCCCTGGATCTTCTTTCCTTCTGATACCTCCTCACATCGGAAGGGAGTTGGCTCAGTATTTTAATACTTTCAACCTGAAAAATGGCTACCGAGAACCTGTTTGGGCGCCATTACAGTACTTCAGCATAGGGATTAACTTTTAGAGCATAAATTTATTTCAGTCTACCACCATAGTGCATTTGTCATGCTTTTCTTTACACAAAGTAAGGCTTGATCATTGCTTTCATTAAAACAAACAAACAAACAAAAATGACATGTTTGTTTTGCTTGCTATTTCTTGAAACCTGTTATGTATAAAATAGACCACTTCTTTTTTTTTTTAACTTAGCAAGACATTTTTACTATCAAAGGCAGTGATTATTTCCTATCTTTAACAAGTTGGCCAATTTGATGATATACTAGTAATTTTAAAGTGTACTGGGAGCTATTATACGAAGGAGATTCAAAATGTGTATGGAATGCTGGGATTGAAAACTCATGGAATTTTCCCAAGCACTTTTTGAAGCTCCCTCGTAGACTTAGATTCCTGTTAGAGCTCCTGAAAATACTTGAGATCAAAGCTTCCTTTGACATATTACTTAAGGTTTATTATTATTTATGCAAAACCTTGCTGAAGATCTGTGAGGTTTACCTAGAATTTGTGCAACTTCCTCTCCACTGTGGTCAGTCCAACCCTATGCTGATAATGACTTGTCTGTGGCCTCTTTTGAGCCAATGGTCTTCCTAGGCATTGACTTGTTCAGTCTTAAGAAACAGACTGTTCTGACAGGAGACCAAAAAAAATGGTGTAATAATGTATGAACTTGAGAGCCACTTATATTGGAGAAACAAAAAACAGAAGCTTGGGTTTTATATTTAAACAAATGAATTAGATGAGAATAGTCCCCAGCCTCAGTGAAAATCATTTCTTTCCCACAAATATGCACTCTGAGCCCCTGCTGACATTGAAGATGGAGTTCTGCAAAGACTCCAAGCACCTCGGCAACATTACTTATCTGAATTACATTCAACCAGTTGGGACATGATGAAAGAATACAGGGTATAATCCCCTAAGGGCCTGTGAGTCACCACCTAGAAAGGTTCTTGAAAGGGTAAGAAAATTTTATAGTTTGATCAATAGGAGCCTAAGAAATAGACTACAGGGTAAAGGCAAGTTAAGGATTAAAAACTTTTGCAAACGGCGAAGCAGTGAATTTATATCCTAAGAAAATTCCCAAGAGAAAAGGCAAGAGAGAGAAGAAGAGAGAAAGAGACCTTTTCATCAAATCTCAATCCATAACCTTTTTTCGTAGTCAGAATTCAGCTAAGTATATTTGATGATAATCAGTTCTTGATACCGTAGCTCTGATACAGAACTCTGAGACATAGAGAGAATTCTCCAGATGCATTTGCCCACCTTAGTACTTTGGGGTATATACAAAGATGAGGGGGGTCAATGAAGACATACAGGATGGGTGGGTTTTCAGACCACAAAATTAGAACAACTTTTACTAGCAGACTCCTCCAGCAAGCCTGGCTGCTCTGTTTCCCAGGCAGAATGAACAAAGCCTTGGTTCAGACCCTTTCCTTCATTATCTCTTCACTTTGAAGCTGCCTGTACCAGTGCTGCTATGGGCTTGCCTCTCTGACGTGATTCTAGTATAAGCTCCCAGCCCTTTCGTGGATATGGCTGTGAGAATTTGGCTTCTGTCTCAAAAGGAGTCCATCAGATTAATGAGAGGGCCTCTGTCGCAAGGACAAAAGCATCAGTGAGAGAGTCCAGCTAAGGATTGTTGTAGCTCCGAGAAGATCTGTTATCTCTACTCTCTTGGCTTTGTCCCTATTCTCAGAACTTTTCTAAGCCCAACTGAAAGATAGGGCTCAACAAGAAGCTCAGTTCTCCAAACACTGCCTATTAGCATGGTGCACCCAGCAGGAGCAGATCAAAGGAAGTCCCCGGAAGAGCTAGGCCTGTCTTGGGACAGAAAGTGGGGCAAGAACGTGGGGGTTGATATAGGATGTGGAGGCCATGAGTTCAAGGAGGTACACAGAGGATTCAGACTTCGTGTCGAATAGTTCTTTTTTTGTTCTTCTTGTTAGGGGGTGCTGTGCAATAGATTCCAACCTGTATGAGATCAGCAGAACAGAACACTGCCTGGTTGCACCCACCACCCTCACTGTCAGTACTGAGCTGGAGTATGTTGTTGTGGGCGTGTCCGTCCATCTCCTCGAGGGTCTTCCTCTTTTTCACAGATCCTCTCTCAAGAATGAGGCCCTTTCCTAGGTGCTGGTTTCTCCTAATAACGTCTCCAAAGAAGATGGGATGGCATGTCATCATTTTCACTTCTAAGGAGCATTCTATACATCTCCTCAGACAGTATTTTTCTTCTTTTTTCTGACAGTGCAAGTTATGTTCAGTATTCTTCAACAACCCCATAATTAAAATACATCACTTTTTCCTCTTCAGTCTTCCTAATGCAGGGCCCCACTTTCAGATGCCGATGAATCAGTTGGAAATATCACGCACACCTTAATCCTCAAAGTAACAGCTTTGATTCCTTAAGCACTCAGACTGTGTCCAGCTGGAATTATAAGAAAAAAAATGAATATTTTGATGAAAGGATCCAATGAGAAGGGAAGACATTTGGAGAAAGTTGGAGAAGGGTGCCAGGAGACATGTTTTTCATTTTGTACCTCTCGCATTCCTACATCTTCTTAACTTCAGATCCTTTTGAGTTCAGTGATGAATTCTGGCTCTTCTGGGAGTTAGCCAACACGAAGCCAAACCTCATCAAACTAAATCTGAAAGGTGTACAAATCTGGATCTTTAGTTCTGTGTTTCAGGATCTATTTCCTGAGTAAGAAGCTAGAAGTGCTAGATGATCTCAGATACCATCTCCTCCTCTTCCTGAGCACTCCGAGAATGCTCCTGGGGAATGGTGTGACTTTTGTTGCTGCATAAGGATATTATGGTTTTATTGGGGCCTAGGGGTAGGGAGCAATAGCAGGTTTAAAGCAAATTGAACAAAGACCTCCTTCCCAAGGACATGAAGACACTTCTGTAAATAGAGCTCAATTTCTGAGAAGGGAAACTAAGCCCTTGAGCTGAAGTGAAGGTACACACCCATTTATAAACACTGAACCCCAAAGGGAAAACACTGAGATTTCGCCCAGCTGTGCAGGTTGTGCAGACATATCAAACCTTTCTCCTGATGACTAGATTGAAATGATTCCCAGGCCAGGCTCTTTCCCCAACTCACCAGTAGGAGAAAGTTTGCAGAGCTGTCTTGCTAATGCAGGGCTGACCAGTGAAACAGGAATCACAGCTGCTCTTTCAGAGGCCCAGTTAACCTCACCTGGGGGCAAAGTCTAGGCCTGGTGTGGTGTCCAGTCAGATGGAACCCAGTGACACTGACATACACCCTCTTTCCCAACTCGGGAAGGAGTTGCACGTGACCAGCATGGCAAAATGATCTCTTCCTGAGGAACATCTAGGCCGTGCTGCTGGGTCTGCTGTGACAGTTACTCTTCATGAGCAATTCTTTCTTCCGAAACACTTCATGTTGCCAGTACAGAGACAAAGAAGTGAAATGGCTTTCAGTCCTGGGAGACTTTCAAATAGAGTCAAGCTCCATCCTAGCCGAGGGCCGTAACAGAAGGCTGTTACCCCTCCCTGTAAGCCGGGGTGGGAGGGCTTCAAACAGACAGAATGATACAGACCTAGATTTCCTTCAGAAAGGTGACTTTCTGCCTATTGGACTTTCTTTTTCCATTCATCAGGACTAGTCGCTTAAAAAAGATAAACACAGCCTCCTGTTCCATGCTCCAGGCAATCTTCCTGTGTAAAGCGTCTGTGGCAGCTGGTCTGATGTACTGGTAGGAGTTTTTCCCCTTGAACTCTCGAGGTGGGCATCTCAAATCGTCTTAAAGGACACCTCACAGAAGTAGCATGGAGGGCTGCCTTTCCTTCCTGCTCTCTCTCACTGTCTCCTCTTCT
Organism: Nesogale talazaci; assembly: GCA_004026705.1. Taxonomy (NCBI): domain Eukaryota; kingdom Metazoa; phylum Chordata; class Mammalia; order Afrosoricida; family Tenrecidae; genus Nesogale; species Nesogale talazaci. Next base: position 92,022 of record PVJH01000184.1, read on the forward strand.
TAGCAGACTACTTTGGAAGGAAAAGTAAGGGCATAAATGAAGCAAGCCAAGGGCTGTTTCCTTCATGGCTGGAGACGTTGGAACAAGTCTAGACTCTCGTGCTTTGGGGGGAAGCACCACCCAGCTGTGTGTGCTCTTGCTCTCATAGAGAGGCTTTGCCCTCCGTCCAGAATGTCCCTCTGAAGACCTCAGGGCCTTTTACACCCAGTAGTGCCTGTTCTCGACAGAAGTGTGATGAAGGGATTGATAAGCCTATTTACAGACCGCTAAACCCAAAGCAGTAGCACAGCGGTTAGAGCACTGGCTGCTAACTGAAAGGTTGGCAGTGCCATCCCTCCCTCTGGGGGCCACCTGTGTCTGTAAAGTTTACAGTCCTGGAAACCCTATGGGGAAGTTCTATTCTGTCCTGTGGGCTCTCGGTGAATTAGAATTGACAAGGACAATCAAGGAGTTTGGTTTTACTTGAATCTATCATTGAAAGAAAAATTGGCAAGTCTGGACGCTGTTGTTTCTGTTTCTATCTTTAAAACCATGCTGAACTCCACCCCACACCCCAATTATAAGGGGTAACAGTCATTAAACTAAAAAGGGGGTAAATCCAGTATGCAAACTTGTTCTGTGTTAAATTTGCAACAGTCTAGTGAGTTTAGATTCTTAAAACCAGGTTTGCTGAAAGACTGCTTTGCACCTTGGTCGCTCTCATGCATGTCAATTTCGTGTACGCCTCTGTTATAAGCAACTCTGTGGGGTTGGATTGACACTGCTTCGTAAGCAGTTGAAAAAGTTAAACATAACCCAGAAGTAAGTCATGTACAACTATGAGTCACCTTCCTGACAAGCCAATAAGGTAAGAGAATCCAGGTTGCAAAACAATAACTAGCCCAGCCTGAGGGACCCTGGAAATATATTACAGGTATGAGTTAGGAAAACAAAGCCAGTCTTGTTTTATCACGCGGCAGAGAACAAGCTAAGCTTGCTAACCAAACACAATTACTTTACACTGACAATGCCAATTTTTACGTTTGTTTCAGAACAAGGGACGCTCAAACCAGCTGAGGTAAGATTACCATTTAAAGTTTTTCATGTTTAGCATCTAAACGTTTGCATTTCAAGTTGTTTGCTAACTTCAGCAAGCTTTAGCACCGAGGGCATGGTTCGTGTTCCTTTTGAAATGACAAGAGCAGAACTAGAATGAGCCAGCAAGTGCTTTGGAACAAAAAATACCAGGGAAAGTCATGGAATATTTGGAGTTGCTGTCTGAAATCTTAGGTGGAGGGGAAAAATGAACATGTGCTCTGAGACTGTGAGGCAGCGACGCCTCAGAAGGACGCATTCAGGGAAGTTTCAAATAGCTCCTGTGGCAATGCATGGCATACAGATGGGAGCAATTTTCCTGGTACCCTGCTATGGAATTCTACAACCCCCTGGGTTTTCCAGAGTGCAGGGCATCTGCAGATGGCGAGAGCATTCACCGTCATGTTTGGAAGGGTGATGCCCAGCCCAGCGAAGTCAGGAGCTGTGTGTCCCGTCATGGATCGTGGTGTGACTGCCTTCCTGTTGCCGGCACTGAAACGTTCTGGGCTTATCGAGGCTGTTGCACCCATGTTTCCAATGTTTTCCACTGGAGCACAAGCACGATTGTGATCGCAGTGTCTGGAACAAATCAACATCTGATGACATTTCCCTTCGGTTTGACGTGGAGTCTGCTTCCTCATGGCTTAAAAACCCGATTCCCGTCACATCCAAGAGATCGCTGATGAAAAGCGCGCGGCAGAGTGGAAAAGGTGGCACCTTTTAGCTAACCAGGGCCTTGGACAACCTTCAAAAGTAACACCTTTTTCACCTGATCCCCAAAGTAGTAAGTAAATGGGGATCAAAACCACAACAGAAACATCCCAGCAGGGGAATGTGACAGTGTCAAACCTTGGGTGATTAGTAATGAGAATCAGATGTATCATCAATGAGCCTCTCCGAATCAGAGACTGGAAGAAAACGCTTTGCAGAAGTTAGCATGCCTCTTTAAATCACGGTGATGTTAGCCTGTGTCACATAAGATAGTGTTTATATCATTGGGGAAAATCATGAAATGTGCGTCTGGATATCCCATTAAAGACATGTGTTTCTGCATAAGGGTTTCAGGGCTTCATAAACATGCTATTAAGAAGCTCACGTCACAGACACTGATCTAGTGCCTCGGTTGAACTGTCAGCATCTGGAATCAAGATTAAGGAATGCAGGAATCTAGATTAGGAATATGAAGAGGAGCTTCCAGAGTTGGTGGACAGTTCCATTCAAAAAAATATTTATCTTTAAACCAACTTTGTGAAGCCTCCTATCCCTCCAAATACTAAAAATAAACAGATAAACATAAAATAGGACAATTTCTCTTTTGGCTAAAATAACACAACAACAACAAAAAGGTTTTTTGAGGGTTGTTTTATTTTTTTAAATGTTTAGTTGACAAGTAAAGATATTCCTTAACAGTTATTCTCCCACCAGTGTTGCTGATGATCTTGGAAAACAGCCTTCAGTGTCCCACTTTCTCACGGGAGATTTCTGGGTAGAGCTATGAACTTTCAAATGGTGGTGTTACTAATGTTTATGCTCTTACAGATACACTGGCTAGCAAGGGGCTTGGCCTTATTTTAGTTACGTAATGTGAAGTGCGTGTATTTACAGAAAGAAAGTGCACTGATAAGAAATGGTTAATAATTATCCCGGGCACATTGAATCGCTCTTAAAAACTGCACATAAGCCTTTATGAAGTGGATTCATTTTCACATTGATTTTTATTTTCAGTGTAGTGTCATTTTTAGTGACTTAATTTTAAAAATATAAAAAGTGTCATTTTAAATTAATAATTAGCAGTCTCTACTCTGGATGGGTAGGTCGGGACAGTTAGTTTCTACACTGGCGTCACCATTTGCCAGTGCTGGCGTTTCTTCAGGAAGCTCTAGGTGCAAAAGAGCATTTAGAAGTATTTTTGCCCTCAGGACTCACCACCAAGGCCACTGGGCATAGAAGGGCCCACTCTAGCATGCATGCTTCATTCATGCTCCACAGTCTTCCCAGAAGGAAATGGTGACAATTGCGTTTTAGGCTCTGTGATTGTTTAAGTTTTGTTTTCTCCCTTTCTTTGAGATCCTCCTTTTCTCCATGGGGTTGAATGGAATCCTGGAAGTGCAGTGGTTACATGTTGGACTATGATTGCATGGTTGGGAGGTCAAAACCACCAGCAGTTCATTGGGCGATAGACAGGACTTTCTCCTCCTATAATTAGCTACAGTCTTGGAAACCCACAAGGGTCACTACAAGTCAGCATTGACATCAAGGCAGAGAATGTTGAGTTCATGTGGTGCAAGCCATTAAAGGGCTCTGCTGCTGACCGAGAGGTGGAGGTTCAAGACCACCCAGAGATTCCTTGGGAGCTAGGTCTTGGTATCTACTTCCCAAAGAGGTGAACAGTACGAAAACCCTTGGAGCACACTTGTGTCCTGGGCACAAGGCCAGGACAATGGGCACAAGGCCATGGGCAATACTTTCAAATCCCATGACTAGGACCTGAAATGGCTAAATAGCAAGGGCACCGGTATATTTCATTTATTTCTTAATCAGTTTGTAGCCCTCTCCTGCTGCCCTTTCTGTTGTCATGATTGTGATTTTCTTTTCTTTTCAATTTGATGTAGATTCTTTAAATCTACGTCTTCAAAGTAGGCCAGTTTTAAGTAGCCTCAGAATTCCTAGGTATCCATAACCTTACCTGGAAGGCTCATTTCACTCCCTGTCCTGGAATGTTCTCTCTAAATGCCCCTCTGGCTTCAGAAAGCTGCTTAGAGACTTTAAATTCATTTCCCATGGCCGGTGTTTCTACTTCCGCAAAAAGCACAGGAAACCAAGCCAGTGTCACAGAGGAGTGAAGCAGCATGTTCTGTTGGTAAAACCAACACAAAACAAACAAGCGAAAAAACCAAAAGTTATTACCCAAAAGAGGAAAATATAGAAGTCAACTGTTGGATAATAAAGATGGTTTGTTCCTTTCTTTCCACTTTAGACCTTTATTTGGAGGGGGGGTGTTAAACGTGCATGTATTCAAGTGAAAGATAAGGTAGTAGGTAATAAAATAAGAAATAAGTAGTTTAGGCCTCCACTCCCCTGCCACGGTAGCTCCAAGCAGATAAGGCAGGGTGTGTGGACTGGTCCTGGGGATCTAGTGGGCTTCTAGTGGGAGAGTGTTTCTCCAGGGGAGGTGGCTCTGTGCCCATCAGCTTCCCCCCCCCCCACTCCTGTCTGTTCAGTCTTGTCCCAGACCACTGAGACAAGGGGGAAGGTGTGCTTGACAGGGTATCCCAGAATGGCAATAGAACATTGCATGCTAAAATTAGTCTAAATATATTTTTCTAAAGAGTTCCTTTTTTTTTTGCAATAATTGAAAACTTTAAAAAAAAATTTAAGTGCTTTTAAATGTATAATCTCAAAAATTCGCAGAAAGCACTTGCTCTGAGGAGCTGAGATTCCTGCTGGTTTTTGTATTTATGTTTGTTTCCACACTGCTCACCTTCTGTTTTCAAGGTCATTAGACTTTCTAGAAGGAAAAAATCTCAAGCATACTCTTGATAGAATATTTTAAGCTTCGTGTGAATTTGGACTTTCTGCATATCAGTGAATGAATTGATCTGGGAATGTTGGGCACCCAGGGCATGTTTGTCTTGAAAGCAGTGTCTGACATCATAGCCATAAACTTGCTCAAGATGGTCATGGTAATGAACCAGTACTCAGTAATCCATATCATGTGTCAAAACACTCTTCTGAGCATATTGCACAAAATGTTCTGAATGGCTTCTCATCACAAACCCCATGTACTGAGAAAATGGAGGCAGAGACATTGACCCACTTGCGTAAGATCAAAAGGGTGCCCATGGGGCAGTCTGAATCTGAACTTGGGAAATCTTGATTCTAGAATCCATTAGTAATTGCACTATGCTATTAAAATTCAAAGTAATGTACACTTGCTCTTGAGTCCAAGCATCTCTTCTACATGTTAAGTTTATTATGTTTAAAGAATATTATGTCAGGGACTCTGACAATATGGCTGACAGGTTGGCGTCTCACCCTCCCAGTACTGCCATCGTAGTCGCAGTGTTTATTCGAGAGGCAGACCGCCTTGATAAGGCATCAGAAAGGTACCTGGATAGCAGCATAGGAAGCCAGGAAGAGCAAGATACACAACATTATGTATTTTCTTGTTGGAAATGTTGTCAGTGACATAGAAAGCACTCAAAACCCTTTCTTTGAAAGCAGTCTTTTAATATTTCCAGATATAAATCCAAAATTCATCCTGCTTCCCCTTTGTATTGCTTGTCTCCCCAGCTCAGAGACACATGCTTTGGTCCTCACTCATAGCAACTGTCTTTACAGGCCCCCTCCCACCTCCCCTGTGAGCCTTTTACCCATCGTGCTTGGCAGAGAGAACGCCAGTGCTGATTTCAATTATCCCACGGGTCTTTTAGGAGCCCTGCTGCAGGAATGGTTCCACGTCATGCTGCTAGTCCCAAGGGCAGCAGTTTGAAACCAACAGCTGCTCTGTGGGAGCAAAATGAGGTTTTCTGCTCCCATGAAGAGTCCCAGTCCCAGAAAAGCACAGGGTGTCATTATGGCCTGTCCTACAGAGTCACTAAGAGTTTGCATTGATGAGAGAGCAAGGCGTGGCATGACGGGTTCACAAGCACAAGGCCAGCAAGCTGAGCCCTCCTCGGTTCCTCAGGAGAAAGCTGAGACTTGCAGCTCCGGTAACGAGTTCCCGCTCTGGAAACCTGCAGGGGCAGTTCTGCCTTTCCCTCTTGGGTCACTTTGACTCAGAATTGACTCACTGGTGGTAGGTTTGGTTTTGGATTTTTTATTGGCCTCTTATGCCCATTTTGCCCATTTAACTTGTAAATGAAATACCAACAGAAAGAAGAAGCCCAAGAAACAACCATGGCTAATGTGTGCGTAGGAAAGTTGGGGCTCGAAATGAAGCTAGAAGAGTGTGCACGCTCAAGCTCCAACGCCAGTGTGCACACAGAGAAAAGTGCTGTCCTGGATATCAGGAGCCCCGGACTTGGAACTTCATCCAGGGGCAAAAGCACAAGTGGAAACCGAGACTTTATTCATTTGTGAGATTACCATAGTTATTAGGGCGGGAGGAATTTAACGCTTGTGAAATGGAATGCTTAGCTATGCATTCTCCAAGTTTTAAAATCTCTTGTTTTGCTTCTCTTTAATAAATTCCTGCCATGTGGAAATTTTCGTATGAATTCCTTCTCTGAAGTAAGAATTCCCTTTCCTCGTTCACGAGTTACCTTCCCCTTGCTGTGTGTGGCTGTTCTCTTAAACTGTTCAGATATAGGCAGTACACAGTTTCATCACCATTCTCATCCAGATACTTGCTCAAAGCAGAGCTGACGATCATCGGCTTGAAGTTGTGGACCTACTCCAGTCTCTGTTCTGCTTGACCGCAGTCATGACTGAGATAGCCTTTTCCGAAATCAGTTTAGGTCTATTATTCATAGCACTCTGGTGAAGAGCACTTTGACCCATGAATGGCCATGCAGGCTCTGTTCTCATATTTCCTAGAGTCACTGTCACTTAAAATGCTCATAATAACCTAAGCACAATACCAAATGAGAACATATTTCTTTTCCACAGTGTTAAGATGTATCCTCATATTCTGTCATGGACTATAGCCTAGAGGAAAACCTGTTAAAGAGAGAGAAATTTTACTGACGCCTATATCTGTACCCTTAAAACTCTGTGTCTGACTACACCTACTTTGCTTTTCTTGTCTGTACAGAAGCGGGCTAATGGACTGCGAAGGGCCTCCCGGCAAACGGATCTAGGTATGTTTCTGATTATATAATTACAGACTTGGAAACTCATTGGAGGGGGGGCCACTAGGAATCAGCATTGACTCCGCGGCAGTGAGGGTCTTTCTTTGGGAGAGGGATTGGTAGAGAATGGTAGTCCACCTATGTCACGGGCCTGTGCTGTAGAAGATCAGGTGTACTGATGGTTTTTGTTGCTGGCATGTGGCATATGTGTGACCAGAGGCTGACGGCCAACTGTGTAAATCATTCACCTAACAGTGCTTCCAAGGGCTGGGTCACATGATGAACAGCCACCGGTGCAGTCCTCTTTCCATAATGAGCTAGTTATTTGCTAACTGCACAGCCTCAAGGTGCCTGGTTAATGCTGACATATCCAGCACCCTGCCCTTCGTCTTCCCACATCTGGAATGAAAATCACTCATGGCTGGCACTTACAAACTGGCATTTAGAAAATGGGTGCGGGGGGTTGGTGGGGGGGGAGGGTAAGCCAAGCAGCTTTGAGACAGACATTCCCCATTGGGAAATGCTTGCCTTCATCCTCAGCCTCTCCCATTTTATAATGGAAGCACAGATTTAAAGGCTTTGCGAACAAATGTCTTCTCTGGAGACCAATTATTGGTCTGCAGAAAACATTCCGTCGGTTTCTATTTACCAGTGCGAGCTTTGCCCTGTCGTTATTTTAGGATAATTTTTTTCTTCATCCATTAAGCAATGGATTGGGCCATATGCTTACGGGTCAAAGGCTAGCATGGCTAAAGGATTTCAGAGGGGAATATTGACCAGTCCAGTGGACCACATCATGCCACGTAGCCCTGCTGGACAGCAGTCTGGGCTGTGTGTTTGGTTCCCTCCTCACCACCAGAGTCCTTTTCATTGTCAATGTCAGCCTGCAAAGTGTCCCATGGCATTTAACTGACACCACACCCAGCCAGCCCTGCCAGTATCTGAGCTGTTGAAGAAGCTTTATAGGTACTGCTGCCTAGAGATTGCCTCGCCTGAGGCCTACGACCCGTTGAATACTTTTAACCACAGAACAAAGTTGAGACCATTAAAAAAAAATGGTGGGTCTGGTTAACATTTGAATAGTTCTAACTTTCCCAAGACCATTTCCAGCATGGATTGTTTGTAAGAATATATCTAATTGCTTTTCATTAAAAGCAAACACGACCTCCACCGCACCTTGCCGTTAGTCACCGTGTAACACGGAGTAGAGCAGCTCCCTAGAGTCTCTGAAATTGTGCCTCTTTATGGGGGGAGCAAACAGCCTCACCTTTCTCCCATCAAGCAGCCGGTGGGTTCAAACTGCTGACCTTGTGTCTAACCCACGACTCACTCACTCACTCACTGCCGTACAGGTAATCCTGACTCATCCTGCAGACAGGCTCGAACTGCTCCTGTAGGTGTTTGGAGACTGTGACACTCATGAAGCAGAGAGCCTCCTCTTTCCTCGGAGGAGTGCCTGCTGCTCTCAAACCGCTGGCCTTGTGGGCTGCAGCCCAACTTACTACCCGCTCTGCCACGGGGGTTCCTCATAACCCATGAGGTATGGTCAATTTATGAGTGTATTTCCCAATTTTTACTTTTTTTTTCCCCATTTTTGAGGAATTGGGGTATTATCACTCTACAACAGTTACTCAGCGATTTCACCTGTCATAGATTCTAACTTGGTGAAAAAGGGGCTCAAGCTTAGCAATAGAGAGGGGGGTGTAGGAAAGGACACTGTTCCCTGGTTGTATGGTGGGTCCCTATGGGTCTGAGCCAGCTCAATGGCACCTAACAGCTTGTCCCCCAGCAGCTGTTTTTTGGTATGAGAATGGTGTGCTGTGCTTGGCGACAGTTTGCCTCTCTGCTTCTTTGGGTTGGGGCATGGCTGGGCTGGCACATGACCCTTTGTTAAGGTTTGTCTTGCTCTAGTTAATTTGATATGGGTATTGGTCAGGACAGCTATCTAGAGGAGCTGTTCCACTCCCAGATGTTAAAGTAGGGGTCGGCGTGGACAAACTGCTTCCAAGCGCAGTCTTTGTTGGAGTTCCTTTGGAGTGTACTCCTCTAGCAGTGTTTCCATCACATACACTGACTACATGCAGGGACGAGGGGTAGTTGGTAGAAAGGAAAAAGGATCAATTAAAGAGTTTGGGAAGCAAGGTAACTACTTCATCCAGTCAGGTACAAATTCCAGAGTCATAGATAAAAATCACTTTTACATTTTTTTTCCTTCACATTTTGCTTGGCAAAGGATCAATACATAATTCTGTAGTTCCTCCCCCACCCTACTTGTCACTGAACTAATTCGGACTCTTAAAAGACCCTGTATGGCCCATAGAGTGTTTAGTGATTGACCTATTGGGAAGTAGATCACCAGCCCTTTCTTCCAAGGCAGTTCTGGGTGGACTTGAACCTTCCACCTTTTATTCGCAGTCCGAAAGTGTTCTGTTTATAGCAAGCAGGGCCTCTGCAGTGGGTAGCAGGTGTCTGATACGCACGTGTGTTATCTAACTCACAAACGCCTTTAAGCGTTGTCGCTATGTGTGTAGGCACTCTTATGTTTTTAATTCCTCCTACGGATGAACTCATGGATCATGACATGGGGACCGTGGCTGGGTGTGAGACAAAGCTTGGCTGTGAACCTGCTGCTTGTTAGTCTTCAGCAAGTTAGTCTTTTTCATAAAGGGAGACTAATGGCAGTACCTCTTTTATAAAGTTTTTGTGAGGATTAACTGAGTTAATACATGTCAAGTACTTAACAGAGTGCCTACCCTGTACTAAACGAAAGTGGTGACAGTTATTACAATAAGTACTCAATATTGCAGCAGGGGATTTAACCTTGGACATTTGGTGATGTAGAAGAGTATTAATAATATTCATTAATCGTGTTTTTGTTTTTTTTGGTAAAACACCCTAAGTTTCATATTGGATCGTCCTTCAAGCAACATGCTACATGGCACAGCCACTTGGGGATTCCCCACATTCCAGAGCCCCTGTTTTAACTTTTAGCTCTTGTGGTTCCTTCCCCTACCCCCTTGTTTTTGTTAGGAGACAGCTCAAGGTAGTGGTTGATGAATTTGGTGATGTTGAGAGTGTTTGGGATGGCAGGAGAGCCACAAAAATGCCCTTCGGTTGAAAACGTAGACAGCGTAGTCCTCCTTAAACCCACGAAACATAGAGATGTTATGTTTGCATTGGGGTTTATCACTTTAACCTCTACTCCTTATTGAAGGCATTCACTCTTTATTATTAATCTTTATAAACAGCCATTTCAAATAGGTTTACAGTTTAGTTTATTTCTTGTTATCCTCTGTTGTGATAAGAGATTTATCAATTTATAATCTTGGCACTGCTTTTATAAATATAGTAATGTGTTAGGTGCAAATTCTGGTAGCTTTTTTGGATTTCTTAAATATAGCAGGGCATTTTCATCAGTTTGTACTTTTCTTCTTCAGACAGATGTTGGTATCAGGAAAATAACACTTGAAAGAGACAGATCAATTATTTCAGGAACACAGAGGTGCTAGGGCTTTTTCGAGAACATGAGATCATAAATCTCAAGAAAAGCTGAGCACTGGTGTAATATTTTTTACCTAAAGTGGCACTCAAGGTCAAAGTTACCAATTAAAATTTAATACCCGGGGCTTTAAAATTTCCTTTCCATCTAGTATCAGAGATAGACAGTTTAGTTTGCATGTGGCAAACCAGAAAATGTGTTCTTTTACCCAAGCGCTTGGATTTAGAAACCATGGCCTGATGTTTGCAGAATGCACAGCATCCTTTCCTAAGGTCACTCACTGGCTTTTCAAAAATTCAGACCCTTGTTCTGCCTGCTGCCTAAAGATTAGATGAACTGGATAGAAGACATTTAGGTAGCTGTCTCCTTTTCCGATCTAAAATTCATCATGTGATTTACAGTAACCTTGAACAGAAAATTAAGAGATACTCATTAAACTGATAAAAAATCATAAGGATTATGCCTTGAAATACCTTACTTGTCACGTGCGCATTATTTAAATTATGATTATTGAGAGGTACACGGGGATTAGAAACCCACCTTTTGTCATGGAGGACTATTAATGTTGTGTCAAAGTTGTATTATGATCCAGAGTAGTCTACGTGTTTTATAGTCAACAATTTACTCACATTGTGTTTTAGTTTATCCATGGTAACTCCTCAATGCACCTGTGCTTGTCCTGCTGCCCTGTGCTTCTTTCCATTCCTGCTTCTTTCCTAACCCTTGGTCTTGGGGTAAATGATGCCCTTTTGATCCTAAATGGTCAAGGAGGAATTTTGCTTTTTTTTTTTTTTCACTGTGTTCTTGTTCTTCCAAGAGAGTCACTTTCTCTTTTAAGTGGATAAGATTAATATACACCACTATTGCTATTTATTCTTGCATGGAGAAGGCATTTCAAGAAATCCTTTGTGACCAACTTTGTGTCTGACATGGCATTAAGAGCATGCAATAGCTTTAAGGATAAAATGTGTCCTTTGTAGACAAGGAATTTATTTTCTACCTAGAGAAGGAATGGATATGAGTTAAATGCCTAGATAAATATATATGAATCTATAAATATTTTAATATGTTCTACATATTGATCCAGTATCACTGAAAGTCAGAAAATTGAGTGTAGGTTTGCTTTCGATATGCTAATGCTTAATGACATAAAGACAATTAGTATATATAGGCTGCTAAGCATGTTTTAAAACTCCTATTATGTAGTGTGTGTAAAAATGCAAAAGGAATTACAAGAGAGAGAGAAGCAACTGTGAACTCAAATTGCTTTTAAGATGGACTAAATGTGTTTATCTTTTTAATCACTTTACTGGGAGCTCTTACAGCTCTTAAAGCAATCTAAACATCAGTTGTATCAAGCATGCATGTACATATGTGGCCGTCATCTTTTTTTTGGTCATCATCCTTTATAAACATTTTCTTTCGACTTGAGCCTTTGGTGTTAGCTCCACCTTTTTTCCTCCCTCTTCCACTCTCCTACCCTTGTAACCCCTTGATAATTTATAAAGTATTATTATTTTCATATCTTACCCCGTTCATAGCCCCTTTCTTGTGACCCTGCAGTGATGAGGGGATGTCCAGTTGTCTACAGATGGGCTTTGGGTCTTCACTTCAATCCCCTTCTTTCTCATTGATATGATTGTTTTGAGTCTTCTGATGTCTGATGCGTGGTATCTTATCCCATCAATATCATAAGATCACACAGGCAGGTGTGCTTCTTCCATATACTTTGTTGTTCCCCTGCAAGATGGCCACTTGGAATTAAATATGTTTAACATCAAGTCTTTAAGACCCCAGATGCTATAGCTTGTAATAGCTGGGCACCATCAGCTGTCTTTAACACCTTAGCTTATGCACCCATTTTTTCTTCAGCGATCATGTCTGGAAAGTGAGCATCACAGAATGCCAGGTTGTTGAGTTGAAGGTGGACTTGAGTAGAGGCCCAGAGACTATCTGCTATCTTAATACTTAACCTATAAATATATATACATAGACCTATAACCCTATCATTATATATGAATATTTTACATATATACATGCCTATAGTTATACCTCTGTAAATGTCTTTTGCTTCCTCGTTTTTTCCTTTATTTCCTGTAATTTCATCTTGCCCATCCCCCTATGATTCTCGACCTTCATTGGCTCTCTGTACTTCCTCTTGGATACGTTGCACTTGATCAACCCCCACCAGGAATTCTACACCCTCCTCACTATTTCAGATCTGTTCTTGTTCCCTTGTTTCTGGGTTTGTTGGCTGCCCGCTCCCTTTCCCCCACCTCTTCCTCTCTCATGTGCCCCCAGAAAGGTTGGTCCTATTGTTTTCTTCTCAGGACTGTAGCCAGTCCTGCTTACTTTATAGAGAAATTCAACATCTGTCTGCTGACTTTTTTTGGTGGGGATCACTGCCCCCTGGTGGAAGTAGGAATCCCAGCCTTGCTCCTGGAGAGCTGCTGCTGGATGTGAACCACCATCCCTGTGGGCCGCAGTCCCGCACACAAGCCACTGGGGCTCAGTCCCTGTCTGCTGACCTTTATGAGTGTGTATGTAGTTTAGTTTGTATAAGTAAAAAAAATCGATACTTGTTTACACATATGTAATTATAACAATATAATTCTTCACGGAATATTAATTGCAAAGAATTGGTGAGTTTATAATTGTCCCTTTTTTAGAAGATTTGTTTTAAACATCATGTTACTTACTCAGTATATAGGTTTTTGTCCTCAATCAGAAAACTTTAACAAGAAAAGTAGTAAACTGGAATGTCTTAAATAACTAGATTTAAACATATATATTTTTCTCTTTTTGACGGAGAAGATTGCATACTTTTTAAGGTTTTAATAAATGAGTCTTTGACTGCAATAAATAAGTAATAAAGTTCCCATAGATTACAACATTTCCATACTAATCAGGCAAACCTACTTCTGTCTTTTCTGTCACCTCCAAAACTAATTTCTCATCAAATATAAATCCTAATCTAAATATTGGTAGCATAATTGTAAATGTGTAAAAATATATTTCACATTGAAAGAGTGAACTTGAAAAAAAACTGGGACAATGGAACTGAGTAATTAAGATTCATTGCAGAGAAATGAGTAATCCATACTGTGAACGGGTACTGGGGAGCATGCTCTGATTTTTAAAACAGCTGAGTTCTCTGCAAGTCTCTTCAAGGAGGAGCAGTAAGACTAGTTTCTCTCTAAGGCAGTTGATCCCCTCATAGTTATTTATAGGACTACTTTTCTAATTTCCTTAACCATGAAAACACATTTCTGAAATGCACCACAATTTCCACCATGCTTTCTTTTTTTTTTTTTTTGGTTTGGGGAGGATTTCTTTCACTCTTCAAAGACTCCTTGAGATTTCACAAAGAAGCCCTCCTGCTGTCACCAGGCAGGTCTGCACATGCCTGGCAAGGTCAGTCTTTTGCAGACAGACTAGGTTTCTCCTGAAGAGGAGTGAAGCGAGGGACTTCCCAAAGGCATGTGGAAGATGTGCGTCCAGCGGGGAGGCAAGGCAGCAGCGGTGTGTTTGTTTACAAAATAAAACATTTAGAGTTCTTTTACACACAGAACCCATTTCTAGGTCCCTGGTGCCCTTCTATTTTTGTAATTATACCTGTGGAAGATCAAGTCACATCTCATTTATCAACTACCTTGTTATGTGGCATTTCACATTCACAGCAGTAGTAAAAAGAAACCTCTGCCTGTTTTGCACATTAATGATGTATGTCTGGCAGTCGCAAAAACTAAGGCATGTAAAGGTTATGAATCAACTTGGCCGGCCCATGAGCCTCGGTGATCAGGCTGTTATGTACTGATGCAATGGGGCAGATACATCATGATTTAATCTATGCCCATTGTGGGAGCTGAAGTGATCATCCTCCATGTTCATGTAAGCGCAGATTTGAGTACAACAATTTGGTCTTTGGAACCTAACCATGCTGATCATTGAGGAGTGAGCCTGAGAGTATGTATTAAGTATGTAGGGAAAAAATCTTGAAAGTGAAGTCTTGAAGCCGATGAGCATATTTTAATATTTCATCAGTGATAGACAATTCCTTCCTTAAACTTGGAAAAGCCAGAATGGCATGTACCTTCTTTGCTATATATAGTTGTTTGGCCTATTCGTATGTCTCTCACCTGAAGACTTGATTAGAGAAGGATTCACGTCAAAACTCACTGTGGGCAGGACTCAGTTCTTGTTGGCCTCCTGGCCTAGAGGATAATCAACCCCCAGACTCGCCCTCATTTTGTGGGCAACCACCAAGCCAAAAGGGTGATAGAAGCTTGCAAGCAAGACAGAGGTTAATCTCAAATAGTATAACCCCAGAAGTGACATCATAACTCTTTCCACATTTTATTGGCTAGACGTAAGTCAAATATCTTGCTTACATTCACTTCAGGATGTTAGAAAACCATAAAAATATCAGGAAGAGCCCCAGTGGCATCTTGCCTTCACACTGGGATGGTAATCACGATGATGTTAGCAGTTTGAATTCACCAGCTGCTCCGTAAGTAAAAAAATGAGGCTTTCTACTCATAAAAATGTTAGTCTCAGAAATTCACAAGGGAATGTCTACCATATCCTGTAGGGTCTCTATGAGTCAGAATTAACTCAAAGACAGGGATAAATATAGTGAACATAGATGCTCTGCAATGATGTGACTCCCCGAAAATATGTTGAAGGCCTAACTGCTTCTACCTATAAATATGGATTCATGTGGGCATAGCGGGTTTCTCTTGTTATACTAATGTGGTCATATCTGAGAAGATGGGTCTTAATCTATCTGGATATCTTATAAAAAGATAAAGCACACACACGCACACACATGGGCTACAGAGCTTGTTAAGAACCATCTACCAAAGAAGGAAAGCCAAGGAACAGTCAGGGCTACTGACCAGCTCTGAGAGAGTAACAATTTACCCCAGGTCCCACTGCTCCTGGTAGGCTCCATGACTTAATTGCAGTGTGCTTGGCTCCTGAGACCTCATCCTTCTAGGACCCTTCTTTGTACCCTACTTATGTCAAGCCTTGGGCAGAGGGAAGCTCATTTCCCAAGGTTTAGCAACATGGTACAGTGTAAATTAGCAGTGGGATATGGCCTGTTTTGCAGAGTTCATTAGTGGCTGGTGTTACTAAGCATATTTATGGGGGAATTTATTTTATGCGTTGTTAATTTTGAAAATGTTAATCTGAAAATGCTACAGTATTTCAATTAATTTGGACGATTAAAACTTAACACCAGAAGAATCCCTAGCAGAAGATAAGGCAGCAGCTAATTAGAGGCCTCAGAAACAAACACTGTAGACGTTGGCACTGAGACATGCTGTGCGGATGACACCCGGCAGAACTCACTCTGCCTCTCAGTCCTCAAATGAAAAGAATCATTCCTGGCAGGCTAAGTAGTCAACTTGCATGCTGCTGAGTTGTGTGTGTGTTTTTAAGATCCATTTTCAGGAATTAACTGTTTAAATTAATTCAAAAATTTTGAATAGCATGTATTTCTGGAAAACTGCTTTCTGCTATGGCAACTGTGAGAGCAAGGACAGGGGTGTGATGGGGTGTCAAAAAGTTGAGGACACTGATCCATTAGCTTTTAAGTCTATTTTTCCATGAACACTACTGCCAAAGTACTCTTTAACTAGTGATTCTTGACTTCTTCTAAAATTTAGATTTTTGAGTTTTCAAATGTTAGAATAATAAACAGAACTTTAAAGTTCAGAAAATATAAGGCACCACCCAACAATTGCCACTGGATAATGTGTCTATCGTCTACTTGCTTAGAGAATCGCCTTTTACTCTTCTCTTGGGTTACATATTTTTTCCTAGTACCTTTTTCCTTTATGCAGAGTTACATTTTTAGAAAACGTCTTTATTTTTCAAAATGGCACCCCGCTTCTATCCCTTGTTTTTATAAGCATATTTGTCCATTTATTTGTTTGTTCAGCCCTCTGACAAGTACACGGGAGATGTGTTAAGTTTACAAGGCTAAGGATAGGTTGTCTTTTCCTCCCAGGACATAGAGGATCGTGGAGCTCGGGTAATAAGTAGTGTGAGACTTCTGGTGAGGGAAATGGAGACACCTGTGCTTACAGGGTCCTGAGGTGCCACAAATGAGGCTGTGACAGGAAGGCCTGGTGTCGATGCACCCATAAAGATGACAGCCAAGGAAAACCCAGTGGAGCCCTCTACTACTGTTACTACTATGTCCACGGGAGCCTAAATCCGTGCAAACGCAGTGGTCCTTTCTCATCGTCCAAGAGATGCCTGTCTCAGATAAGTGGACATTAGGAAATCATGATATTCAAATGGAGACTGGTGAATGATGAGTCGGAGATGGACAGAATGTGAATGGGCACAGGAAGCTGCAAGGGTGCAACTGACAACAGAAATGGAGGAAGCCCCACATGGCTAGCGGTGGAGAGGGGGAGCTGCACATGAGGAAAGGCAGCCTGGCAAGGGCTCTGTTACTCCCTGGCAAGAAATGTGATGTCGTTCTGAAGAAGGGACAGGTGAGTGAGCATTCAGAGCATTGTAAACAGAAGAATGACGAGCTCAGCAGAAACTTCTTTTAAAAACATCTTCCCTTAATGTGAAAATGATCAGGGCCAACTGTCCTACAGACATCAGAGTTGTGAGCTGAATAGAGACATGTATGTTCTGTTTATCAGGGCATTGTTTGCAGTAACAAAAGAGGGAAACAATCTCTCTCCCCACCAGAGGATGAGTGGGGCAGGTGGAATAGTCATTGTCATTAGGGGCCGTTGGGTTGGTTCTGACTCCTAGCGCCCTGTTGTACTGAGCAGAACTAAACACTAAAGACCTTCCTCTTTTCCACAGCCTCTCTACCAAGCAGGACGCTAGTTACCAGGAACTGGTTTCTGCGGATAACAGGTCCAGAGTATTCAAGGGGAAGTTTTACTGTCAGTGCTTCCAAGGCGCTCTACTGGCTCTACTTTTCTCAAGACAGTTTTGTTCTTTCTTTTGGAAGCCCATGGTACTTTCACTCTTCTTTACCAGCACCATGATTCAAATGCGTAGACTCTCCTTGAGTTTTCCTTATCGATGGCCCAACTTTCACAGGCATATGAGGTGATGGAAAATAACATGCTTTGATTAGGTGCACCTTTGTCCTCAAGGTAACTTCCTTGCTTTTGAACACCTCAAGAAGTGTCTTGTGCAGCAGATCCAACCAATGCATGAGCTTTGATCATGAATCCAAGAAGGAACCCTTGACAACGTCCAGCCCGTTTCTGATTGTCCTGATACAACCTGTGACTCCAGGGGTGGCATGTGGATTTTCTTTACATTGAGTTCCCATACTCACAGAATAGTGATAAATATGTGAAACCACTCATAGCTTGGATGAACCTGGAGGACATTCTGCCCAGTGATATTAAGTCTTTCATAAAAGGAAAAGTATTGTGTAGTATCACTATTATAAACAACCACAAAAAAGTTTTCATGAAAAAGAAACATTCGTGATGATTACCAAGGTTGGTAGGGGAAGGGAGGATAAATCACTAACTGGAAGATAAATGTATGTTACTTTGAGTGAGAGGCAATATTCAGGTTCAAATTAGCTAAAAATGATCCAGAAATGATCAGGGGAAGGAAGACATTAAGGGAAGGTTGCGCATTAAAATCACAAAAGGTAAGTTCTACATACGCAACCCTGCCATGACAATAATATTAACAATCTATGAATGGATTCATAGATAGTCATACATACAGTCAGGCAGAGAAAGGAAATATACCACAAGTACATACTCTTTTGACAGAGGTTATTTCTACATATGTATTTACATAGACTACATGGGTTAGTCCGGGTAGACTAGAGGAACAAATTTATAGACATGCATATGGATATAAGGGTCCCATTTATATGGGAGACACAGGACATTAAGAAAGCATCCTGATCCAGTCCAGTACAAAGTCATAAGTCTGATATTAGCCCATGTGCCCGATACCAGTCTATAACGTCTCCTTCCAACTCACAAAGTCACAGGTCAGTGGGTGCAGAGTCCCGGCACTGGCAGGGGTCCCCTTACGGCTCCTCACTTCCAAGGCTCAGGGTCCATCAACAGTAGTCAGTGGTGGCAGAAGTAACTCATTGCTGGCAGGGCTCTCCACGTGGCCTTTCCAGCTTCAGAGGTCTAGCTCCAGCAGGGCAAAGCTGTGTGGCTTCTCCTTCGGCTCCTCAGACACTGCCATCTTGTCTTGTCTGTGATTCATCATCTCTGTGACTAATTACCAACAACTGGGGAGAAAGCTTCTTCTCATCTTCTTGAGGAAAATATAGCAAGATTCCCTAGAAGTCTCAGGAGAAAGCCATGCCCACACAGAAGCCTCATTGGTTACTCAATGGCTATCTCCAAATTAGCAGGCTGGAGTCCACCCCTACATATCACTCATGAAATTAATATAAATACATGACCACCACACTGCAGATCTGAGGAGACTTCAAAGAAATTCATGGAAAAATGGAATGAAAATAAAGCGGGTATTTTCCACCAGTTTTTGAAGCCCCTTTGTGTATCTATTAATATAGTAGAGCATTCAGTGGGCAAAGATACAAAAAGACTCTTAGCTATAATCCAACAGCTTGAAGAACTAGACCAGTGAGCCTAGGAACTCAGGACCAAAGCCTCTTATGACAAGGTCAACTGGCAAGCATAACTCTCAAAGAAAATGTTCTGCATCCTACTTTGGAGAGTAGAAACTGGGATTTTCAAAGAGTGGCAGAGGAGCAGCTCTTGATCTCTCCCCATTCAAAGAAAAGAATGAAGAAAATAAAATCAATTCAAAGGAGCAATGTAGCATGTGAACAACCATATGGTGCCCACACGCTCTGTAAGAGATCACGTTAGAAGGTCTTGGAAAGACTGGGAGAAAGGGTTCAACAAAATTCAAAATCATAAAAATATCAGGCTAACTGATTGGATGACCTTTAGTCTGGCTTTAAGCCTGGAATCGAACTCACCATGTCAGTGGCTCCGTTTTCAGTCAAACAACAGATTTACAAGTATGTACTTCTTAGAAAAGTCAATCATTTGTGATCAAAAAAGCAACACTTTCCCCAGGACAAATTTCCAGAGATAAGAAGTGTTAGGAAAAAAGGATGTTGGAAATGGAAAACACAAGGCAGAAGTGGATGAATGTGATTACACTGTAGGAGTTATAATCATTGATACAGAACAAAATTTGTGTGAATTCTTGAATAGAAAAGGGATTTGCTCTGTATACCTTCATTCAATACACAAAGGTTTTAAAAACGTATGTGAAGGGAATTTTACATAATTATCGAGAATTAATCATTCTCATTCCCATTACTTATTATAAATATTTTGAATAACATCTAGGTCATGAATAAACTCACCCATTTTCCTGATTACTCTTTGAGAATGGAATAATAAAAGTGTTATTTTGATAGACATATGAACTCCAGAGATTCCGGTTTTGTATGTGGTGAAATTGCCCTTTACTGATATTACATCCCCATCATTATTGATATAAGACAGCATCTTAAGGCCTGCTTCTCAGTACTGTTTGAGATAGTTTCAAAATATTGCCTCGCCCCCAAACCCCCCTAATTTTCATTTTTCTCCAAACTGTTTGGAGTCTCCTCATATTATTCTTTTTCCTTTTAATATTTGATAGAAAAAGGATAGTTTACTATGCAGATCTTCACTGTTCTTTCTTTTTAGAAAGATCATTTTTAGTAACATTGGCTATCTGTATGGTTCTGTAAATTACCCGTTTATTCCTTTCCAGTTTGTTGGTTACGCCTGTAGTGTTTTTCTTAACGACTTTACAATTATCTCCATACGAGTGGCATCAACCTTATATTTCCTACAAACTTTTCTGACTTACTTATTCCATTGTTTCCTCACAAACGTTTTAAATTTGCACACGGTCAAAGTTACCAATTGTCTATGGTATTTTTTCTTATTAGTGATTTTGTCTTCTTAGTCCTAGTAAATGCTGTCTCTCTCCTTCTTCTCATGGAGCCCCAGTGGTGCAGTACTTAAGTGTTGGGCTGTGATTCGCATGGTCCACATTCAAAACCAACAGCTGGTCAGTCCTTCCTCAGACCCCTAGGAAGAGCCTACACAGCTCTTTCAACTCCTGTCAACAATCGCAGGCTTGAAACCCACAGGGGCTCACTATGAGTCAGATGGACTCCATGGCAGTGAATCAGAGAGCACTAGCCTTTTCAGTGTATTTAGTACTTGGATCACACCATTTTACTTGCATTTATGTAAGTTATAGATCAAAGTTTGAGGACTGCCTCAAAATCCATATACTTCAAAGGCTTACGTCACAATATTTTACAAAACTTACATTAATCTTTTAGTATTTTTGAGAACCCATGTTATCTTGGTAGTATGTGTGTGAGTTTTGCTGTACACATGCTGTCCTCAAATCTTATGATCACAAGTCAGTCATCTTGTGCAAAGCCTGCCACAGTATTTTTCCAGGGAATGCTGCATAGATATTAAGCAAATAGCATATTCGACAAAGATGAGTAATTAATACTGAAATTAGCAAGTGTTTTTTGTTTGTAAAATATGACTAAAAAAACCCTCAAGGTTTTTTGGATATAAGAGGAAGCCATAATTTGCCTATTGCCTCCCCTATTTCTCACTCCTCTCCAGATATTCTCCTTAATTTTACCCACCTCTGTTTATTCTAATTTACTCAGAGGTACCTGGAACTGACTATACTGGTTGCTTTAAAAGATCTTGGTTTGAGCATTTTTTCAATAAATTAAGAAAATTTCAACTTCTTTATTTAAGATCTGTTGCATCTATCTCCTTATTTCAAAAGTAAAGTGAAATTCCCTTTTTGAGAGTTTCAATTTGGGAAGGTTTGTATGCTGTCAGGAAAGCATTAAGTGTTTAGTAAGTTATCTTTCTTGGGAAGACAGTTGTAAACAGGTGGCAAAGTAGCTTTGGTTTCCTGGCTGGTGCATTGTTTAGATGCATCTATGGATCATACCTTCCTGCAGTGTTAAATGGTCCACAGGAGTAATGTCGGCCCTATAATTCAGAGCAGAGCTTTCCATCTTGCAGTTAAGAATTACTCTTTCAACTTGTTCCAAGCACTAACCAAGCTTAGATAAATGAAAGATGGAAGTCTTCATGTCGTTCTCCTCTCCACCCACCACTGTACTGCTAATGTTTAATCGTTTAACTCCCAAAGGAAGGAAGTTTCCATTTCGAAAATGAATGCCAGACTTTGGGAATCCCATATGTAAATGCTTTGTGTAGATCCGCCATTTAATTTCAAGAAGTATCCAAGAACGGGATCTGGCCAATGGCATCAAGAAAATGAAATGGCAACACCTTTTTGGATTATCCAACTGTTCACGGATATTTTTTTCCAGCAAAACAGGAAGAACTTGGGGGAGAAACCATATGGACTCAGGTTGAGCATATGATGTATTTTCAACTTGAATCGGCAATTTACTCATATTTGTAGTATGACTTGAAATTAATTTTGGTGAAGTGTCTAGATTTGAGAGGGAGAAAAAAAAAACCTATCTGGGACTAAGTCAACATCTGTGGCATCTCATTAATCACTGCCTTGTGGAACCACTTTTCCCACCTGAAGAGAAGCTACTGGGATGAGAAAAGTTTGTAATATTAATGCCAAATGCAGATCTTGCTTCTCCAAAAAGGAGTTCATTAATCATCATCGAAGCACAAGAACAAACATACTTCACGCCTCTTGCCAATTTTTTTTCAATAACATTTTTGAAAGGAAAAAAACCCAAAACCACTTTCTTCTCTTTATTTGAAATGCTGCTAATTTGGCTGTTCTTTCATTTGTGATCGTGTTATGTAAATTTGACATACTCTGAGAATGCTCCCTGCATAGCACATAGCAGAGGGGTCTCCCGGTTAAGAGTTTGGGCTCCTGAATCAGAGAGACTTGAGTACAGGCCCCCGGCTCTGTTACTGCCTCACCATCTGATCATAATTCATGCAATGCTAGACACAGTGCTTGGCACACAATAAATGACCAATAATTAGCTGTCGTGGGAATCCTCAGCATTCACTGAAAGAAAGCTGTGTGGGTCACAAGCCCACACTTCCTGTTTGAGAACACAGGTTGCCATTCAGAGTTCAGTTGAAGTTTCTGAGCACGTTAAATAAGCCTCAATTTTTCCGTCTGTCAGATGAGAAAGAATATCCCTGCTCCACCTCTATCATGCTCTGGTGGCACAGTGGGTAAAGTACTTGGATGTTAATCGAAAAGTCAGTGGCTTAAACCCTCTCCCATGGTTCCCAGGGGACAGCCGGCCATCTGCTGCTGAGAAGATGACAGTGGAGGAGGCCCTGCTCACCTTGTTACCTGGGTTCATATGAGTCAGTATCTACTTGAGGGTCATAACAACAGAACCCTCTATCACAGGATAAGGGGTTGGCAGCCACAAGGTGGTGTCTCAATTGAGAGAGAAAGCCAAACTTGGGCTTGACATACAAGCTTGGGTAATAAATGTTACAATGCGATGTTGTGAAATTTTAGTGATTCTCCCTGTTATTTAAATTACCCTTTATCCATTAGAGAATTATGTTAGAGGTTAGTAGTTTTTATTAAATTTTAGGTCAGCCTATATACTCTTTGCAACATTTTTTTAAAAAAGCAAATGCTAGGGACTTTCCTGCTCTTTCTTTGTAATGATACCTTTGACGATTATCTTCCGTCCCTTTTAAGAAGATCTTTTACAATTAATCGCAATTCACGAGCAACACCACACTGAGCATGCAAATGAAAGGAATAATGCAAACCACATTTTAAAACATAAGGATACCAATTCAGAAGATCACAACATTAAACACAATGCTTGCTGCACTGGAAGAGATGACACCAGTCATTCGCCCTGGGGAACGCCTGGCGATTCCTGATTTTCAGATGTAGAGATGGGTCAGTAATGTAAGTTCTGAGAAATTCTGGAAACTTGATTTTTCACTTTAGAAGACTTGTCCATTCTTTTTCTCTTCTTTATTTCTATAGCCTGTGCTATTTAAAATACTTGTTGAAAGCCAACCAAAGAACAAAAATATCTAAGGTCCAGTTGAAAGTGAAACAGTGAAATATGGGAACATTGCTGGAGACATCCAGGGTTAGTATGCAGCCACAATAGGTGATGTCGCTCCTTTGTTTTCCTTTAAAGAGTGATGAAGAAAGGAAGAGGTCATTGTGGACAGTTAGGATGGCTTAGTTCAATCTTGAAGAGCACATAGGAGGGAGAGAAGAGGTTGAGCCAAGCAGAAAAGCAGGAGATTTGTGCAAGGTGAAATAGAGTGAAAGTGAAAGCAAGGGTTTTTTCTGTCTTCAGTTTTAAACAGCACTGGCCTTGCTTGTCTCTACCTGCCTCCCCCTCCCCATGTTCCTGCCCTTCTTAGCAGCTCTTAACTTTCTCTGGTGGGGATTTGCTGTGCTCAGTCAGCACCATCTCCCTCAGAAATCTCGAGTCCCACACTCTTATTGTGAAAGAGTTGGAAAGA
Source organism: Nesogale talazaci (assembly GCA_004026705.1). Taxonomy (NCBI): domain Eukaryota; kingdom Metazoa; phylum Chordata; class Mammalia; order Afrosoricida; family Tenrecidae; genus Nesogale; species Nesogale talazaci. The sequence goes on from PVJH01000184.1 coordinate 115,904, forward strand.
GTTCAAATAGACAAGTCGAGTAAAGTAGCTTGGGAACGAACTGTTACAGGATGCTTCTGTAATCACACACTGCCAACTAGAATCCCGAATAGAGTAAATTTCCACTTAACACGTGGCAGTCCACATTGTACATGTCATGTAAGGTTATGAAGTTAACCTTAGCCTGTTGTCATCAAATGGGTTTCAATGGATGGCAGCCCCCTGTGTTTCAGAGTAGAATTGTGCTCTCTGTAGGGTTTCCCAGGGCTGGTCATGTGGGATATAGATTGCCAGCTTTTCCTTCTGTGCATGGGCACTCCCAACCTGGACCTGCAACCCAACCCTGGTCTCCAGGACTCCCAAGTTCAAAGTGAGTCTTCCAAATGCTAGTGGGAATTTCTACCCATATTCCTTTGAGAGTCAATTTTTCTAGAATTGTCACTCTCTTCTTTTTAGGCCACAGCAACAGTAAGTTGAGTTTGATTTTTCTCCTTTTCTTACAATGAGTCAACAGTTCACTGACCTTTTATCCTTCTATATGTCTCAATGTATGCCACTGCAGTACGTTCTTACACTATAGACCCTGTGTACAACCATCAGCTTGTGGATACAGTAACCGTGTGATGAATGTTAGACTGTTCAGGGACATACTTTGTTTTTATCACAGCAAAACTCCAAGGTAGATATTGAGCTCATTTTGTGCAAGTAGGCATGGTCTACAGAGCTGAAGGCTTATCTTCAAGTTCATTTGGTTATGTGATTAACACTGGAGTTGTATTTTTAAGTAGCGCTCTAAAAAATTGTTCATATGTGTGTTCTATGCCCAGAAAAAGCACAAGATGTTTTAAATTAATATAAGGCTTCTACATTTTAGCCTGGCTGCCTTTGGCATGAATTGTGTGAGGTGCTCAGAGAAAGGAGGGAGGGAGCAGGGCAGGCAAGGGAACTGATCCTAGCTAGATTACAGAGGGAAAAACCAAATCTGCTGCCACCAAGTTACTTCCCACTTACTCTGACCCTACCTAGGGTTTCCCAGGCTGGGAATCTTTCAGGGGGCAGACAGTCTTACTCTTGGAGAAGTTGTGGGTTTGAACTGTCTACCTGTGGTCAGCCGTCCAATAGTTACCCCCACAATGCCACTGGAAATCCTCCTAATCACTAATGTCAAGTAATTAGGAGCAAAGAGTATGAGCTTTGATAATCTGTCAGGCATCTAGGTGGGGAGAGGTCTGGCTGCCCTGTGGATTGGATACCTCAGGGAGAGAGGGCCACCTATGTGACTGGACCGTCTTCTGAGAAAGGGCTGGAAGCTGAGTACCAATATTGTCCCCAGTTAAAAGAAGATGAAGCGTGCTAGTTGGGGCAGGTGACAAATAGACACTCTAGCTGACCCCCAGATGCCCTTTGGATTTTGCCAGTGAAGGACTCTCATCCCATACAGCATTCTTGATCTTCTGATATGTGGCTTGGCTTTGATTTTTAACAAGATTAGATAATAAAATTTCCGCAAAATATCAGGAAGTAACCCCAAACAAATGTAATAAGTGCTGCTTCTGTTATGCTTCATACTGCCCCATTCCTGAATGTCTTCCTCGGGTTCTAGTCATGATTTTGCTATTTTAAATAATTTGTAGAATTCCATTATGCCTTTTCTTATTGGTCTGTTTGTTGATGATGGCAGTTAGGTGTATACTGAGGATAAAAGACCACAGCCCATTAATGCGTCAATCTTCGATCGACGATCTCCTCTATAATAAATCTGTCTCTGATACTTATGTGAAAATTGCATCTAATGTCCTGGGAACAGGTGAAGAGCTTGCAGGATGGTGTTTTCTGCATTGTAGCAAACTTGCAAACTGATATTTTATGGAGCACAGAGCATGCTGCTAAGTGCAGTATATGGGAGACCATACAACATATATAGTTCAGAAATTAGGATTTACAGTTAATAGTGTAAAGCTGAGGGTTATTTTTGCTACTTGAACCCTTGGGAAACTAGTCAATGTCTGTTGTCTTAATGCATCCTTTGGGATTATCTTTGTATCTAACTTCCAGAATTGCTGTGTGTGAGTTAACTGGGAAGTGTATTTGTATTGTGTAAGTACAGTGTATGTCCTTAATAAACTACCACCACCACCACCACCACCATCACCAGCAGCAGCAGCAAGAACACGATCATCATTAGGATCCTGGATCAGGTATCATGGGCACATCAAAGTATGTGATGCCAGAGCTGGGCTTTAGACTTCTGAAACTGGGGGCGGTCCCAGAGGTCATGGTACAAGTCATAATTACCAGGCCACACTCCTATGCATTTCTTATAATATGCTTATGAAAACAGATGCTACAGAGAATCCAAAAGTAGGTTGCTGAGGCTTGAATCTCATCTCTGCTCTTTCCAGATGTGTGACTTTGCACAAGAATCCCATCAGTGCCTCAACTTCCTTTTCTTTTTAAATGAGAATCTTACAGAGAAAGACCACTTATACTTGTGTATAAGTCAAGTTTTCCTGCATGTATGTTAAGGAGGTTACTGTGGTAAAATTAGGTGCTGTAGCTGATATTCAGATTGACTTAAACTCGAGTATATATGGTACTTTATAGGGTGATTAGTAGGCTAGCTGAGGTAGTATATGGAGCTCTCAGAACCAGACTTAGGACACAGGAAATGCTCTATCAGTGTTAGTTCATAGTCGTACTTTAAAATTATAGTATTCTCAGTTATTTAGAGATAATGGTAGAATCAGGTCATACAGATAATGATATAAAAGATACAGATTAATATTTAAAGAAAGCTGGGGATATGCTGGGTAACTTCAGTGTAGCATTTGCAGGATGAGAATACAGCTGCAAACCAGCCAACTTATTGAGCAATGAGTGGTTTCTGCGTTGACTTCCACTCACATGGGAGTTGGTGGGTGTTTTTAGGCCATAAATTTAAGAGCACAAGACATAGTGCCATCTTTTATTTGCTGTCAACCAACTGAATTCCAACCTTTAGCCTTATTCCCTCTCCTGATGTTTGAAGTCCAAATCACAGGGTGATGAGAAGGCATTCTAGTACCTGCCACCCTCTGTCCTCCTTTCCCACAGGTGAAAACTCCTCCTTCCTCTCTCAGAGGCTGATCCTTCTTCGTCCTCCCCACTGGATCTTCTTTTTTTGTTTCTGTTTTTCGGGGGGGGGGGGGCGGGAGGAGCATCACTGCCCTCTGGCGGTGGGAGTAGGAGGCCCAGCCTTTGCTCCTGTGGAGCCCCTGCTGGAATTGAACCTCGATCCCAGTGGGCTGCAGTCCTGTGCACAACCACTACACCACGCTACGGAGCCTCAGCGCACAACCACTACACCACGCCACGGAGCCTCAGCCCTGGATCTTCTTTAGAAAGATTTGGACTCAGGGGTGGGAGGAAGTCTAATGTCAGCTACCTATTTCTCTCCACTCTGCAAAGTTCTCCATGGCAGAGAAACAAAGAACTTAGTTACCTGTCTCCTTTTAAAGAAAGAGTGTCATGAAAAGACTTAGACCACACCTACAACTTCATCTCAACAAAGCACCTTGCTGGAGAAACACAAAAGAGGGGGCAAACCAAGAAGAGCAGCCAACTACTGGTGTGGCTTCTTGAAGAAGTGGCACCTCTTGGGGACCACATGTTTTATGTGAATCACAATCCAGAAGGCCCATACATCGTGCTTCAAAATGGCAGACACTATCTGGTTTCACATCTGATTGATGTTTTCCAAGAATTCGTATTTTTCACAAAGGAGGCATCAGCTTATGGCCTTTTTCCCCTCAAAGACAAGCTCCTTGTTAGTTAGGCTTGACTGCTATTGGTCTGAATGACCATGGTAAATCATTTAACTTGTCTGGGAAATTAGTCTACTCAAAATTGATGGGTTGGATTTGTGGGTTTCTGTTGGAACCTTGAGCCTATTGGTGCAGTGGGTGAACACTCAGCTGCTAATGGAAGGTCAGTGTTCGAACCCACTTGCGGTGACTTGGGGAAAAGATGTGTTAGTCTGCTTTTATAGCCTGGGGGAAATCCTAAGGGCTAGTCCTCTCTCTGTCCTTCCAAGTTGGAATGGAATAGAAGGTGATTGGATTATATACCCTTGACCCTCTCAGAGGATTTGAGAACGGTAGTTTATTGAGGCAAGAACCTTATCTCCACAGCTAGACTGATCACTCCTTTGTGGACACACACACACACACACACACACACACCTGCTCTTCTCTCTTTACTGCTTCCAGATCACATTGTAAAGGACCCTTGGCTAACATAAGAGTTTAGCAGTGGGGTGATCCACAGGGAAGGGTTTTCAACACTGGTGGGAGGAATTTTTATCTCTGACCTTGGCTCAGAATCTCTAGGTTCATAGTGATAAGAAAAATCAAACTGATTTTTTAGTCAGTTTTATTATTGTTTGTCATTTCTCTTCCAGACAGTGCACCACTTCTTGTCTGGTCCTGTCTGGATTATTCCCACCAACCTACTCCTTCCAACAACCCCCACCCCACCCCCACATACACGCCCTTGTTACCTAGTTACTGATTAATTCAACTTATGGGCCATTACAGTAATCTTTTAACTGTTGGTTTTCCTTCCAATCTTAACTTTAATTCCCTTTCTATGAGAAGAATGATTTGCCTAAAGGAGACCATGACTTCTCTTCCTTACATTTTTCAGCCTGTTGGCAACAGCAATCTATAGAATGTTAAATGTATAAGGTGCCCAAGAGATCTCATTCACACCTTAACTTATCCCTGCAACTCCTCTTTTCTGCAATGACAGATTTCTGTTATGTCTCCACGGGCACTGAGATTCTTTTTGCCTCTCTCCCTAGGTTCATATTCTCGCTTCTAGCTCAAATAACCCTGCCCACATCCTTATCTGACTAACTCCTGTAGGCCTTTTCCCATCAGCTTCATTCCAGATATTCCTCAACTAAGACCTTATAATGCACCACATCTGGAATACCAGATGGATACCTCACTCGTAGCTAACACTGCCACCATGTTTTAAAAAGTCATGACCGAGGTTCATCTCTACTTTGTATAAATTGTTGTGCACTCCTTAAACACTGAAACGTCATCTGCACATTTCCCAAATATCTGGAATATGAGAGGACCCCACCAACTCGACATTGAATTGAACTGTAAGCCCCGCTTTGGAAAAGGAAGCACCGATTTTTGAGGTGCGAATCTCCTAACCTCTTTAAAAAGCTGATGTATGATTTTCCTTTATATACTCTGAGAATTAAGAGAATAGCGTGCTATTGAGGTCAGCAGCCCTGGTTCCTTTTGTGTTGTGATATATATACACCTACACAAGCATTTGCCGTCTCAGCAACCTTTGTCTGTTCGGGTTGGTGGCATTAATTAAGCTCTTCGTGTGTTCAACCTTCATTCTTATCCTCTCTCCAATTGTGCCCTCACCCTTCACAGAAGAAGTGCGATGTCTTGCTAATTGATGACTCTGCAAATTAGTGGGTGTAAACCATTATCAAAAGGCATTGCCTTGGACTATGGGCCAGTCTTTCCTAGCTTTGCTAATTTTTTCCCATCCCAGAAGAAAGTGGCTAAGAGATTTCCAAACTCCCAGCAATATAGAACACACGCATGCTTATAATGTGATATTTTGATAAGTTTTGCAAGAATCTTCAAATGAAAACCATTTATCTCCAATATCAGCCACTCAGACCTAAATTGGAACAATAGGAGTTTCATTTAGCATCCATAATCGCTGCAATAGAATATCACTATAACACCATTTATAGGCATTAAAGGGGGGTTTGCTGGTACACACAGGCAAGGCAATCAAATCTTTCAGGCGAGATCGAATACTAAGCACACTGACAACCTCTTCTATTTTTGTAAATCTGCCCTTTTTTTCTTCAGTTATGACCACTTTATTGGCACTTATCTTGAATAATATTGCAGGTCAGTCTGCCTATTGCATTCTTCAAGCTTTAATATGGTTGGTGAAAGGACTTTATGAAGGCATGTGTTCTTTTACTATGTTTGTGTTCAACCCAAATCCATCTAGAGGAGAAACATCTAAAGGGAGTTAAGCTCATGAAGAGTCAGAAGACCCAGAAATAAGCCTTGAAGTTCTACAATGAAATATTCTATATTTATTTTAAGATTATTTCCCCACCAGATTAATGCTTTAATGAAGCGAGTGTATTTATCTTCTTTTCTTGTTGTGGTGGTAAAAGTCCTTTTATAGTCCCCATTGCATAAACCTGTCCTGATATTAAAAAATTCTGTTTGACTACCCTCAATGTATAGTTTTAAATCATTGAATAAGCTTTATATTATGTCTTTAAACCTTCTGTCCTCACTTAATCCCAATTCAGAAGATTAATTGCTGTTCTGTTTCATTTTCACTCACAGTGACCTCCCCCCCCCCCCCCCCCCCCCCGCCCCCGCACCCATGGCAGAGTGTAGAACTGCCCCCTAGGGTCTCTCAGACTGTAAGATTCATGGAAGCAGATTGCCAGGGATTGTCTCTAGGGCAGCTGCTGGGGGATCTGAACCCCTGACCTTCCAGCCAGATGCCTCCACGAGTCCTTATTGGATTAACTAGATATCACATACCCAATTGCTAAGTGTATTGTTTGGTTTGCAAAAAGAACTTGCTTAGACAAGGTCACCATAGAGACCTTTAAAACACAAATTGTGCAGCAGATGTATAAAGAGCAGCAGTTTCAAACTGCAGAGCTACTGCAGGAAGAGAACCCTGATCCCAGCAGGTATGGTTCGGGGCAGACTGGGTTTGGGGGCAGATCCTGCTTTTTGATTGATATCTGCCCCTTTCTGGAGCTGTTTATACCTGCCAGTAGTTTTAATAGTACTCGGATAGAGTTGGAAACTTTAAGCTTCATTTCCTTTCCCATTACTCATGTGAGTAATGTGTCTTTTTCTACCCATTAGGCACCCAGAGGATATGCTCCCGTTAGCATTTTTCTTTGAAGCCTGTGCATTGTGGGGCTTTCGTTTGGTTAGTGACATGTTCTTGCTAAAAACCCATCATATAACCTGTTGGTCTGGTTGGATTTGGGCTATAAGCAGCTTTCAGACCAGTGGCCTTGAATAAAATCCATTCAACTCTTGATGCTCTTAATACAATAGGAATGATAACTCTCAGCCCTCCAAAAACCTTGATTACTAGAGAGCAGTAGTGCATGGTCTCTGGAATTACTGGATGTGTGCGTGAAGTAACTTATGGCCTCTTCACCCCTACTTCAGGCAAATACTGCTACCCCCACCCCACCCTCCCAACTTTATCAAGGAATAAAACACAAAGTTTGCAGGATAAAAGTTGAGAGGGTTTCCTTTGGGGCATGTGTGTTTTAATAACTGCTCTAAGGCTTCAGCCTTAACTATGTTCTATTTTTTAGTAAAATTTTTATACTTTAAGATATTTTAGTTGTTGGGAGGAGGGATGACGGGTACATTTATATTAGTGGCATGTGGGAATATGTATTGATGACATGTGGGACTAGAACTGTGGTGATGGTCTCATTTTGCAAAGTAGATTAACTGCCGAGGGGAAAATAGGGACTCATTTGTTTTTTGTTTTTGTTTCTTTAATGATAGCCACTTTAAATACAATGCTCTGGTTTTTGAAATTTCAGGTCCCTGCCATGTAAGCAATTAGTCATATTTGATATTAAAATTCCATTTGCTTACTGAGCTGTTTAATATTTTTTGCTTATAGGGCATATAATGATGAGAAAATCTAAATAATTATTGTTCATTTAGGAAAAAGAAGCATTTTTCTCAACAAATTTAGTGTATCCTTTTTATTTTCCATGACTGGATAGCTGAGTATCACTAAGGTCCAGAGGATGCGAGAGGTAGCACCAGAGATGCAATCATCTTTAAGTCTTCTAGCCTGAAGCCAGCTTTCATTTCAAATGAAGAATTTGGCAACATATAAATACACACAGTGACTCAAGATGGCTATTATATGTGTTCAAGAAGAATTAAATTACCAAGATGAACATTTAAATTATTTTAACACATTGTGGATGGATCTTGAGTTTGTTCGGTCTTTAATGTGTTAACTTACAGATGGGTTTTGGATCTCCACTACTTCCCCACCCTTTCCATCGACTTGGTTGCTTGATTTTTAACTTCTTGATTTTAGAATATCTGGTCTTTGAAGTGTTAAACTCTATTCTTTGATTATGAGAAATTCTATATCCTTTTGTCACTGAACATTTAGTGAGATCACAGGAGTCCATGGGTGGGCAGCATGGTGGGGAATTTGAGTCAATCCTGAGGTGTCTCAGGAGAAAGGCCTGGAGTTTTGAAAAGCCGAGGAGTGCAGTGGTTATGAGCTGGACAGCAGGTCAGCAGTTCAGAACCACCCGCAGCTCTGAGGGAACATGCCTGGGCTTTCTTCTCCCACAGACAGGCACAGGGGGTGGCGGTGAGCCGGTGCTGACTGGATGGCGGGGAGTCTGGTTTTCCTGGTTTTGTGTCATGACTGCGAGCATCCTGGCTTGTGGCTTTGCAGATGGCTTTCTGCCATTCCCAGTCATTGAACATGTGCCACAAACACACAAGGACAGGAAATCATAGGAAGTGCACTGAGGTTTTCGAGTCTGCCCTTTTATTCTTCAAAGAGCCTTTGGTGCTGCCATGGGCTAAGACACCCCCCACCACTCCCAGGGGGGCCACAGGCTTAGAAACCCCATGGAGCAGTTTTCCTCTGTCACAGAGAGGCCCGGGAGTCAGGATGGGCTCGTTGGCTATGCACGTTCTTTGAACACCCGATCTCAACAGGATTCCATATCATTGCAGTCTTCTCTAACGGTTTCAGCTTTTAATTTTGTCTTAATTTACAAATATGTAAGATAGATCTAACTGAACCATTCTCCTGTTGTGACTGTCCATTTAGATTTTATGTAGTGCCTTCAGTTCATAAGCTGTATTAGAATCTGAAAGATAAGCATTACTATATCTTAGAAATTAACCTTTCCATACTTCATAAGAGTTTACACTTACATTTTAATAAATGTACTTTTAAAATTCTGAAACGACTTTGCCTGCTGGAAGCAAAGAGAACTTGAACAATTACTGATGATGATCAAAGACTACAGTTTTTATATTAAAAACCCCAAATCCCCACAGCTGGCACAATAAACAACAACATAAGAAATGGAAAAAGATTGGGATTGGCAATGATTTCATTTTACTTGGATCTATGATCAGTGCTCAAGGGAGCAGCAATCAGAAATCAAACAAGGTATGGAATTGAAAAAATGCTGCCTTCCAAGAAAACATTCTTTACATTATTGAAAAGTAAAGGCCTCCCTCTGAACACTGAAGTGCACCTACTTTGAGCCATGGGAAGTTCATCACCTCATTTGATCGTGAAACCCGGACGACTGAATCAGGAAGACTGGACAGACAGCGATGGCTTTGAATTATGGTGTTAGCAAAGAATACTGAATAGACCTGAGTCGACCCAAAAGACAAACACATTTATCTTGGGACGAGTACAGCCAGTGTGCCCCTGAGGCATGCAGATGGAGACACATTATCCAGAAGGACCTGTTTTTAAAGAAGGATATCAACTTTGGTAAAATTAGAGACTGAGCAAAAAAGAGGCAGACTCTTGTGGCCCACTGGGTTCTCTAGTGAACCAAAGCCAGTGATGTGCTCATGCATGTACCTCTGTGTGTGTGTGTGTGTGTGTGTGTAGAAGGGGGGTGATGGGGAGAGAAAGAGAGTTATAGCAAGAAAATTACTCCCCGAGTTATAAAAGCAGGTAATCGCAGTATGGTTTCAAGTGGGTGGGTCAGATGTGGAGCTGGAGGCATCTTTTGACTGGCATAGCTTCAAAGCCTATGAACCCAATTCTGGCAAGAATACCACTGGTTACAGAGGCCAAGGAATCAGAGGTGAGCAGGTCTGGCTTGTGGCTGCACTGGTGAATGAATCCAAGGTCATCAAGTCAAATGGTAAGCTGTTAATGGCTCCCAGGATCAGCAGGCAAGAGACTCAGAGGTCAACATGTCAGAGGCAGCAGAAAACACATATGTTAACCCACAGTGTCCCCTTGGTTAGGAATGATGCCACCACCACCACCACCCCACCTCCAGGAAACTTTCATTCAACAGCATCAGGCCTTTGACCCCAGTTAGGGACTGCAGTCCACCATCAGCTTACAACTTGCTGAGAGCTCACAGCACAGCCCAATGTGGTGTCCAGTATGTTGTGTTAGATAACCTTGTGGGGGATCACTAGACCTGAACTGCTCAACTACTGAGAATCCCAACTTAAGTTGACACAAAATCTAACTATCACAACCCCCAGTGAGATGATGTGACACTGGATGCCACACTGAGCTCCAACATATAGGAGCATCGTGTTCCTTCTGTGGTCTAGAGGGCTGCTTGGAGTCCAGGCAGTTTTGAGGGCACCTATCAACAGCGGCAGCATCGCTGGGGTGGGGAATCAGCCCCAGCACATGGCATGAAGTACAGGCATGTGAGTCAGCGAGCTTCATGTAATGGACTGTTCTCCATGCTAGGTTTCCCTTCTGAAGCCTCTGCTTCTATGTATTAATGCCTTTCATCGTTTTTTCCTCTGTTAGAGTCTAAGCTTTGTGAGGGCCAGGACAAGCCTATCTTGTTTTATATTATTTTCACCAGGGAAGCGAAACTCAAAGCAAAAACGAAAAACCCAGAACAGAAATCAAGCAGGGAGCAAAGGGGAGGGTAACCGCCTTGGGAAATGGTGAACAAATGGCACTGAGAACCGAAGTGTCAATGGATAAATGACCTCCCAGGGCCCCCTGCACTTTGCAACCACAGTGAATGATGGTGTTCATAAAAAGGGAAATGGATGTAGAGGGAGCATTTGAGTGAGAGAGAAAGAGAGGTGCTGGAGGGCCACTGTTCCTTGCTAGCCTCCTGGGATGCGTGGCTCCCTCTCCCTCCCTGGAGAGAGAGATGAAAGTCTAGGAACTGGCACCTGCATTGCAGTCTTTTGTAGCAGTCTTGTTTCAAAGCCTGGGAAGCCAAATCTTAAGATGCCTTCCCACTCGTTTGCGGGTAATTGAGATGAAACATAACAATTAGTAACTCAGCATAAAAGAAATCTTGCAGTCTAGCAACGTGAAAGCGATGCTCACTGTTGACACTGCTCTCCTGAGACCAGGAGCTCCGTGGCAAAGGGCTGCGGAGAAAGCCTCGTGGAGTTCTGCACACGCTCAGCCTGGAACCAGGGCAAGGGCGCAGTGATTGGGAAAAGGAGAGAGTCAATGAAAAGAAATTTGGGGGGGGGGGCGGTTTGTACTTGGTAGGTGCCAAGGAGTTCTCATTCTGATGGTTTCTACCAGAGCCTTCCCTCTTGCATAGCAGCATTTGGGACACTTGCTTCTGAGATGTGTATGTGTGTCGTGGGTGGGGAGGGGAGGTTTGGAATATATACATGTTTGACCTCTCCAGTTTGGTGGCCTTGTGATTTGTCCCCTAAGGGTGTGAGAGGTTGGTTGGCAGGAAAAGTCTGGTTTAATGAGTCCTTCAAACCTGATTTTAGTTCTCATCAGAAATTTCATGACCTCATCAGTATATTTTACCTTATAGGAATATGCTTTGGTGTGAACTAACTTTAAAAAAAAATCTTCAAAAGAAAGTAAAGAGGAGTAAGAAATCATACGTCCTTGGGACTTAGCCTAGTTCCTAGTTTCCCAAGCTCAGTGACTAACCCAAAAGGTCGAGGTGTGAGTCCACTCAGCAGCTCTTGAGAAGAAAGGCTTGGCATGGTCCTTGTGAGATGCCAGCCGCTGAAAACACTCTGGAGGACAGCCCGACCCTGGTCTCACGGGAGGACGAATGAGTGGAAAATGGCTCGATAGTGGGCTCTTTGATATATGAAAGTGGAGTTCAATATTTCCTAAACCCTGATACATTTTTATGGATTCTGAAAGCATGGAGTAAAACTATGAATGATTGGACTTTTATAGACTCACCATCTGCTCCTGGAAAGACTCTGCTCTCTGCTCTCACACAGACATCCTCAGGACCCCCCAGGCCGGGCTACCTGGACTTGCGGGCTTGCTCTTAGCAGGCATTGACGCAGTGGCAGGGAGTTTTGTTTTTAATAGCTGTAGAAAGGGCTGAGCCCCGGTGGTGTAAGTGGTTGAGTGTGGAACTGCAGCTCGCGGGCTTGGCGGTTCAAATCCAGCAGCGGCTCTCAGGAGTGGCACTGGGTAGCTCCCACGACCACTAGAAGCAGTGCTGCCCCCCCCCCCCCAAATAGTTGTGGAAACATTTAGAGGCTTCCTTGCAAAATGAACCAGTCTAGTCTGTCAGTATGCAGTATCCTGAAAAGGACACTTACAAATCCTGGGTGGTTCTTTTCATGGGCCTTATAAAGTGCTGCTAACTGAAAGATTCTGCAAGTTTGATGAATATTAATCAGACAAAAAGTCATTGCCCGCTCATAGGCACCCTACAAGACAGGCTAGAGCTGCCCCTGTGAGTATCTGAGACTAATTCAGTGATTCTCAACCTTCCTAATTCCATGACCTTTTCAGACAGTTCCTCATGCTGTGGTGACCCAACCATAAAATATTTTTGTTGCTACTTCATAACTGTCACTTTGCTACTGTTATCAGGCAACCCTTGTGAAAGGGGTCACAACCCAGAGGTTGAGAACTGCGAACATAACTGCTTACAGGAGTAGAATGCCCTGTCTCTCTCTCTTTCTAGGACCTGCTGGTGGTTGGGCGCTTCAGACCTTTCCAGTGGCAGCCCCACACTGTCACTGTGCCATCTAAGTGGTTTGTTATTTTAACAGAAACCCCACTGGAAAGTGATTTGCAGAACTTAACCTCTTTGATGTATTTCTCTAATTCCCATTTTCTATTCTCCAGGTATAGTTTTGAAATAATAAAATGCTGTGGCTGTTTTCCGGTGGTTTTTATCGGGGTTGTTCTACACTTATATGTTAGTCACTGTATTGGCGAGTCCCTTGTAGGTGCACATGGTTAACACACTTGACTGCTAACAGAAATGTAGTGGGAAATTCAAGGGCACCCAGCGATGCCTTAGAAAAAAGGCCGACAGATCTTGTTCCAAAAGAACAGGCCATCCTCAAGCCTGGGGAGTTCTCTGATGCACATGGAGGTGCCGTGAGACCATTCTAATGCCAACAGCAACTGTTTTGTGGTTTCACTTTCTTGAAGCCATTTATTTGAATGAGAGATATTTGGATTTATTTATTTTTTACTGTGTGTTTAATGTGGAGCCCTGGTGGTGCAATGGTTAAGTGCTCAGTGGCTAACTGAAGGCTCAGTGGTTGGGATCGACCAGCCTCTGTGTGTTAGAACAAGCCTGGCGATCTACTCCCATCAAGATACGGCCACAGAAAGCACACGGGGCACTTCTCAGCCCACCAGGGTCACTGTGAGTTGGAATGTACTCGAGCTTGGTGGCAAATATATGTATATGTGTATGTGTATATGTGCGCGCGCACACACACACACACACACACACACATATATATTTCCTTTAAGAAAGAGAGATGAAAGTATCCTCCCACTGTAAGAAGATGACATTTTATGAAGTGTCCACGTCCTCATAGAAACTCTGTGCTGAAATCATCACCAGTAGCAGGAGTGCAGATTTTCTATCGATGTATTTCTTCAGTGCGGCCATCCCAGTAACAACTAGCTAGCACTCTTCCCAGTGTGACTTTTCTAATAAAACAATGGCATATGTAAATTGTCGGGCAAGGGATTTTAAGAATACTTTGGATGCCTCTGAAAATGTCACTGGGCTCCAAGTATGGAAGTGCTGTTTTAATGCTCCACTCCATGTTGTGTTTATTGTTGACAGATTTTCCTTGGTCAGATGAGCTCTGTGAATATTAGAAAAGAAACACTTAGCCTTGATCTTGGCATCGAGTCATGTGTCTTGCTTTTCCTCCAGTAGCTGTGTGGAATCTCACCTGCCCTCAGAAGCAGTGTCATGCTGCCATCTGAAGTCATATGTTCAAGGTGATAGGAAGCACAGTTGGTGTCACAGGGAATATACTCAGAGGCAAGTCTCAGGATGAAATGTCAAGGAGGATTAAGCCCCTGTGTATAACAATTCTTTGTGACCTGCCCTCTTTTATAATCAGAAAAGCCAGAAAGGGCAAATAAAGGGAACATTTGGAATTCTGCTTTAGAAACGAACAAGTAAGCCCCTCCTCCCCCAGTTTTTTTTAAAGTCTGTGACTTTTTATTGATGTGGGATTTGTTCATAAATGTCACCTTTATACCATATGGACCTAACCTTTGTTAGATGGCTTTGTTTTATCAGCTGAGGTCTTACTTTAATTATTCAAGAAATAGAAGTGATTGCTTTCCCTGGAAAATGTGCTGTAGGTTATGTGGAGGCCAGAGGTCAGGCTCGTATGTGGGAGGGATGTCCGCTCATTTCCCACCTCTCTGGGGACCTTTGCCGACAGCTTTATTGAAGGGTTGTCGGTGGTGGTTGGAAATCCTGAGAGAGAACAACGTGGAGAGCAGAGAGGGCTGGCCATTTCTGCAGACAGGGCCTTACTCTCATGAGCATGTCAGCACTCTGCTGCCAATTCAGTGCATCTTACTTAACAATGGCAGACAAAATCAAGTGAGGAGGATTTAATCAGAGGTCAAAGCAGGCATACATCTATTTCAGTATAAAGGATTTATGGTGACTTTTCATTGAAAGCACTAGTTATTATGTGAGTTCTTAGAGCACCCATAGGAAACATGGGCCATATCACCTTTGAAGAACACTTAAAACTCTTCAGCATTTTATTGCTCCTAGATATTAATATTTGAGCACATGTTAAGATTCTATCAAAAAAATCACTCTATATTTTCTTAAATTTTTAACATTATTTAGCTCTGCATTTTCACCAACCTAAAGAATATAAATAGAGATTTCTTTTTTCAATTTGTTTTCCCCTAAAACGAATGCCTGAAAATGTGGATCTTTTCACATGTCTAAGACTCATTGCACTGTTATACATATGAATTGTCTTAAAAAGAACAATGCAGGAGTGGTGTAACTTCTTGACGTAACTTCATGACGGATGTATGTGGGGTGGGGGTGGGGGGAGATCACCGTTATCTGCATCAGCTGTCCAAGGCTGATTTCTGTAAAGCTCACATCAGGCATGCCTCCACCCTCCAACTTTCCTACCAGCTCTCATTCCTCCCACAGTTCTCTACTTATGAGGCTGGGTTTGAGGAGTCATTGCAGTGGCCTTTAGAACTCACAGAAAATGCCCCCCCATGAGGGATGTTTATTTATTTATTTATTTTATTAAGGATGCTAACAGATGACAATTCAAGTGTGAAAATGCTCAGAATACAATCAGGACAATGTCTTCTCTGCCATGTCAATAGCCAGTACTCTTTCTGACCCTCCGTCATTTGGCCTGACCTCTGCCCTACTCAAGAAATAGCAAGAAGCTCTTTTAGGATTGCCAATAAAGCTGCAAAGGGCATGCCATTTGACAATAATCCTCCACCCCCAAGACTCTCAGCTTTCCCAAAGGCACCCTATTCCACAAGCTACCCTCCTGTCTGAAGGCACGTAGCTGTACTGCCTTTGTGGGCTGAGAAGGCCACTGCTCTGTCTCATAGTCTGTGCCCTGCTTCTGCTGCTACTGTCCCTCTCCTGTTCTTCTGGTGTCATGGCTGCCTCCTGCATGAAGGAGGTTCAACGTATAGGGATCTTGAAATACAGAGGCTGTGCTTCACTACAGCCTCATCTCCCTTGGGCTTCTGAAATTATAACTCTTGATGGGAGTAGAGTACCACTTCTTTCTACTACAGGGTGTCTGGTGGTTTCAAATCATGGGCCTTGTGATTAGAAGCCCAACTCATAACCCATTATCCCACAAGGGCAGTTCTCTCCTGTCCTGTAGGGTCACTATGCATTGGGATCTTCTCAGTGGCAGTGATTGAGAGTACTAATATGATGAGCTTTTATAGAGGGAACTCTGGTGCCATACTGGTTGCATCCTGGATACACGGTTACTGCTGACCACAGGCCAGTCTTGGAAACCCACAAGGAATGTTCTACTCCTCCCTATTCAGTTGCTCTGAGCTGGAATCAACCCCACGGCAATGACTTTTTTTCAGCTATATTCTCTATTAGAGTTATGCCATTTGAGACAAGGACCCTTATCTCCTCTGCTCATTATCATGTCCCCAATGCGTAGACAAATTGATGAGTAAAAGAATAAATGAACCAGTCCAAGAATCAATCAAACTTGAAAATGAATACATTCTAAATATAGACTCTGAAGAATTTCTTAAACACACAAACACAGACAAAAACAAACAAACAAAAAACACCTTGTGTTCACTGGCAAATACTTAAAACCTATCAGAATGTTTCTAAACTTGCTATCTGTTTTATACCAAATCATTTTATTTGATCTTGATAAAATATAACAAAACACATACCGTATATACTTGAGTATAAGCTGACCTATCAACCGAGACACCTAATTTTATCACAAAAACTGCACTAAAAATGTGCTGAAAAACTCAGTTTATACACAAGACTATCTGGTATGCCTTATAAGGATCTTTATATTCTGGAAATGTAAAAAGGGGAAAATACGCAATTTAACAGTAAATGGAAGGCATGATGTATCTGGTAGGCTGGAGAAGTGGCAGATGAGTTCATCTGTTGGATGTAGCAGGCTCTTAGGATTGTAGGAGGAACGGACTCCTGCATCTGGTCAGTGGATCCTCTGGATATTTTTAGCTTCATGTTTAGCTGCTGCCTTGCATGCCTAATGAAACCTGAGGAGAAAATATTATGGTAATACTTTGCAATTATCAGTGGATAGACCAAAGTGATATTAAGAACTACTGTCACCTCGCTACATCCTTTGAAGATAATGATTTCTTTTTTTTTTTGCAGTGGAAAAAACAGAAATACTCATTTGTTTTTACCTGCACGCATGTTTTAGAATTGATATTCACCTCTAGTAATTTAAATTTGTCTGTGAACATGAAATTATTTGCTACAGAGTTTTTACAACTCGCCAAGCAGTCAAAAGATATGAATCCCATAGTCTCTTCTCTGATGATAAACATGCTTCCTCTGCAGTTTCCTAATGGACTCAGTGTTTTTCTACTGTATTGAGGTAGGACAAGAATGGAAGTCCTACTTACACTTTGAAGGATAAATTAGGTTCTTGTTGAAATCTGGAAAAAGATTGGGAAACTAAATTTATCAAAAGGGTTATAGAGATAAGTTACATGGGTGTGAGGGATGCAGTAAAGTTTATTGAATTTATTGGGTAGATTTATCAATTAGTGCTGCTCCAGTGAGTCATATTTAAATTTGGATTTTCATAAGATGTTCTCTTCCTCCCCCCACTTTTTTTTGCACAGAATTGTGCCTCTTTATAGTCATGCTTAAGATTTAATAAGACTACTTTGCTACTGTTGCTTATTTTAGATGCTCCATACCTGTGTATTGAAGGGATTATTTTGGGCACAAACTAGGTTAAGGCATTGAAAACTACCATTTTTATTATTCAAGAGCAATCCATGGTCAACATTTCCTTTGGTTCAGTTCAGTTTAGATAACTTTTCTATGATGGGAGGATCTATTATGATAGGGGGCAGGGAGAGTGTCCTGGAGACATGGGTGTTAGTTAGGGATCAAGGACTAAATGAATAATGTCACCCACATTCATTTAAGAATACAGGGCATGTTCATTGTTAGCGTCAGTATATACATGCATATATATATACATATATATGTCAATCCATATTGATATATTTGTACATGATAAGTGAGAAATCTATGGTTTGATTTTACAATTATATTCTTATACCCATGCAATATTTTAGAATGGTATTAATATTCTTTATAATTAAGTGTTTTAAAACATATAATTGGATGTGAACTTTGTATAAAATGTTACTGGTATCTTAATTGAGAAATTAGGCAAAATGAAACGTTGCAGTATATTTTGCCATGCATAATCCTGTTCTCACCAGTATAACAGCATACCAGATAATTCTTAACTCCTTTGCACAATTTCTTATTAACCTTTGTGTGTGCCTCTGTAGTTGGCAGTTTACATTTAATAATTATTACCTTTTTATATTTTTATTATGCCCTGAGGATGTAGGTTCCATTTCATTATTATTATTATTTTGAGGTGATTAGAAGCAACTATATATAACCATTTAAACAGCTTATTACGCTATATTTGAACAAGTTGAAACATAAAATAATTTCTTTTAGATTTAAGGCTGATGGCAGAAGCTCTTTATGTAGATCATTAAGGCTGGGGGCGGTGGGTAGGTGGGTGGGGGAGTAGAGAACCCAGGAAGCTAAAATTGAAAGAGAAAATAATCAGATTTATCACAAAAAGGACAGGTTGAGAAGAACTTTAGAATAAGAAAACAAGAAAAGAAGTTGAGATGTTTAAGGATGAAGATCCACCATTATTGTTCCCCAAGTAAATATTCAGTACACATGTCAAATATTTTAAATCAGAAAATTACCACTAACAAAAATGTGTTAGGTGAATATCTTAATTTTTTAGCATTGTAATCAATTTATAGGGAGACAGAATATATAGTATATACATATGTATTTCATCAAATACATGTATAGTGCATACACATTTCCGTGTGTGTGTGTGTGTGTGTGTGTGTGTGTATATATATATATATATATATACATACATACATATAAACTGGGGCTATGGAGTTTTTGAATTAAATCTTTGAACTTCCCATAAATAGTTTCAGGTGTCTACAATTGCTTATAAGGAGCCACGAGGTTAATGCTCTCAGTTGCCAACAGAAAATGTATGTGGTACGAGAGAGACACGAGGCCACCTGCTCCTGCTGAGTTTAAGACCCTGGAAGCTCTGTGGCCGCTTCTCCCCTGCCCTCCTGAGTCACTGTCAATTGAACTGAATAAGACGGCAGCCCCACTCCCATTCTACTCACAACAACCCTGTCTCGGGCTTTTGAGACAAGAAACCTTTTCAGAAGCAGTCTCTTCTCTCTCCTGCAGAGCAACTCGTGCGTTCAGAACACCCACCTTTTGGGTAAACACACTCATGTCTCACCTATCGCACCATCGGCCTGTGGGTGTTTTCAAAACTGCTTGTGAAACTTGTGTTCCCACTGGAATATTTTGAAGTGGATTCTTTCTCAGGGCCCTTTTGTAAAGGGAGTCTCTTATTCTTTAAGTATTAAAATCCAAAACAATTCTATGTGACCATTTCAAAATGTTCTCTTAAGGTATCTAAAGCACCAAGGATTCCAGGGAGGCGCCTTTGTGGCACAGTGCTTAGGCGCTGGGCGGCTAACTTCTAGGACAGCATTTCAAAGCCACCAGCCACTCCAAGGTAGAAAGATGAGGCCTTCTACTTCTATAAGGAGTTATGGAAACCACATAGGCACTTCTACTTTGTCCTTGAGGCTCGCTATCGGTCAGAATAGCCTGGATAGTTGGGAGTTTGAATTTTGAAGGCTTCCACCTACCCTGAGTGAAAATGGCAACAGGTTTACGACCCCCTGAACAGTGTTACTTCAGAAGAATGCATCGTTCAGCAAGGTTTCTATTTTCTATATGCACTTTGATTCTACACATGTCGCCATCTTGAAATGAAGATAAAGATCACCAATCTCTCCCTTTGAAACATTGTTAGTGTTTAATAGTTGTTATTCACTATCAGATTTTTAAACTGATAGATTCCAATAATACATTTACTCACATCTGCCTCCATAAAATGATCATGAGAGCGTTTCTGCTGACTCAAGGAATTAGCCCCACACCCGGAAGAGGTGGGGTTGGTTTCCTGCTGTCCAGTTGATCCCTCTACACAGCAGTCCTGGGTGCCGAGCAGAACTGCTCTGTCAACTTTTCCAGATGGTGCCAGTTTGGAGAAATCACCCAGCTGGTTGTCTCAGGCACCTTTGACAGGGTTGAACCACCTATCATCAGTCACACATGCCACCATCAATTCCGAGGGAAAAGGGAGTCTCCCTAGTCAAAGATGGAGAAAAACATGAAACATTGATCCCAGGGGACTGTTCACATCTAATGCTGCTTATAGACCATCAGCATTTGAAAGTGCACTCAGCATAGGGTGCCAGTACATTCAAGGGAATGTTTTCAACATGGTATCAACCTTATAAAAGACACCAGACTTCTGTTCTTCCCTGTTTGGGAAACTTATTGTGAAAGGCATTTCTGCTTTGTGCACCTTTGCGATGTGGATATGTTGATTGTTCTTTGTCTATGACCTAAGGCTTCTCTGGCCTCTTAAAAGAAATCAGCAAAATGATGATCCAGGGGTAGTTGCTCTTTAACTCTGCCACCGGGTATACCAGTCCTGCGTGCTCTTCATCTTAATGTATCAATCAATAGACTGCATCTGAATCTTTGGGGAATACACCTAAATATGCTCTCTGTGGCTCAAGGACCTCTCTCACAGGGAAAGGGAAGCTGAGAAATAGGAGGATGGCAGAGTGGAACTGTGTTTTAGAAAGTACCCGTTGGGATACATTTTATTTTCATTCTGATGCAGTTGAATTTGCCGGCACAAAAGCTTTCTTTCTTCTTGCCATAATGGTGCAATTCACCTAATTTAAGGAACACTCAGAATGAGTGTCAATTCCAAAGAGAGTCCCTCCTAGTGCTTAGCACAGCCAGAAAAATATCATCAATCCTGAACATGGAAATTAGTTTCACAGTTTGTTACATGCAGGATATTGACTGTTATGCATAAAAATTTTAAGGCAAGCAAAAATAATTCTGAAATGATTTTTCGTGTCTTTCCATAATACCAACCAAGAGTGATCTCTTACATGAAAAACAATATTTGGTTTTGAAAATAAAAGCTTTTACAAATTCAGATATGGAAGTATCTAAAGAGGAGAGAAGACAAGAGCAAAAAATAATAACTTCACTTAGCAACTAGTGCTCATGATCTAGACCGTGTCAGCGGACCTACTTGTTCAGAGTCTGTAAGGCCCGTATGACTGACAGTGTGGTGAGCAGGGGAGGTTGGCTAGATCAGATTGCATAGGGGCCAGCAAATGAAGGCTTTTGTCGGTTATGGCCAGCAATTTAGATGATGTTTTAAGTGTACTGGAAGCATGTTGTTATACAACTTTATTTTTTTTTAAAAGAACACAATCATCCCAGCTCCTATGTACAGGCCACATGGAGGCATCAAAAGAGCTATGAGGAGGGAACATCAGTTAGAAAGTTAACGCTCACACTGTTGAAATGAAAGTGGAAAGAAATAGTTTGGGGAGAGATTTTGGTATTATCATGAACAGAGCTTGTGAGCTGATAGACTCTATGAATACAGTGGTGTGTGTGTGTGTGTGTGTGTGTGTGTGTGTGTGTGTGTGTTGGGTTTGTGTATGTTTGGAAGGGTAGCCATCGCTGGAAGAGAAGTGTAAACACCTTCGTTTCTTCTAGCCTATGTAATCTATTGAGACAAGAACACAGGCTCTGCCAGTAAGTGGGTTAGTCGAGTGAGTGCAGACTGTGTATAAGAGCTGTACATAGAAAGGTGTTTGTGGTCCAATGCTCAGATTTTATACTAGTGAGGTAAATACCTTTGTTTAGCAATAATATTGACATGGAACACGAAACCAACTTAGGGAACAGTGTTTGGGGCACCTAACCCACACTTGACAAGTTGCATAAAAATGACACTTGAGTCTTAAAGAATGAAGGCAGTAGTCTGATATTTTCTCTTTAGCATGGGGGTTTAACTGGGTGTCAGGCAGGCATCCACTATGCCAGAAGAAGGTGCAGTGTGAACTGGATATACTAAAATAAAATGCAAATAATTAATAGTCTAGGCTATATTTAAAGTAATGAATTGGTTTCTTGCAGTGCCACTGATCATTTTTGGTCATTCTCGTCTCCAAGTCTTTGTGTTTTTTGTTCTACTTGCCTGCTAACCTATCCCTCAAAATAACTTGCTGCCATTTCCTTATTCAGGCTGTAAGCCTGCTCTGGGCCTGGTCTCCTGGCTTTCACCCTTTCATGTCTCTTGGGACATTCTGGGCCTGGTCTCCTGGCTTTCACCCTTTCATGACTCTTGGGACATACGTAACCCCAACTTCTTGGGTTTCTTTGGAAGGTGGCACCCTAGTTGTGGCACTTGTCATCACCTGGCATGGACAAATACAAGGAGACTCAAAAAAGTTGGTGGAAAATGAAATTATTAAGTAATGGAAGCTGAAGAAATGAGCCTCTACCAACCCTACCACCAGAGTTCACTTGGGACGTGTATACCCCCCAAAGTGTATTAAAATCCCAATCACCTCAACTACCTTCATTTCAGCATGCTTTCCATTACTGAAAACACATAGCAATCAAAAAAAAAATCCCCAAGTGAAAACAATGTAGTCATCAACAGACTTGAAACAACTATCTGGATTCTGTCATGTGTATCCTAGTTACTCTCTAATGCAGATTTCTTTTTTCTAAATTCTTCTTTATAAGACTTATGATCAGCTAGTGCCCCAAAATATCATCTTTGCTAACATTTGAGTACTAGTAGGGGTGGCATTGTTAATCTTTTGAATAGCTGCCTTCAAGTGCCTGAGCCAATGCCTGTACTGAAGGACTCAAATACATGGTGAATAAATGATTTAACCCCATACAGCAAGGAGCAAACACCAAGTCATTGCACAGTGCTTGTAACGTCTTGCCCTTTCACTCTGTTATCTCTTTGGTGGTGCTAGTTGCCAGTGACTCCATGCCAACTCATAGTGACAAAATAGTATTGCTCTCTGTAGGGTTTCCAAGGGCATGCATGATGTTTGGGTAGCAGGTTATTAGGCCTGTGTTCTGAGGTGTCTTAGCGTGGGTTTGAACCACTAAGATTTGGGCTGGTAATCCAGTACTTAATCATCTGCACCACCCAAGAACTAGTCGGTGGTCTATTTACAACCAGGTACTAAGAGTTCACTTCATTATCAGGAGACATACTATGGAAGCTCCTAGAAAATCACCACTGCACAACAGGTGGGCTGACCTAGGAGGTAGTAATGGGATTCTAGTTGGTTTTGTGATGTGGAAAAGGAGGTGGTTAAACTAAATGAGCCTCCTCTCAGTTTGAAGTTGTGTAATTTTACTTTCTATCTTCCAAGAAATTATTGAGATTGCTGCAGGTTCTGTCCCTCAAATTGGGCTCCTCATATTGGATGATTGGTCTTCTGCTAGAGATCTTCAAGGATATTGCTTCAACATAGACTATTCTCCTGGAGCTTGAATTGTATTCAAAGGTTTAGGAAAAATATTTTTGAAAAAATAAAATATGGATTTACTATTGAGCAAAACTCACGTCCATCAAATCAATTCTGACTCATAATATCCAGTGCAATAGTGTAGAATGACTCCACAGGGTTTCAGACTCTATAAATCTTGACAGAAGCCAACTGCCACATACTATCCCTCTGGAGTGTGGAGGGTTTGAAATTGCTGCTGCTTTTTTCTTACCAGCCCAGTGCTTAACACAGCGAACCTTTCTCTGAGTTGCAGTTAACTCAATGGCCCTGGGTATTAAGCAGAATGCTTAGATAGCATGGGTATTAAAGCATATCATTGTACAAGGGGATTTCAAAAATCTGTGCAAAAATGAAATGAAAGATAATGTCTCCCTCCCCCCAGATGAATTTAGTTCAGAGGACAGCATTGAAGCTACAGCTGAGCTACATATGTCTGATCAAAGCTCACAGGAGCAAATGAAGGGGGAGGAAGAGAGACTGGAGCACCTCCTGGCCCACTGAGCCCTGAGGGTAATATCCCTGCTCAGAGCAGCCAGTACACAGAGAGGACCATATGGCCGGCCCCACTATGAGACATGACATCCCTCATTGACTTATAGTCCTATAGAGGACACAGTGTCGGATTTACGCCCAATCTGACTCATCCACACTGAAGCAAAACACTAAAGGTGTGCAACAGAACAGTAAGGGGAACAGAGCAAGGAAGTCCAAAGGGAGTATGAAAAATAGACTTTGGAGCCAGGGTGTGGCACCCCATGAGACTTGATCTTTAGGAAAACACTCTTAAAGGTCAACAAACAGATCATGAACCATTTACAGGCTTTTCTTTTTTTTTTAGGTTATAGATTTTTGTTGTTGTTGTTGTTTTGTTTTCTTTTGTTGCTTTGTTTTGCTCTGTCTTGTGTTTGTGCATGTTATTATTTCCTCAGGTCTAGCTAGGTAAGATAGGTTGGGTAAACAATCTGGAGGAGAAAACAGTGGGGATGACCGTTCCACGGGGATATGGGAGAAGAGGAGGCGGGAGAAGGGACTTAGCTGTTTACAAACCAGGAACAAGGGAGCACATGATCCAAAATCCAAGGCAAGGAGTGTGTAGGAAGCGTGTTAGGGCTTGATCAAGGGCAATGTACCTGAGAAGATTTATTGAAACCCAAATGAAGGTTGAGCATGACAGTGGGACAAGAGGAAAATAAAAGGAAATAGAGGAATGAGCCAGAGCATTTATAGATGTTGAACTACACACATGTACATATATAAATATATTTATATATGAATATGGGGAAATAGATCTATGTGCATACATGTATAGGTTTAGTATTAAGGTAGCAGATGGACATTGGGCCTCTACTCAAGTACTCCCTTAATGCAAGAACACTTTGGTCTCTTAAAATGGCATGAAATAATGCTCACCTTGCAAACATGATCGCTGAAGACAAATGGGTGCATAAGCAAATGTGGTGAAAAAGCTGATGGTGCCTGCCTATCAAAAGACAGCATCTGGGGTCTTAAAATCTTGAAGATAAACAAGCAGCCTTCTAGTTGAGAAGTAAACAAAGTCCACATGAGAGAAGAACACCAGTCTGTGTGATCAAGAGCTGTCAAAGGGATCAGGTATCAGGCACCAAAGAACAAAAAATCATGAATGAGGTGGAGTGCACATTGGAGACCCGAAGTCCATCTGTAGGCAACTGGACATTCCCTTACAGAAGGGTTATACGAATGAGATGAACCAGTCAGGGTAAAGTATAGTAACAATGAAACACACAACTTTCCTCATATTCTTAAATGACCCCCCTCTATTCACTGTCATGATCCCGATTCTATCTTACAATTTTGGCTAGACCAGTGGAAGCACACTGTTACAGATAATAACTAGAAACACAGGGAACCCTTCAGGACCAATAATGAAAGTAGCAATACCAAGAGGACACTGGGAAGATGGGGGATGAACTAATGAAAAGTGGGTGAAGGAAGACATCAGACAGTGTCTAAGACATGACAAAATAACTTATAAATTATTTAGGGTTCATGAGGGAGGGGAGGTAGGAAGGGAGGGAAAAATGAGGAGCTGATTCCAAGGATTCAAGCCAAAAGCAAATGTTCTGAGAATGATATATGACAACAAATGTACAAATGTGCTTGATACAATGTATGGATGTATGGATGGATGGATTGTGAAATGTGTATGAGTCCCCAAAAAGTTGATTTTTAAAATAATTTAAAAGATAATGAAATTTTCCAAAGCTTTTTGAAAACTGATAGTTTTTGTATTTAGTGATATTTTCAGTAGAAAAAAAATCGTGATAAAGGAAAAGAATTTCCCAACGGCGTTACTCAACCAAGTGTAGAAATTATTTGCACTAACCAGATGACTCCTGTTTTACTGTAGTTTTCTTAAACGAAAGATTGGCCCTGGTGCCTTGTACATGTGCATAAAACATTTTAATTCCCAAACCTGCAGAGTATTTGTGTCTTTTCCTGGGTTCTTTAATGAAGCAAAGCCAGTGAAGCTTATCCATCAAGTCCCAGGGTAATGAACATTCAACTTAGGGACAATTCATACTTGCCCTTTAGGGTTCATTTTGACACAATTGACCTAAGCAACTCTTTCAACAAATTCTTCATCACAGTCACCTTCACTTTTTGGCATGTGCAGTTTTTAAATCATTGGAAAGGTTTTTAGAGTCTTTTCTTGCACTCGTCTTAAAAACAGGCCCACTGCCTTCCAGCCGATTCCAACTCATTGTGTGATTCCAAGGACAGAGTAGAACTGACCTCTAGGGCTGCCAAAGAAGCATCAGCCGCATCTGTCTCCAGCAGAACAGCTGATAAATTTGTGTGTGAGAGAGAGACGGAACTGCAGAGAGGAGACAGAGCTCAGTTAGGGATGAAGAAGATATGCTTTATTAGAGGTAGTGAAGGACTTTTGGGGAAGAGAAGGGACAGCAGAGAGAGAGAGAGAGAGAGAGAGAGAGAGAGACAGAGTGGAGCATCTTGAGCTCCTGGGTGGTCTCATGACCCGAGAGTTAGGCCAGGGAGCTGCTCCCGATATTGGGACATATATAGGGCTTGAGCCAAGGATGTATATACCAAAAGGGGGTGAGGCTTCCTGATGTTGCAGTTGCAGGGTCTGAGTCAGGATATGGTTTGTGAGAACACAGATCCTCCTCCTGGAACACTGAGGGAAGAGGCTGTACAGACTCGGCCCTGAGAGATAAGTTCTTTCAAGGGGCTGTGCCCTTTGGGGAGATTAGCTCTGTGAAATGCTAGAGGAAGGGTTTACAAAGTTTGCCAGACTGTTCATCTCTCTCTCTCTCTCTTTTTTTTTTTTTTTGGTGAGGCTGATGCAAAAGGGGTGCAAGGGGCTGCCTGGTCCAGGGGGCTGCCCGGTCCAGGGAACTACCCAGTCCAGGGGGCTGCCTGGTTCAACCCTGGCCCATACAATTTGAACTGCTGACTTTTGAGTTTGCAGATCAGCACTTTGAGCACTGTACCACCTGGGGTTCTTCCTTACAGTAGATGAAAACCAAACCCACTGACAACTCAATTTGGTTCATAATAACCCTATGTAATTTCCAAGACACTGTAAATCTTTGTGGGAGCATCAATTTCACTTTCTCCCACAGGATGGCTGGTAGGCTTGAACCATTGACCTCGTGATTAGCAGTCCAAAGCTTACCCAGCAGTGCTACCAGACCTCCTTTGCGAACACTAAAGTAAGGCTAAATAAGAACCGTTTTTCATCTGTTTCGATTTACTGACAAATTTGACTTAAAAACACATTTAGGAATGGATCTCATTCATCCACATCCTGGGATCTCTTATAAGTAAGTATATTTAGGAAGATTTACTTCTTGGAATTGGTTCGCAATTTCCAGGAAGTTGATGCAGCTGTGGTTTACATCATTAGATGTCATTGAATGGGTTCCAACTCGTTGATACACTATGTAGAACGTAGCAAACGCACTGCCCAGTCCTGCTCTGCCCTCACAGCTGTGTTTATGGGGTAAGCCCATTGTTCTGGAGACTGTGTCAATCCATCTTGTCGAGGACCTTCTTTTGGGCTGCCCTTCCATTTTACCAAGCATGATGTCCTTCTCCAGGGACGGGTCTCTCCTGATCACGCCCACAGTCACTGAGATGCACTCTTGCCATCCTTGCCTCGATAAAGCAGTGAGGCCAGGCTTCTTTCAAGACCGATTTTTGTGTTCTTGTGGCAGTACTTTCAATATTCTTCACCAGCACCACAATTCAAATGCATCCCTTCTTCTTCAGTTTTCCTTCTTCCATGTCCAACTTGCACATGGAAATAACATGATCCTTGAAAATACCATGCCCTCGGTCAGGCATGCCTTCATCCTCAAAGTCGCTCCCTTGCTTTACAACAAGCTAAAGAGGTCTTGGGAAGCAGTTTCCCCCTTACCAATGTAGTTTGGTTTCTTGACTTTTGCTTCCACGAGTCAAACTGCCACATCATATGAGCCACTTTGGAAACCACATGTAGGCATGCACAGAAGCAGACACATCTTTTATGCTTTACACAGTGAAGATTTCTTGAATTTTTATTGACACAATTTTCCTTTAAGTCCCCAAAGTACTGGAACCCGTGTCCCATTGTGGTGGTGTCTTATTCACTGGACTGCAGCTTCTTCAGGACAGGAAGTATGACCCTGCTTTGTTCCAAAACCAAGCCCTCATGAAGTGATCGAGACACATTGATTGAATGAATGAATGAATGAATGATTTGCTATGCTTGCAGTCCATTTCCCAGGACAAATCACCCGAATCCACTGGCATCTTGTAAAACTAATTATTTTTTAATGTAGCTGCCTTTAGATTTTAAATTAAGCCTCAGAGGTGAAAGGCCAGCACATTACTGACAGCCCATTTGTCTATTGTGCAGCCCTGTCCTTTGAGTTATTGTCCCATGGGACCCCCTTGTGTGAAGGCATCCTGATTAGACACCAGTCTGTGTCGTGGCAGTCACTCTTCCAAGTCTGGCCTAGAAGGCACAGTTGTACTTCTCCTACAGTTTGAAGAGTCTATTGGAAATTTATCATTGAAACAGTCTATACGTGGCTCATTTTGTAATACTAGTCTGCCTGTTAACATGTTTTAGTTATGTATATCTCACTATTTCCTATTCATGCCATTAAGTTCAAATTTGAAAGGATATCTTGTTTAAAGTCCCCTTTGGAAAAATACTTTCAATCGCTTTTTAAAGCTCTAGTGATTTTATATATATGTGTGTGTGTGTATGTATGTATATATGTATATATATATATGCCGCTTTGTTTAACCTGACTGAGAATATAACCATCATAAGTACTCTTCATAGTGCAGATTCTCAACAATGTTAACTCTTCACATATGGGCACCTTGATAACTTCCTCACTAATTATTATTGTGAACAATACTTAAAGGCCAGCGTGACCCATTTTTCACTGAAGTGTACTTCTACTAGTAAAGAGAATGTTACATTTGCACATGCTCTAAGGAAGTGTACAACACTTGTTTTAGTGAGTAATATCAAAGCCAGTTAGGAACTAAACATTCAAGTGATCTAATTTTGGATGACACATTCTAATTATTTC
Source organism: Nesogale talazaci (assembly GCA_004026705.1). NCBI lineage: Eukaryota > Metazoa > Chordata > Mammalia > Afrosoricida > Tenrecidae > Nesogale > Nesogale talazaci. The sequence continues at coordinate 144,787 of PVJH01000184.1, forward strand.
CCCTGAAAATAAAAGATGATTGTTTATATAAACATAATAGACCTCCTGGCATGGCACAAATCTATGTGTTGATGTGATGTACAAATGTTTTTTTCCTTAATGTCTGGAGAGAGTTGTACACGTTTGAGGTTTGAGGACCAACCCAAACAGACTTCTGAGATGAGTGGAGAGTTTATAATATGATCAAATATAGTAGGGTTTGGTCATTTTAAAAGATAAATGTTGACTTTATTTCTGATTGGTCAGTGTTACTGAGGGGAACTGAAGTTCTCCTTTAATAGTTTGTGCTATTTTGCACCTCAGAATCTCTTGATGCATGGACTCCCAAGGGAGATATGAATGAGATTTTGTAAGAAACTAGAGATTTTAAGTCTGAACAGTTTTTAAAAGGCTAGTATATTTTGTTGTTGTGCCTGTTGTTTTTACAAAAGGGAATGGTCTTACTCAGCATAATTCCAGACAGAAGGTTAAAAGATAGAAATTACACCAAGAGAGATTTTTTTACTAAGATTTCAGAAGATCTTGCTATTTACCCATATGGCATAAATGATGAGTTGTCAAAATAATGTGTCGTTGGTGTTGTGTCCTGTACAGTTTCAACGCAAGGTTGGGAATTGCCAGCATCTTTCATCAGGAGAGAGGAAAATCACCACTAACTCAGCACCAGTTGGCTATTCACATATGAGCATCTGTAAATCTGATTTCTTCTCTGTTCGTGACCTCATGTACAATGATGTCTGATGCCTGCTGTGGCATTAGATTAGCCATTACCTTGGCAATTGAGTGCTGACAGGAAGTTTAACTCTGCCGCTCTTCTCTTATTTTAATTGCATTTTGAGTCATCAAATGCTGGCCTTCTTAGCAGTCTGGCAGTTCCATTTTTGTGAAAACCCAAAATCACTGTCATTGAGTCAATTCCAATGTTGAACGGGATAGAACTGCCCCTGCGTGTTTTCCAGATGGTAATTCTTTTGAGTGACTGGTGGTTTCAAACCCCTCATCTTGTAGCAGCCCAAAGTGCAATTGAGAGGGGACTTATAGAAAATGAAGGCTCTTTCCACCTCCATTTATGGAGCCCTTATTTTTTTACCAACATCTCAAAAATGAAGGCGCCCTGCTGGAGTAATGGTGATGCACTGGGCTAGCTTTGAGGGCAGCAGTTCAAAGCCACCAGTTGCTCCTCAGGAGAAAGTTGTGATTTTCGCCTTTCATAAAGAGTCGCCCTCTCAGAACCCCACAGGGGCAGTTTCACCTTGCCTTGTAGGCTCTCCATGATCAGAATTGACTCGACGGCAGAGGATGAGCCAGGGTGAGAGAGTCAGAATTCATCCTGCCCAGGTGTTCCTGACTCTCTGTCTGCGTCTTGTGATCATCATAGTCAGGGAGTGCTGATCCACATTCATTGGGGGTGGTGAGGTGGGGGTTAGGTAATAAATGAGCTGGTTAACTAGAAGTGGTTTGAATGAGATAAGTGATATTCTTTTTTTTTTTTTTTTTGGCATCACTACTCTCCGGCGGTGGGAGTAGGAGGCCCAGCCCCACTGCTGGAATTGAACCTCTGTCCCAGTGGGCCGCAGTCCCGCGCACAACCACTACGCCACCGGGGCTCAGCTGATAAGTGATATTCTTATGCTAGGGTGCTTTTACATCAGTTTCCCAAATGGACTCCAATGCCAAGAAGGCAGTAACAGCAAAAAGGCTGAAGTAATTTGAAGAATGAAAACAAAGAAACCTAAATAAATGGGGTTAAAAAACAAAGGCATCCAACATAAGATATGACAAAATAACGATATTTTATAAACTATTGAGGGGTGGTGGGGTAGGAGGCTGTGGGGGAGGGGAAGGGGTGAGAAACTGATATCAAGGGCTCAAGTGGAAAAGCAGAGATTTGGAGAGTGATGAAGGCAGCATGCATGCGAAGGTGTTTGGCACAGTATATGTATATATGTATTGTGATAAGTGATGTATGAGCCCCCTCCCCCCCCAAATGATTCAAAACAACAACAAAGGCATCTTTGGGTGGTACGGATGATCAGCGTTCTTAGCTGTGACCTGGAGGACAGAAGGATCAGGTCCGCACCGAAGCAGCTCACAAGACAGGGCTGCCAATCTATTCCTAAAGCTCCCCTGAGCACACATGCCTAGAAAGGACACATGGGTGTGTCACCATGGGCCAGAGTCAACTATGTGAAGATTGGTTTTTGATATCAACAAAGTCAACTATCTCTACTTTATAGCCGAGGTAGGTCTTTTTTCCTGGCCAGAGAATATTACTATGCAACATTTTCCATTTTAAATGTTAAGATTTTACTGGACCATGTGTTATGGGACATAGGCCATCCAACCATAAAGATATATGAGGCAGCATTGTTCCCTGCCTGACATCTGGCAGACTTCTTATATAGCCTTCCCATTTCTGTATTTTCATCTCTAATACATAGTTGAGTGCTGAAATGTCATCAAAGATTTTTTTCCCCTAAACAGTATGAATTTTCGATCATTTCTTCTTGAGAATGACTAACTTGGGCATGCCAGCCATAAAAGAACTGCTGTTGCCAATATTTGTCACATGACTCTACTCCTTTTCCTGCCTGTAGTGGCAACAGACAAGGGCAGTCAGACCCAGGGCCCTCCTGAGCACTCGATGGGCCCCAGCATTGGAGACCACAGCAGCTACTGCAGATGTAAAGTTTCCTCTATAGACTCTGCCAGACTCTATTTTAAAATGGGAATAAAAGTAAAATTGCCTCGAGAGCTTACTGGATGTGCCTTACTCAAGAAATGCTCAAATGAACTGAAGCTAACCCCAAGTCTGGCCCCCACACATGAATAATTGCCCTGCAGGTAGAGAAGCTTCATTTTCTAAAATATATTCTTTATACTATACCCCCTTCAGTCTCTTGAATTTCTACATCAGTACCTTATTTTCACACAGAAGAAAGCTGCAGAGATAATGTGCGTACACATGTAGATAGAACACCCTTGTGAGGAGATTATATAAGCTGTTAAAAACAAACAACACAACATGTGCATTATTTGTACAAAAAGACAGTAGTTGTGTGTATGGAAGTTTTAGGTTCTATTATAAATTAACAGCAGCAGCTTGGTAAAATAAAATCTCTCTGAATTGAAAGCAGAGAGCGCTGGTTGCAAAATGATAAGCTCTTTGCTGCTAACCAAAAGATGGGTAGTCTAAACCCACAAGCCACCACAAGAGGAAGGTATGGCAGTCTGCTTCCTTGAAATCACCGTGCAGAGGCCCTCCTCTTCCCTGTATAATCTCATGATCAGGAGCCTCAGTGAGTCTGTAATGAAGTACTGGTGGGCTGTACAGAGGTTGGCAGTGTGAACACAGCTGGCTGTTCCCAGACCTGGAGACGTACTCCTGCAAGCCATCGGAATACAACTGTATGGGGCAGACCCACTCTGTCTGGGGCAGTCGCTCTGAGAAACAAATCCACTTGAAGGTACCTGAAGACAAATGACAAGCAATCCATGGTGTTTATGGCATGTGGAGAACAAGGCTGATAAGCGCTCCAGTTCTTTTGTCCATTGTTGTTTTGGCGGAGGGATAACAAAGTCTCCTGTTTGTGTGAGGCACCGCCTTAGAGCCTCTGCTGGGGAACCACTCCATGCAAGACATGCGCTTAAAGTCATCCCACTGGAGGTTCGGCAGCAACCAGGTGAAACAATGAGATGGAGTAACTCCGAACATGTCTCAGCAGCTAACGTCAGGTCAAGTACGCTGTGGTTTTCAACACCTTCTTCCATCCAATTGACTGGCTTGATAGTGTAGACTAAAACCTTTCAGTTCTGTTCATTTAGAGCAAACCCGATTTGCTAGATGGTTGTCTATTGGGTGGTGGTTCAGAAGGGGTGGTGGGTGAAGACTTCAGTATACTGTGGCCTGCTCTTTTCATCTGGAAGTCTGGGCAACTTAGACATCATGTCCTTTATATACTTAGTGAAGTCTTTTTCAGCTAGTTACCACTTCACCATAGTCAGTCGCCATCATCAAACAACTTCAAATGCAATGACTTAATCTCCTGAGTATATAACAGATACCTTGTACTCCCCTCTCCCCCCACTCCCAGCTGCTCAATGTATGATCTGTTTTAGGAGGGGTTGGGGTGTTTCTCCTCTCAGTGAAAGGGGATGATGAGGCTGTCTATTTCTGTGGTCCATTTAAATGCAGTTTGACTCATTAAAAGCAACAACAACAAATGAAATGTTGAACTAAGGCCTTTATTGTACAAAGAATTTTTTTTTAAAAAGGGATGGATACCAGTTTTCTTTTTCAAGCACTATTCATTCTATTGTCTTAGCGTTGTTCCCTTTATTGGGTCTGTTTTGCAAGCCTAAATGTGAGCCTGAAGACTTTCTCCCTATAAATGTCTTACGTATCGCAGGGGCACATCCATCACCTGCTTGCTGTTGAATTACAAAGATAACCTTAAGATATGAGCCTGATACTGGGCCATGTGATCCATGCACAGGAAGGGTGAGCTTCCTTCATGATGAAACCAGCCAATGCCCAAGAGGAAAGTAATAGGCAGCGAGGATAGACTTGATGAAAAAATTGATTCTTTTCCATTAAACTGTACGTGATGTGTTTTTTATGAAGCGGGCAGCAGCTGAAAAAGAAATATTTTTTCAACGAAGAGAGATTAATGGTGAGGGAGAGGAAAAATATGTAAGGGATCAAGGGATAAATATATGTCTTATTCCATTATCATCTTAAATAATGAGAAAGTTGAAAAGCATTCCGTTGTAGCTGCATCAACGTTTACTTGAACCTGGTATTAAAACTTTCTAACAAGAAGAATAACGCTCTCTCCTTTAAGTGTTTGGACTGCCCATTCTGCGTGCTCTCAATGCTAACCCTGGTGCTTCTTTCTAGGGCTGCCCAAGATGCAGGTGATCAGGAACTACACTGGGACGCCACCCCCGGCTCTCCATGAAGGACCCCCCTTGCACATCCAGGCAGGGGACACGGTTGAACTTCTGAGAGGAGATGCACACAGTCTGTTTTGGCAGGTACTATCCATGCTGCACAATTTTAGGCTTATTGGATGATTTTACTACTGCTCAGAGAACAAAGTGCTTGTCTTCAGAAACTAATTGCATACTTCCCGCCTCAGATATTTTACATGATTTGAGGGAAAATTATTTTATACCAGCCTTCCTTATGTTTACCCATGCTGAAATGGCCCTGCATGTCCGAATGCTAAAGAAAAATAATTTCAGTGCTATGAGCCTTAATTACTAGTTTTATTAAAAATTTATACTTTGCTCCCCACCCACCCAACTCAAGGCCTGTGGGTATGATTTCATTTGCCTGGCTTTAATAGATTAACATTTCACTTTAGGGCAACTCTCTAATTAGCTTGCCAGTGGCTATTTCTTGCAATATTTGATCTGTGCCTGCCCACCCTCATACCTGAAGGTCTCAGAGGTGCTGTGGGCATTATTCATAAAGTATATGAAATGTGAAACGTAAGGGAGCAATTTGCTGTTTACGGGTGATGAAGTCTCTGGTCAGTAAGCCTTTATTTGGTTGAAGGGTTTTTCTTCTCACAGAGAAATATGGTATCATGTTGAGATTTTTATAGGGCTGGGTGGTAGGATTTTACTGTTCACTAAGTTACTCCCTGACTCAGTGGCGTATATTGGAAACATTGTGCAACACAGTGAGAGAATTTCTCTAAGGATGTCTGGTTCATTGAGGGAAAAAGGGTTGGGAATCAGAGGAAGGTTCACAGAAGTGAAATTGGATTAAAAGTAAAGAGAGAGAAAACTGGAAAGGTCCACTGGATGGCCTTCTATCTACATGATAGCTATAGGTTTACTGAAAAGTATTTTATTTACTGCTCTTTGGGAGAAAGATGGGGCTTTCTATTCTAATAAAGAGTGACAGCCTCACAGAGACTGTTTTACCCTGTCTCATTGAGTCACTGTGAGTTGACACTGACTGACTGGCAGTGAACTTGGCCTTGGTTTTGACATCTTGTTACAGAAGAATGTTCTTAGGTCAAGCATTCACCTCCAACCACCACTTCAGTTGCCATCAACAATGTCTTTCAGAAGGCTCGATTTCACTCTTCTTACACTTTTACCCCTAACTACACCACTCATGCAGCATTCTTGCCCCATCTGGGCTTCTATCCCCCAAAACTAGAGTACATTTCTTGAGAGAATAACTTATATTCACTTCAAAACCTCTTTGCCTCCTATTCAGAATTCCATTTCTTGGAGAAATAGCTTGTTGGATCACGAATACCATTTTAAAAAGAGAGGAGAAGACTTTCTATTGAAATAATAATTAACATCTAATAAGTGGTACACATTTAAAGTACACTTTATGTAATTAAGATAATAAACATCCACCAAGGTTTCTGTGTGCCCTTAGATTATTCTTCCTTCATGTCCCCACCTGATGTTCTTGAACTCCCCAGGAAACCACTACTCTAGTTTGCTGTCATTTCAGATGAGTTTGCATACTTAAGAATTTTATATAGCACCTACTGCACACAGAAATATTATGTGCATAGAATACATAAGACAGCAACACATGGAGATTGCTCAGTTTATAAAAAAACATAACATATATACTATTTACATAAAATATAGTTATTTACTACATAACCCTTTTATGTAGCTTCCTTCACTCAGGCTAATTATCTGATCTTGCAGGTTTCCATGGGTAACCATAATTTTATCTTTTACATACTTGTAGAATCTGCGATGATGTCACCTTTTTCTTTCCAGATATTGATAATGTGTAGCTTTCTGTTTTCCCCTGATCAATCTGGCTAAATGGTTGTGAATGTTACTCATTACTCCTGTTATGCACTGAACTGTGATCTCTACAAATACAGGTATATCCTAACCTTAAGGGCTGTTACTATAAAGCCACTTGAGGGTGAGTTTTCTCTTATGTTGTGTTAGTCCGGGAAGACTAGAGAAACAAATTCATAAACATGCATATAGATATAAGAGAGTAGTTTATATACAAGAGGAGTGGAACGTTGAGAAAGCATCTCAACCCAGTCCAGTCCAAAGTCACAAGTCTGATATTAGCTCATATGTCCGATACCAGTCTATAAAGTCTTCTTCCAACTCACAAAGCACATGGAATAACACCAGGACAATCACAGGTCAGTGGGTCCAGAGTCTTAAGTATTCAACAGCAGTAGAAGCATCTCAGTGCTGGCAGGAGTCTCTCGGCGGCATTTTTTACTTCAGAGGTCTGGTTCCATCGGGGTCAGACCATGAGGTTTCTCCTCCAGCTCCTACAGTTCCTCGCATGCTGCCATCTTGTCTTGTCAGTAGACTGACTCCACGAGACTGAGTCAAGTCTCTCTTCTCCAATTCAGAAATACTGTGACACTCCCCAGAATTCTTAGGAGAAAGCCATGCCCACATAGAGGCCTCCCTGGCTATCTCCAGATTGACAGGCTAGACTCCACCCCTACACTCCCAATCATGAAATTGACATCAAGTACATAACCCATGACCGACACATATGTTAAGGAGACTGGGATAGAATTGTCCAGCATGTGGCTTGAGTCAGCATTTTACTAGTCATAGAAGGTGTAAATTAAAACAGAGACAGGGGAAGATCAACAACATGAGAATCACCCAGTAGCAGAAGCTCACAAGACAACGATTTTCCTCTGGAGAACCCTGGATTCAGGCTTCGAGCCTACTATGAGAGAGTAAAATGACTTGATTGTTAACGTTACTCCTTTGTGGTTTGTCTGATCAGCAACAGTAGGCAACCAAAGCAGAGCTTAGCACGGGGAAAACAGGATACTGCTGTAACAGATGCCTGAAATATGGAAGCAGTTTTGGAACTATGTAACGGGTAGAGGCTGTAAAAGTTGAAGGTACCTTATAATAGGATGAGCCCCAGTGGCATAGTGGTTGTGCGTGGGGCTGCGGCCCACTGGGTTGGAGGTTCAAATCCAACAGCAAGGCTGGGCCTCCTACTCTCACCACCAGAGGGCAGTGATGCCCCCAAAACAAAACAAAACAAAACAAAACAAAACAAAACAAAAATGCTGTGATTAATTTGAAGAGATTCTTGATAGAATTATGGATGCCAAAGGCAATTCTGGTAAGACCCAGAAGAAATAGAGGAGAGCTGTATTTTTCTGTTGTCTTAGAGAATACATCTGGCACTAAAGGCAGAATGTTGCTAGAAATATCTATATTAAATGTGCTTCTGGTGACACTTTAAAAGAAAATTCTGACCATGTGGAATAAGGACTATGCTTTTGATGCATTGACAAAGAACTTGCCTGATTTTTGTTCAAATGTTAGTTAGAAGGTAGAACTTGCATGCAATGAACATGGGTATTTGACTGAGTAGTTCTCTAAGCAAGATCTGGTTTCATTTTGCTTCAGTAAGATGTGAGCACTAAGAGATGGACTTTAAAATTATCTATGTGAAATAAAAACAAAACATGTTAGGAAAGTTCTGTTGTGCAAACTAAGATCACATGTCCTAGCCCTTCCCCCAGGTGAGTGGTTGCCTTAGCCTTAAGAGATGAAGCCTGTGACTGAGGGAACTGCCCAACCACCACAGCTTAGAGTGGAAGGGACAGGAGGGAAAAAACAAAGGAAAGAACATTAACTGCCTCTTAGAAAACTCAGCCCAAGGAACTATACTTGTTGTCCTTCAAGAAATCTGTTAGATGGAGCCCTGGAAGCAGGGTTGCCTCCATTACAAAGGGTGGGGCCACAACCTGTCAGAGGTTAGAGAGGTCTCAAAGGTGAGACCCACAATTCCTAGTTTTCCAAGAGGCAGTTCTTCATCCACTTAGTGTGGTGGTGCCATTTACTTATGCCAAGTGGAAAGGATCATTGCCCAAAGCTGAAAGGGATGGGACAGACGTGATCTTGGAGCACATGCCTGGAGGCCATGTAAGCTGAGAGGACAGACTGGCCACTCAGATGGACTTGAAGACTGCCTCATGCCCAAGCCCAAAGTTGCCATCCTGGTAGTCCTAGAAGACGGAGGTGACATCCAGACCCAAGAGGTCTCCACCCAGTTTCTAAAAGTTGGCACTGTGACTTAGATCAGGGGAGAGAACCTTTTTTTATGCCAAGAGCCATTTGGATATTTATAACATCATTCTCGAGTCCTACAAAATAATCAATTTAGAAATTAGCTAAGAAGTATCATGGTAACTGGTGGCTCACCCAAGAGCCAGAACCTGCCAGACCTTCTTTAACCTTGCCTCCAGAACTGGCACCAGAGTAATATGATATTTGTTAAAGCTGAACAAAGACCCAGTCCTGATATAGGGAGATGGGACTATACATTTCTTCAGTCATCACCCCATCATTGATTTGTCATATGGTCTCTTGTCTTTACAATACCAGGAGGTTTGGTTCCCAGTGGACTACAGGTGGGGGCAAAAATTAGAAACTAGGCAACTCTGTGTATTCACTAATGTAGTAGACAGTCCCCAGTTACACTGAATGCCAATCAGTTCCCTGTAGTGGAAAAAGTGACTTGAAGTAGTCAAGTCAAATGCAAAATGTTAAAGATCTTGGTCCTCAAACTATGGTATGCTTGAAGCAACCCCAGGAATCAATGATGTGACCTAGCAAGAATTCACAAGTCAAAGGGACAAGGCATGGTTAGAAGTATATTCATATTAAAAAATAATTTCAGTCCTCATATATTTCTAAAAGAGAGTGTTCTTTTCCACTTCTGGTCAAACCAACCCCCTCCCACCCCACCCCGCAATCCCCGAAACCTTAGATTATAAAATTTAGTTGTGTGGTAGTATATTTCAAACCATTTATGAGTAAGTTTGAGTGGTACTTTGGATTTTTTTCATAATGTTTCAGGTTTATTATTTCTCTCATTCCTCAAAGCACATACTATTTAAAACAGGACTATAATTCAGGATCCGTGACAACCAGACCAATACTATTTCATGAAACTGTACTGTTGCCTGTTGACATTATTACCAGTCATTCACTTTCATCAGTCTGGAAATATGATGACCTTCTGGTGTGGTGGCAGAAGGACTCTGGAAGCCCTGAAGGAAATTGTAGGAGAAATAAGAACTATTAGATGACAGTGTGTGTGTTTGTTGGGGGCAAGGACATGTAATGGTTAAGAATAAGTCAGACTGAAATCCAAATGAAGCCTGAGCATGATAATGGAACAAAAGGAAAGTAAAAGTAAAAGGAAATAGAAGAAAGAATTAGGAGGCAAAGGACATTTATAGATCTTTAAATGCAGGCTTGTACATATATAGATATATTTAAATATGATGATGGGGAGAAAGATCTATGTGCATATAGTATAGGATTAGTATTAAGGTAGCAAATGGACATTGGGCATCTACTCAAGTACTTCCTCAATGCAAGAATACTTTGTTCTATTAATCTGTCATTCCATGACGCTCACCTTCCAGACATGATTGCTGAAGACAAAACATAAGCAAGTGTGGTAAAGAAAATTGAAAGTGCCCGGCTATCAAAAGGTATAGCATCTGGCATCCTAAAGACTTTGAGGATATACAAGCAGTCATATAGTTGAGAAGCAGCAAAACCCACATGGAAGAAGCACACCAGTCCTGTGTGATTATGAGGTGTTGATGGGATCAGGGATCATGTAACAGGCATCAAAAAACAAAAATCATATCATTGTAAATGAAGGGAGTGTGGAGTAAAGACCCAAAGCCCATCTACAGGCACTGGATGAGGGATCACAGGCAGGAGATGAGTCAGTTAGGGTGCAGTATAGCAATGATGGAACATACAATGTTCCTCTAGTTCTTTAATGCTTCAATCCCCCCTATGCCATGATCCCAATTATACCTTAAAAATCTGGCAAGACCAGAGGATATACACCGGTACAGATAAGAATGGGAGGTACAGGGAATTTAGGACAGATAAACGCCTCAGTACCAATAATGAGAATGGAGATACCAGGAGGGTAATGGAAAAGTGGGGTAGAAAGGGGAAAACTATCACAAGGATCCACATATAACCCCCACTCTGGAGGATGAACAAAAGAAAAGTGGGTGAAGGAAGACCCCAGACAATGTAAGACATGACAAAGTAATAATAATTTATAAATTATCAAAGATTCACAAGGGGGAGTGGGAGGAGGGGGAAAAGGAGGAGCTAATATTCAGGGTTCAAGTAGAAAGCAAATGTTTTGAGAATAATGATGGCAACAAATGTACAAATGTGCTTGACATAATGGATATATATACAGATTGTGATGAGTTGTACAAACCCCCAATAAATTGATTTGAAAAAAAGAAGTCGGACTAATGTCTGGAAGAGAGAAAAGCAATCAGCACATTTATTTCAGATCAGCAATCATGCATTGGGAGCCAACTCTCTCCTCAGATCTCGGGACACTTGCTCACACTTCAGTTGACAGCCCCATCCTTGGTTTTGCCACGTGGTTTCCTGTCGCCCCTAGTGATCTGTTTGAATTTTCAAAGATGTATTGAAAGTTCATGTTATATTTCCAACATGAGTACAGCATGAGTCAGAATTGTCTTTTGGCGACTCTTAAGCAACCCCAAGGATTTTAGGCCAACAAATACTTATTGAAAAGAGGCATATCTGATCATACAGTGACCCAGGGCTATCATGGCAAAGCCAGCCTTGGCTCTGCAGACTGCCTAGAATGAAGGTACACATAGAAACAGCTAAATCTGTACTTCTGTGACTTGATCCAGCATGACAGGTTTTAAAAAAGTTAACCCACACATCTGTTCTCCTGGTTAAGTTTAAATACATACAGCATGTGTTGGTTTGCTTATTTGTGCTTACCATGGTTTCATGTATGTTGATTTGTGGATTTTCATATTCAAGGAGACATGAATTCTATGGTGTACATCTTAAAACTCCTCCTTTGGGGATTTATTTTTAGTCAATTCTGAGAAGATTGTTATAAGCATCCCATTTTAGCCCCTATTCATTTGAGACTTTTAGTCCCTATTCATTTCACATAATTAGCACTGGGGAAGCCACTTGTGTTTTGTTTTCCCCTGTGCATGGATTTGGATTAAAGTTCTGGAATATCCTTCTAGCTCCTTTTGCTGGGTGTCATTTACTGAGTGTCATCTAGCAGTATGACCGGAAGCATTAGTTAAACTCTATGACTCTGTTTTCTCTTCCGTGAGAAGGGAGTAAAAATAGTCACTGTGCATAAACCGAGATCTAAACTCATTGCCACAAGCTGATTCCAAGTCATCCCTTGATAAAGCAGGGTAGACCTGCTTCTGAGTTTCTGAGGCTCTAAGTCCTTATGGGAGCAGAAAGTCTTCTCTTTCTCACACAGATTATTCAGTCATTTCCAACTGCTGACTTTTCAATGAACAGCATATAACAGGTAACCCACAATGTCATCAAAACTCATAAAACTCATTGCCATTGACTGGATGCCAACTTACATTGGCTCTGTAAGACAAGGCCTCCTTTGAGGACAGCCTCCTTTGAATTTCCGTGGCTGTCACTGTTCACAGGAAGAGGAAGCTCTGCCTCTCGTGGATTAGCTGGGGGATCACCAACCTTGCAGATTGCAGCCCAACTGGGGACCATGACACCACAGGGCTCCTGTGTATACATTGAAGTAATTGGTGAAGGGTTTTAGCTAAGCATTCATGGAAAAGTAGCACCTGTGTTGGCATTCACCCATTCCTCCACTCACTCGCCAGCCCATTCAAACACAGAGGAAGGCTCTCCTGTGTGCCCCTCCATCAAACGGAGAGGATTACAAACAGGACAACCAGTTTCTGAGTCATTGTCAAAGCCCAGGGTAGGTCATGTGCCTGGCCACCATTTGAGTGTTATTTTTTTTTAAATAAAAATTTTTGAAAGTCATTGTTACAAAACTACAGGTAGAAATTTAGACTCACTATTGGGAATGTAGCAGTGACTTCACTTTGAAATGTGTCTTTTGTTCTAGTTAAGAATTTGGGCTTACTTGGAACTTTTTGAGAAAGTTTGCTTTCCAAACTATTTTGTCTTCTGACTCTCCCAGCCCTCAAGTGTGTGACTTCACTCAGTGTAGAATTTTATCCAAACTTCCATGTTTTCTACATACTCTATTCCAAAGAATACCAATTATCTTGCACTATTTACCAGGAACTTTCTTTCTTTGAATAGACATGAGTCTAGTCTATATTATTATAAAACAGTAATTTCTAATGCTATTGAATTGAATGAGCGCTCTGCATTTTCATTATAACTTCTTTCAAACAATGAGTTGTCAATTGAGCTGTAAAAATGGATGCTCTTCACTGTTCTTTTATTTTTTTTGCATTGAAGCAATTCATTTGAGCAGCTTTTTCTTTTCTTCTTTTGTCTTCTTTTTCTTTTTCTTTGAAAGCTCAATAAAATTGTCTTCAAGTGAAATGAATATAAAATAGGGAATTAGTAATTTAGGATACATTTCCTAGTGCAGGTGTAAGACATAGTTTTCCCTGAGTGCAATAACATACAGAATCATTCTGATTGTGACATCAGGCTGCTCCTGATAAACCTATTGCTTTTAAATCCTTGTTACAATGCCTGATCAGAAGGACTGTGTAATGAAGGAAAATGTTATCCTTGATGGAAAAAAAATTGTCCATATTAGAAACTTGTTTCTCCCACAAAAGCTAAAGATGATACCTAACAGACAGCAAGAAAGGAGGTCAAGAAAGAAGAATGGGCAGAAGTAAAACCATTGCATGCCTTCTCTGTCTTCTGTTACAGTACGTGGCTTTATCCTCATTTTCTTCTTAGAATTAAGCTTCTGAACAAATAAGTGTACACTGTCCTAGATCATGGAGTTTTATTTGCTCCCTTGTCATACCCCAGGGAGAATTTTGTAAGCTAATTGGAACCAAAAGGCAATTATCAGTAGCAGAGTTCTCATCCATGTGCCAAAAATATATATATATATTTTTATCTACAATGTAAGTTAAATAACTTGGAAAATGGCTGTGATACTTCACAATTACAAATCATGCATACCCACCATCTTTATTCTAAAGAGAGCAAATGCTTTTACACACATTCTGATTAATTCACAAAGATCTTTATCAAGTGGACAATTGGAAAATTATATCACCTTCATGTAGAACTGTGGTTCAAAGGGCCAAGTGTTCCATCAACCTTTGGGACTGCACTAACAACCTGAGAATTACACTCTTCCGGATTTCTGCTCTTCAGCTTGAGGTAGACCTCGTAGCCTTGGTTTCAGAAGGTTTATGAAAACCAGTTTATTCGTATGAGCTCCATACCTCCACGTCACTGTTATATGCCACAGACTGAACCATAGTCACTGATTCCTGCATCTTATGCTCACAGTCAGTGGCATGTTTTAGTTTTATCATTCCAATTCTTGTACCTTGGCTCTCAACTTCACTAAGCATAATTTCCTCTTAGCAGCTGATCTCTTCTGACGATGGATCCAATGCAAGGAAACCAGGCAATGTTCAGTTGTGACCCATAATGTTTTCATTGATTACATTTGGGAAATGAATTTCCAGGCCTTTCTTCTTGTTCTGCTTTAACCTGGAAGCTGTGCTGATACTTGGCCACCAATGACAACCAGTCTGGTATTTGAAATATTAATAACATAGCTTCCAGCATTATAGCAATACACATGCTAGCATAATTTGAAGGTTGTTCCTTTTAAAATACTCAAATCCAAACCAAACATGCTTCCATTGAATCGATGCTGACTCATAACCACCCTGTGTGGGATGAAATCTCTATTGGAGCAGACAGCCCCCACTTTCACCTATAGAGTAGTTGATGGGATTGAACTGCTGAGCATGCAATTAACAGCCCAGTACTTGACCCCCAGACTCACTAGGACTCTTTTAAAATAGTCTGGGACATAGTGTTGTGTTATATTTAAGTTTTTGCTTTAAAAATAATGGAAAGAACTCTGTCTCAGAAGGAGGTTTAAATAGGGAAGAATAAAAATCTGAACATACAGTGAATAAACTTTGAGAGAACTAGACTGATTATCAAGAGGAGAGAAGCATTTCAACTCACACTAAGAGCAAAGAAGCAAAGAGCCCAGGGAAGGAGGAGTGGCTCTTGAACTTGCCTATGGGCAACAGGGTGCTAAATTCTCCAGAGTGTATCTTTCTTTGTAATCATTTTATTGGCGCTCTGACAGCTCTTATGACCCACACATGAATCCATTATGTCAAGCACATTTGTACATATGCTGCCATCACCATTTCCAAAACATTTTCTTTCTACTTGAGCCCTCGATACAGCACCTTATTTAGCCCCCTTCCCAACCCTCCACCACTCATGAACCATTGATAATTTATTTTTTTTTCTTTCCTTACCACTGTCTCCCTTCACCTACTTTTTTGTTGTCTGTCCCCCTGGGAAGGGGTGATATTTAGATCATTGTGATCAGTCCCCTTTTACTCCCCCCACCTTACCCTTTTGCTACCACTGCTCACTTTATTGGTCCTGAGAGTTTATCTGTCCTGGATTCCCTGTGTTTCAAGCTTTTATCTGTGCCAGTGTACTTGCACTAGTCTAACCAGATTTTTAAGGTGGAATTGGTGTCATGATAGTGGAGGGAAGAAGCATTAGAGAACTAGAGGAAAGTTGTTTGTTTCATTGGTCTATACTGCACCCTAACTGACTGGTCTCTTCCTTGTGATCCTTCTGTGAGGGGATGTCCAATTTTCTACAGATGGGTTTTGGGTGTGCACTCCACACTCCCTCTCCTTCACATTGATATTATTTTTTGTCCTGGGTTTTTGATGTTTGATAACTGATCCCATCGACACCTCATGATCACACAGACTGGTGTGCTTCTTCCATGTGGGCTTTGTTGCTTCTGAGCTAGATGGCTGCTTCATGCTATATCCTTTGATAGTCAGGCACCATCAGCTTTGTTCAGCACATTTGTTTATGCACACATTTTTGTCTTCCGTGATCCTGTCGGGAAGGTGAGCATCACAGAATGTCAGCTTATAAGAATAAAGTGTTCTTGCATTGTGGGAGTGCTTGACTAGAGGTCCAATGTCTGTCTTCTACCTTAATACTTAACACATAAATATATGTGCATAAATCTATTTCTCTATCGTGATATATAAGTATATTTACAGTTGTACATGCCTGTATTTAAACATCTGTTAATGTCCGTTGCCTCCTGGTTCTTTACTTTCTTTTCTTTTACTTTCTTCTTGCTCTTGATTAAGCTCCACCAGACACCCTGTACTCTCCTTGCCATCTATTTTTAGATCACATGTTGTTCCCTGGACCCTGAGCTTGTGGATATACCCCTTCCCTTCCCTGGCCTCCCCCTCTCCAGTGTCCCCCTGAACTATTAGTTCTATTATTTACTCCTCAGAATTATTTATACCACTTATCTTATCTAGATAGTCATGCAGAGACAATAATAGAACAAAAACAAGACAGAGCAAAACAGCAAGAGCAAAAACAAGCAAACAACAACAAGACCGATGACAAAAAAAGGAAAAACCTATAAATAATTCCAGGTTTGTTTGTTGACCTTGAGGAGTGTTTAACAGTCAAGTGTGATAACATGCACACCCTGCCCCAAAGGCTATTTTTGGTATTCCCCAGGGATTTCACTGCTTTGCTGCTCTGTTGCACGCTCTTGGTGTTTTGCCCCATGGCGATGAGGTCATACTGGGCACAATTCCTGCAGTGTGTCTCCAGTGTTTTTCACAGTAGTGCTATGTGTCAGTGAGGAATGCCCTGTCTATGTCTCATGATTAGACCTGCCCTTTGGTCCTCTCTGTGCATTGCCTGCTCTCAGCAGGAATATTGTCCCTGGAGCTTTGTGGGCCAGGATGTGTTCCACGCTCTCTCATTCCCTCTTCCTTGGCTACTGTGTGTTCTGATCAGATTCCCCCCCTCTCCCTGAGCTATAGCTGTAATGCTGTCTTCTGAAGTACATTCTTTGGTTGGCTGGGGCTGAGGGCATGCCCACATAGTTCAGATTGGGGCCAGACCCCAGACCTCTCTACTAGTTCCCTGTTTCATGTTGGTATGTTATGTTCATGTCTTGGTGCCCTGCGTTGAAGTCTGGTCCCTCTCTCCCTCTTCTGTGGAGACATAAGCAATACCCCACACTACCCATCAGATTCTCAAATGTATTACAAACTGATTCTCGCCTATATTTATATATTGTGTCCAGGAGCCCTGGTGGTGTGGTGGTTGCACATTGACCCGCAAGGTTAGCAGTTCAAATCCATCAGCACCTTCTCAGGATAAAGATTTTTAGTCTCAGAAACCCATAAAGAGTTATAGTCTCAGAAACCCATCAGGCAATTCTACCTTGTCCTGTAGGATCACTATGAACTGTAATTTAATCACTTCCAGTGAATTTCATTTGGTTTTGGTATTGTGTGTTTGGTGTCCAAACAATGATCCTAGTAAACTTTTTTTTTTTAACAGATTCCGTCTTCTTTTAAATTGGGAGGTGGGGCGGGGGAGGGGAGGAGCAGGGGGAACAGTTCTGTTTTCTTAGTAAAATAGGAAATTATGTTTTCTCAAACCACTCCACATTGGTATATATGCTCTCCCTGAAATGTTCCTCCTACTTTCTCTTAACTACTGCATATACTCATGTATAAGCCAAGTTTTTCAGCACATTTTTAATGCAGTTTTGTGGTAAAATTAGGTGCTTCGGCTGATATTCAGGTCTACTTATACTGGAGTAGATATGGTAAATAGGATCAACACTGGGTTCACCTTCTCTGGGGTCTTCCAGAAACCATAGGGGGTCTATCGTTATACCTATTGTACTGTATTTCATCCCTCATTTTCTCCCTTGCCTGATAAGAAAACTTAAGAAGGAGAAGAACTATGGTTTTCATCTCTTCATATCTAGTGTATAGCAAGCCTCCAAACAGGTGCCTAAAATGAACAAGTCTATTCAGAGCTGCTGTTGCCATCCTGCATTGCTTAACTTTGTTCAGAATATTTGTTAATTACACTTTATGATGCTTAAGCATCAGTAATATATACATTCATCTTCTCTGGTCTTTGTTCACTTAGATTTTGTTCTTGGTCTCTTAGAATGTCCTTTAACCCTTCTGAACTCAAATTCCTCTTCTATAAAATGGGGGGTTTGATACTGAAATGCCTCACTGGGGTATTGTAAAAACCACACCGGTTAATTTGAGCATGAATTGAAAGAAGGATAAGTTTCATTCTACAGATTTCAGAAGATGTGCTTCATTTTCCAGATGTGGAAAAATGATTATCTGTCTTTTTAACAGATGATATCAAGAGTCCCAAGGACATATGTGTATAAATGGGTTCAAGGAAACTTGTCTGCCTTCCATATGCTTTTCCTTTTTGTCCCCTCAGTTCCTAAAATTTCTTTAATCTAGGAATAAACTTTTTGCTCAATAATTAGACATAGAGCTAACACAATATGTTCTGAAGGGAATGAAATACTCAATATAAACCAAACTCACTGCCATGGAGTTGATGCTGCCCTGTGGGTGTCTGAGACACCAACTCTTTATGGGAATAGACAACTTTGTCTTTCCCCCTTTAGATAAACATTAGCATAAAAACCCATGAGACTGTTTCTGAGCATTCTGAGGTTTGGACATGTTTGAGAAGAATCTATGATAGCTCAAGTAGGGAAGGGGGAAAGAATGGGAAAGACTGAGAGTGACTGGTTGACGAAAACTTTGGCAGTCATAAATGCCAAGGTGCAAGGCAAGAGTAATGCTGGCTGTGATGGTTAAGGTAGGTCAGTTTTCCTGGACCATGATTCCCAGAGGTTTATAAGTAATGTGCTGATATTTGGTGGTTTTATACTGATATTGTGATCATATAGCACATATGATGTGGTCATAGCCTATGTTTGCATATTCTAAGACTTGCATAATTGTCTAATTTTTAGAACATAACCATGCTGACAAGTCAGGAGTGGGGGTAGTTGGCTCACCTGAGACCTTAGTTGAGAACCTTGGCAGTGTGAGAACTCGTGGGTCGCGACCCCTTTGGGGTTTGAACTACCCTTTCACAGGGGTTGTCTGATTTGTAACAGTAGCCAAATGACAGATATGAAGTAGCAATGAAAATAATTTTATGGTTGGGGGGTCACCAGAGCATGAGGAACTTTATTAAAGGGTTGCCACATTAGGAAGGTTGAGAACCACGGGCTTAAGCACACTGTCAGACAACCAAAGAGCTGACCCAGAAACCTAAGACAAAAGAAGGATGAAAGGAACAATGGATAGGACTTTTCTCCTGATGTCACTTTCTGCAGCTTCAGTTGTCAAAGGACTGCCATCATACATGTACACACTAAGAAAAGTCTTTTCTAATAGCTTCTCGACCCCAAAGATATTTTAGGTTCTAATACAATTTCTAAAACTATGTTTGTTTTCTCTTGTTCTGAAATTCAGTATCAGGCTGCTCGAGAGTCCAAAGCAAAGAGCATTGAACAGGAGGGAAAAAACAGAATGAAAACCCTTTGTTAAAGCAACTGATTTGTTACACAAAGAGATTATCGTTGCATTGGAGTTAGTAACAGAAGAGTAAACATTTCTGGGAATTAATATGTGTTTTTCCTGATTCAGATTCAGATTCCTGGCCCCAGGGCCGTTCTTTGTGAACTCCCAAGCTTAGTTTTTATCAGAGCCCTGACACCTTTGTGCAGTAGCTCAGCTCACCTTGGCTGTGTTCCTGAAGGCCTTTACCACTGGCTGCTGTTTTGCCAATCCCTTGGGTCAAAGCAGGAGAAGCCAAGGCTGAATTAAAATGGTGGGTGTGGAGATAAAACACTGTGTGCAAAGTACAGAGGCTTATTTGGTATTAGTATGTCCTGTAATCACGAGACCTTTATTTTGACAGGTGTTTACCTCAAAATATTGAGTTAAATCAAGGTCCTTAATTACAGGAAAGGAGAAAAAAGGCAGCATGTGAGTGTAACAGATCCAGGGAAGCCCAGGAGAGATGATTATAAAAGATAATAGACATCAGTAAAGGCCTGTAAGAAGCATTTTCCCTGGGTGATTGCCAACTGGCTTTGATTGAATAGATCATAAACCAAGTTTGTGGGAATGTTTCCAAGTGTACAGACTGTATTATGGGAATTGGCAAACCTACTGACAAAGTGGGCGAGGTCCTAATTATTAACGCTGAAGATGGGCATTTTTGGTGAACCATTCTTAACATATTCTTTTACTTTACGTGATGTGAGGGGAAATGTAGTGAAAGGGGCAGTGCCCCTGAGGCAGACATGGAGATAATGGAATGCTGCCTCTTCTTTTTCAGAAGTACAATAGCAGTATCAAGGGAGAGGTCTGAAAAACTCTGTTAGGGGCCTTTTCCTTCTCTAACTTTTGTTTTTCTAAACTCTCTAAGCTCCTTTCTACCGTGATTACGAAAGTCCTGTCAATCACCAGACTACTTCCGTCCACCATCAACCAGGGATGGCATCTGACATTGCTACCAGTGTCACACCACACGTGGTTTCAGTAGCACATGCTCATGCACATAATGCCCAGGAGACTTTGGGACAAATAATTTTTCAAATCAGAACACATGCTGAATTTTAATTATTTGCCATCACATGAATTTTTTAAGAATAGGTGAGGGAGTGGAATATACTTTCCAACAAGTCAACTTATAATTACCCTTAAAACTAAGTTACGTTACTTCACTTGATTTAAAATGAAAGCCCATAAGGATCTAAGCTGTCATTAGTATCTATTCATATAGGCAATCAGATGAAATCACCAAGCACATACATCAAGAAGTCTCAAACCAAACCAAACTGCCCTTAAATCAATTCTGAGGTATAGTGACTTACAGGACAGAAGAGAACTTGGGCTTTAGTGTTTA
Organism: Nesogale talazaci; assembly: GCA_004026705.1. Taxonomy (NCBI): domain Eukaryota; kingdom Metazoa; phylum Chordata; class Mammalia; order Afrosoricida; family Tenrecidae; genus Nesogale; species Nesogale talazaci. The sequence goes on from PVJH01000184.1 coordinate 165,640, forward strand.
GCCCCTTGGTGTTTCCAAGGCTACACATCTTTACAAAAGCAGATGATGAGGGTGAACCATCAACTTCTTGGTTAGCAGTCAAACACTTCAACTGTTGTGCGACAAGCATTTCCTCCCAACACAAATTACCACTGATTGGCAACCTGTGTGTCAAATATGTCCATACACCTACCTCTCCCCTCACTGTATAGGGTTCCACAGGTTGCAAATCTTTGTTGTTGTTGGATATCAACCAGTCAGTTCTGACCCGTAGAACCTGTGTACGACAGAAGGAAACACTGCGATGTCCTGCACCATCCCCACAGCTGTTTCCTAGGTCCGAGCCCATTGTACAGCCCCTGTACCAATCTCCCTTATTGAGGCCTTCCCCTCCTGCACCGCCCCTCCACTTTACCAAGCATGATGCCCTGCCCCAGGGAACGGAGCTTCCTGATAAAATTTCCAAAGTATGTTAGACAAGTCTCTCCACCTTGCCTCTAAGGAGTACTCTGGCCATATTCTTCTAGAACAGATGGGTTTGTCCTATTATCAGTCTATGATACTTTCATTATTATTCTCCAGAACCATGATTCAAATGCTTTGATTCTTTTTTGGCCATATATTCCATGTCCAAATGTCACAGGCATATGAGGTGATTTTCTTCCACAGAGGGTTGGAACTGCTGATCTTGTATGGTACAATATAATTTCCCCACACTGAACAGGACTTCCAAACCAGTGAACTCTGGGGTAGAAATCTTAACTGATTCTGACTCACAATAATCGTATAGCAAGTTTCTAAGACTATACATTTCATCAACTAAGAAGATGGCTTCATCTTTCTCCTTTGTAGTGACTGGTGAGTTTAAACAACGGCGGTTCTCCACTTGGGGGTCATGACTCCTTTGGGGGTCAAATGACTCTTTCACCAGGGTTGTCTGATTCATGACAGTAGCAAAATTACAGTCATGAAGTAGCAGCAAAAATAATTTTATGGTTGAGGGTCACCACAACATGAGGAACTGTATGAAAGGGTCAAGGCATTAGGAAGGTTGAGATCCCCTGGTTTAAACCATCAGCCTTGCAGTTAGCAGAGCCAGGCTCACCCACAAGCCACTGGGAATCCTTTCTTGGTAGAAAAGAAATTAGAAACCCTTGAACCATTTCACAGAGGAGGGTATTGAAATGAAGACAGGTGAAATGACTTACTCAAGATCACAAGCAAGGCTTCAAAGCGGTTTTAATTTTCGGTTGTTATATCATGACTGATGTAGCGAAACTAGAGGGGGCACACTGTTAAATGTAGGTGAATCAAACCACGATGGCCAAGTTACGAGTTGATGTCCTGCTAGAAATATCACGTCCTTCTTAGAAGACAGACGAAGTGTGCACATTGCCTAGCAACAAAATATCTTCCATAGCAAAGTTGGAAACAACAGTAGCCCACTCACAGGTAGTTGCTGATCACAATACTTTTGTTGTGTTTTGTATTCCACATTCCTGGCAATGACCCGGTCTCTCACATTGGGCTTCTGTAAAGGTTCTCTAGGCCTCTTCTGAGTTGCTTATTCCAAGACCTCAACCCGTAATTTTATTTCATTCAAGTATCGTTTTGCTTTATCCCAAATTTTAAATATTTGGTTTGTTCCACCTTTGCTTCATCAGACATGACTGGACCAATTCAGACTCGTCTGATGCCCTCTTAGACAGGGAGTCCTAGAATACCTGCTCCCCACTCCCAATTCATATCAATTCACATCATATCTTCTTGTTTGTTGGCGATGCAAAATTTTACAAAACTTACTGGAAATTCCAAAAGCAATGTAAGGAAATAGCATTTTTTAGATGAGATACTTAAAGACTGTGGTCTTGTGTATTTATTTGAAAATCTAACACCTTAGAACGTTATATATGTTAGGAATTCATCTTTATTTTTAAAGCACCAATTCTGCTCTTTGTAAAAAAAAGAAAGTACCATTCTTAAAAATACCATATGCTGCCATAAATACTGTATAAGATGCTGTTACTCAGAATATTTCCCCTGTTGATATTTGTAACTCAAACCACTAAGCCTAGGAAAATATTCTTAGTTACCTGCTAAGATTAGAAAAACAAAGTTCTGTCTATTGAACCTTTGTTAAGCCTGGTTTATTTCAAGCGGTAGGGCCTCTCCCCAAATAGGACTTCTTCCAAGATGTGGCAGGACCTTGTTCTTCTTCCCAGATTTTATATTGAGCAACCACTTGGAATTTGGCTTCCCTACAGATAGATGGGTTTTTGCTTGCTGTGTTTTTTTCTATCATCAAAGGTGTTCTCATTTATTTCAATAGAAAAATACAGTCATAAAGTTATGATTAAGGATTGCATCACGTACAACCTCTCACCCTGTCATACTTTGGAGAAAATATTTTAAGAAATTCACAACCAGATAGTTCCCTTTCCTGCTGGAGAAATCCAGGGACTTCACAGAGTATATTTTCTAGAAAATAAAAAAAATATTGTGGAAAGTCATAGCCCCCCTTTATATCACCTCCCCCACCTAAGAAAAGTGGAAACATAGCTTATGGCTTTTTTAGCAGGGGGTTTCTCCATATATATATTTCACAATTTTTCTAAAAGAATGTATGATCCTCCTGTCTGCCAAAAATGTTAGAGAGATAGCAAACTCCAGCATTTTTCGTGTGTGTTGAAGAATCCATCATATATAATTGAGGCCTTTGTCATCTATTTTGATGGCTTGATATGAGATTAAGTTCAAACATCTTAAATAAAAATTCAAATCTTTTAAAATCAGAATTCCAAGGCTATGATAGTCAATTAACTACAAGTGAACTGTGCCAGGAATATAGTTTCACAAAATCTTTTGGGCAACCTCACGAGCTTTTACTATTTATGCATTAGATAAGTGTGGCAGTCATGTGCTTAATGTCAATTTCATGATTGGGATGTAGGGATATAATCTATCCTCTGTGTAGGAATGGCTTTCTCCTGAGAATGCTGGGAAGTCTCACAGTATTTCCCATTGGAAGTGAGAGACTATAGATTGACTTTCTGTGAGACGAACTACTGAAAAGATGAGATGAGAGACCATTTCCCCAGTTGTTGGGAGCCGCTCGACTGACAAGAAAACATGGTAGCATCCAAGAAACTGGAGGAGCCAGAGGAGAAGCCACATGGCCTTGCTCTGATGGAATTAGACCTCTGATGCCAGAAAAGTCCCAGAGCAAGTGCTGAGATGCTTCTACAGCCACCGGACACACAAGACTCTGCACCCCACTCATCTGTGATTTTCCTGGTGTCATTGCACGTGCTTCATAAGTTAGAAGGAGACATTATAGACTTTATAGACTGGTATTGTACATATGGGCTAATATCAGACTTTTGACTTTGAACTGGACTGGGTTGCGATGCTTTCTCAGTGTTCCATTCTTCTTGTATATAAACCTTTCCCTTATATCCATATGTGTGTCTATGAATTTGTTCCTCTAGTCTATCCGACTAACACAATAAGTTTTACTTACCATTCTGTTTTGGGTAAAAAATGGTAAGCACCCCTGGCCTGTGACTTTGGTCCTCATTGTGATGACCTTTCAGTATAGCAATATGTGATTGTGCTCAGCAAGTTTTTAAGGTGTCTACAGATGGGAGAAAATGAGGATTTCTACTCCTATAAACAGCTACTGTCTTAGAAATGAGGACAGTTTTCCATATAGGGTCACTCTGAATCTGTCTTAACGCCTTGACACTGAGTTTGGTTTTAGTTTTAATGATGGGAGAAAATGTATACTATGTGTTCGTTATCATATAAGAAGCAATTAGTGATTAAAGATTGCTTTATCTTGCAAGAAACTATCAGAACACTGAAGAAAAGAATTAGACAATTTGGAATGTAGTATTTCCATTTTGGGTAAAAGTTTTATAAGACTCTGTACTTTGTGGCTAAGAAGTTGGCATGGTACATGGGAACAGGAATTTCTATTTTACTGACTTAACTAAGGGTCAGTTTTTAAATGATAACTTGGGAATGGAAAACTGGTTTTCCATGAAAATGAAAAAATAAGAATAAAATAGAAAAATCTATTTTAAGAATTTATAAACTGCTTTCACACATAGTATTTCCTTTGATCATTGTAGCAATCCAGTGACACAGACCAGCCATATCTTATCATCATCTCTGTGTTTCCACAAGGACTTGCCTAGGATTACACAGATTCCAGGAACACAGCTGGGAAGAATAGAATGAGCTCTTTTTTTTTTATTTCCAACTTTTTATTGTTTTGTTTTGTTTCTCATATCTAGCACAACTATTCTGACTTTTGTAATTTATTTATTTATTTTTTAGTCATTTTTTTGGGCATTCATACATCGCTTTTCATCATAGTTCTATACATAGTTACATATACTGTGCCAAACACCCCCACTTGCCTGTCCTCATCAACATTCTCCCAACATCTGCCTTTCCACTTGGGCCCTTGATATGAGCACCCCTTCCTTCCCCCTCCAATCATTCCCCCCCTTCTCCCCAGTCCGACATCTCCCTCTGCCCACTCATCCCTACGTCCGTCCTCCAGATAGGAGACAGTCTGCAGATCCCCATAGCTGGGGATCTCTCTCTACCCCACCCTCCCTCCACGAGTCTGGCAACTCCACTCCCACCAATGACCCCGAGGGCTTTATCCACCCCAAGTTCCCTGCGTTTCCAGCTCCCATGTCTGTCAGTGCACCACCTCCAGTCCAGCTGGAGCTGCAGGACAGACCTGGGACCATGGTGTTTGGAGGAAGGAAACCTTCAGGAAATAGGGAAAAGTTTTATGCTTCATTGCTACCTCACTGCCCCTTGATTGTCCCATCTCCTCACCATGACTCCCTGTAAGGGGGTGTCCAATTGCCACCAAGTGGGCTTTGGGTCCCCACCCTGCTCTCCCCCTCATTCCTACTGATTAAATCCTTGTTCTTTGATGTTTGATGTCTGCTCCCATCGGCCCCTTGTGATCACACAGGTGGGTGTGCTTCTTCTATGTGGGCTTTGCTATTTCTGCACTGGATGGCCACTTGTTCACCTTCTAGCCTTTAAGGAAGCTCTTTTCCCACCCACGGAGGTTCAGCCTGTCTGTATTTTCCATGAGCTAACCCTGACAGATGTCACACTGATGACATGGGAACATGATGGTTGCAGCCTGATCACAGATCATTCCTTCCCAAAGGCCAGATCCTTGTCATGATATCGTCCCCTTTCCTGGGTCTTCTATTCTGTGTCTTCTTCACAAAGTCTGTCAGAATAATCCCTCAAATAGTACGTTTTCTGTTTCCTCTGTTTTTTCTTATGCCCAGCTGTGCGGTATGGGTCTTCTCTTGCTGCATCTCTTTCCTCTGTCTTCTCTCTAATAGCTAGTCCACACTGCATTGCACTGCGGGAACCGAGCAGATCTTTCTTTCTTTCTGGGTGCACTTCTTCCCTCTACGAGATGCACTTTTATTGGGTCTTCTCTATCTTCACATGGTTTCAGTGTCTCAGGACCTCACCTGTCGTGAGCCAACACTGGCTTGTACCCTGGCTCACCACCTTTCACCAAAGGACCCTAAGTCCTTTGGGTCAATAACCATCTTGTTGAGCACTGTTGCTCTATCCAAGTCAAGTCGCATTGCCCAGTCAGTGCACACAGTCAGTAAAGAACCCAACTGGCCACCTTCTCTTTTCAAGATTGCAATGATTTCTCTGGGTTCTACTTTCATAAAACTAGGAAGACCTGTTAGACTGCACACAAGGTTTGGAGAGCAAGGATGATGTTCTAGATAGATTGACTTTAAAAAGATGAATCCCTCAAACCAACAGCTCCGATCACTTGTACATTTTCCTCTTTTCATCCTTAACTTCATCCCTAGTTCCTACCTCTGGAGATTGAATCGAAGTCCCAACGCCATACAGAGTTTTAAAGCCAGTGCCATACTTCTGTCTTTAGCAATGTTCTGGGTATGACAGAAATCCAGGGGCAATTCAAAGAAGAAAATCACAAGTAAACTAAGAAATTTCTAAAAAAAAGTCTGTTCGTGCATACTTGGTCCAACTTTATACCGTTATACAAAGACCTTTCAATGAGTGATGATGTATAAGTTGGTTATGTTGAAGTATTTTAAAATCTTGAATTAACAAAGTGTAATTAGATTTTATTGCATCGATATATTATTAAGTCAGAAAAATATGTGAACTAATTTCATAACAATTTTCCATAAAATCTCAAAGAATAAAATCATTTTGTAATTAACCCAAAGTAAAATTTCATTAATTCAATTAATTGGGCCATTCTTTCATGCATATGTCGAGAACTGATTAGACTCATATGCTTCAAAAGTTTGTGGAAAAATTTCATGATCCTTAAATTCCATTTCCCCACAAACTTTTTGAGTGCCCCTTCTAATCTATAAACTAGCCCACTGCCATCAAATCAAGCCTGACTCATATTGACTTTGGATATAATCAGATACTGGATATATTGAACCTCAAGTTATGCTGGGGCTCTCAGAAAACTTGTGCAACAACTAAACTATTGGGTATATTATACAATGTGCTATATCATTGGTGACAATATGTTAATCACCAGCATCGAAGATTGTATAGTATCAGTTCAATTCATTATTGTTCACCCCAAAACAATTTTGAGAGTAGCCACAGTCTGTAGGAAGCAGTGTCCAATTCTACAGCCTGCTGATCAAACCAGGAAGTCTGGTCCTGCTCCCTCTACGAGGATCAGAGAAGATGATTGTCTGGGGCATCAGAACTCAATTTCTTTAATATATAGCAATATGGGGAAATATACTGTTAATAATTATGATTCTGCTCAGACATTAAAACCTGAGGAAAACAAATGGGCAATTATAAATTGCACAACTCCGGATTTAAGAAGAAAAGATATTAAAAGCAAATGCCTGCTACCACAATGGACAGTCACGGTCCAATGCTTTCATCCTGTATAACTGTGTTACCCCCTTTCACAAATTCGTACAGTTAAATCTAATGAACTTACTTTGATGGTGGATTTACTAAAATGTTAGAAAGGGAACATATTTTGGTAACAAAGGCAATTTTCTTCAAAGTGGTATACAAAAAGAATGCAAAAATTGGCCTGAATCTACCTTTTGCATGAATCCTTCTATTGATCTCTCAACTAAATCCAGAAACAATGTATGGTGTGTATCTGCCTCCATTCCCTAATTTCTGGCCACCTCTGTGCCTCTTCCCTCACAGACTCAGCCTGTGTACTTCTGACAGTGGGACAGTGACCAGCAGAGCATCGTTGCTCTGGCCATTATGCATGTGTGATCAATTGCTTAGTAATCTCTGCCACACCATCATGCATATGTTGAGAGCATTTAGGGCATTGTAACTTGGGAGATTTTCCAATCTTTCATAAATAACCATTAATCTGTCCCTTTTACATTCAGCCTTCTACATCTGTTTCAAATTGTTCAGTGCTATTCCAGGAGTGCATTAAAGCTACCAATCCAGGTGGTATTAAGGGGATAAATGAGCCACCAGGAAGACACACTCTCAATTTTTTCTCAAAGTAATTCTTTCTCCTCTTTTACAAAGTTAGGAGCCAAGCAATTTATGATTAAGAGTTTAGGACGATATCGTCTGTCATTTTAAGCTGCCCTTGTCAGTGGCTTGGTGCATAGAAATGCGGGTCTAACCCTACCCTCCTGGCATACATTAATGCTTCGCTTTGCACAGGGAGACTGTAAATAGCATCCCTTCCAGGAAATCTGAAGCTGTTTTAATTCAGTGTGCTTTCTTGTGCGTTCTTAGTGAAGGAAAATGAGGACTAGTTAAAAGTCGGGGTCAATTAGAAATAACTGTGCGGGTGTGCCTTCATATACTGCCTCTAGAAATTTGTCTGAAAGGTATCAGTTTTCAGCCTTATATGATTTTCAACCTCAAGCAATCTTTTTTTTTCCAGAGGAAACAAAACACACATTGTTTTCTGTTATCATTACGTATTATTTTGTTGTGTCTTCTATAATACATTCCAGAATGTATGGGCTTGTGAAAAAGGCTCTTTTCTTGCCTGTCCAGTCATAAGCTATTTTCCTAGCTACTTTCCAAAAGAATATTTTCATAAGGATGACCCAGCCTGTACAGCCAGATTTGCAGAATTCCCTCACTTAATACAGAGATGCCCTGAGGAGTACATCCCTACCAGGTTAGCCCCGTGTGGTGCATCAGATGGCAGGTGACTATAAACGAGGAAGATGACCTTGAAGATGTTAAAGGACTTTCGAGCACAAGCATCAGACAGGAGGAAGCTAAAAGAAGAATCCCTATCTCTAGCATGTGTGGAAGGCATGAAAGGGATGACAAGCCGATGATCTGACCCAAAATAAAATGCCCGCACAAGACGGCCAGGAAGATAGCAATTCACCTGCAGGTACCCCATCAAGGTTAGTAGGATTCCCAGAGACAGATTATCACAGCAAGTTCACCAAGTCATCGACTTTGGAGATCGTTTATTTCATAGATGCTGTCTGCAAGCCCATCCACGCGCAGGGGGTTGACAGCTGTTCCCCCCATTAGTCCTAATGAATCACCTGCATACCTCCCACACATATCCACTAGGAAATTGAAGACTACCTACTCAGTTTTGAATCCTTCACATGTTCAGGACCGCTATTTTAATTAGTTAAAAATCATTGACTGGCGCATCTATTATTTCCCTTAGCTTAAACTGGCATCTCCTCGAAATGTAACTTTCTTCATCTGTTATGGTATGCTAGATTATCTCCCACTTCTTTGTTATCTAAGGAATGCCTGCTCACTACCAAGGAAATATAATATGCATCCATTTGGCCCTTTCTTAAGAAAAAAGGGATTTTTGTTTGTTTGTTTTCTGTTTTGTTTTTTCAGAATGGCCTTGAAGTTCCTGCCTCAGATAAAATCCTTACTTTGGGGGGAGGCAGAACAAGATGCGCCCCTAGGCCCTCGCTTTCCCAGACAGCCCCAGGTGCCTTGGCCCATTTATCAGATGTGCCCCTTGGCTCAGTTTACATAGGGCATTGGTTACATAGCCCTCACCCCTCCCTCTCCTGGCTGGCACAGTGTCTATTCCCGTTCCTATCTTTGGGGTCGGCTTTTGGTTCAAAACAAATGAGAAGACCAAAGCTGCCAGTGCTTTGTGTATCTTCATGTATCACGAATTATAAAACACATCAAACGTTTCATTCTTTGTGTCTTCACCCCACTCCCTCCTCGCTAATATTTTTGTGAAAATGTTGTTCTCCAACACAATACCCCTTATCCCAAAGATCAGATGTAGGTCACTATCTGAATTTTTGCATATGTCAAAGGCAGCTTAACGCGGCTCCATCCTTATCTTTGTAAGAGTGAGAGATGATATAGTCTGTTCTTTTTCCGTGAAGAGTTGAGGTGGTAGAATATTATGCTGAGAGACTGCTCGCTTTTCAAACAGCCCTCCTGCTATGCACCAGATGTCCTGAGGTAGTGTCTGATTCCCAGGAGGTTCCTTGGAGGGGAGCGATGAAGAGCGTGGAAAGAGACGGGTCCACGTGGCATGTGTCCCAAGAGCAGTGTGTGACAGTGCTGAGAGAGTAGGAAGGGGATGATATTGAATCTGCAGATGGGAGTCATTTTATAGGCGAGATGGCTACAGAGGGCCCGTGTGAACTGAGCTTTGGAAGAGGAAAAGAATAAAAGCATCAGTCAGTATTAAGACTTTCATCCATTTGTTGTAAAGAAAGTACATATTACATTGACCGAAAAACACAGTCACCACAGTAGACTACTTTCCCCGAACTCTGCTGTCTGTGGGTTACTGTCTTTGGTTTTCCTAATGAAAAAAGGGGGGTGGGTAACGTACCATTCTTAAAATAGCCATGCTTTTCCAGTGTGTTGGCATAATTTCAAATACTGTTTGGAAAAACTCTTGCAGCACATGCTCACAAGCCTTTCACCTACAAAATATATTTACCTGCAGTGACCTTTTAGGGTGTTATTTTTCTCTCATTAAAAAAAGATCACCCTAAGGGCTGATCCCCGGGGGCGTAAGTGGTTGAGTGCAGGACTGCAGCCTGCGGGCTTGGCGGTTCAAATCCAGTAGGAGCTCTCAGGAGCAGCACTGGGTAGCTCCCATAACCACCAGAGGGCAGTGATGCCCCCCCCCCAAACACAAACAAAACAAAACAAAGATCACCCTTAGGGAGACATAGAACAGTGTAAGATTTGACAAAATAATAGTAATTTTTAAATTATCAGAGGTTCATGAGTGACGAGGAGCAGAGAGGGAGGAGGAAAATGAGGAGCTGATACCCAGGGCTCAAGTAGAAAGCAAATGTTTTGAGAATGATGGTGCCAACAAATATACAAATGTGTATGGATTGTGCTAAGAGTTGTACAAGCTCCCAATAAAATGATTTAGGGAAAAAGTCACCCTTTTTCTCTTCTTAGTCTCTTATCAGTGGTTCCCTACCCACACACTTAGATTTTGCAGTCCGACGCTTGGCAGTGCATTTGCTCATGAAAGTCTGGGGGTGGTATAATCCCAAAGGCCTTCCTTCTGGAGTATCTCAAAGGCATGCATTAAATAGCTTCATCAAGTATAGTGGAATGAAAGAAACATGTCATTCCAACTTCATGGGTACTTCACTACTATCACCCTGGTCTCTAAGTCTGCTCCCTCCAGGTGACCTTTCCCTATCTTCTACCCCAAATCCCACAGGCAAAGTCACCACTGATAGGGTAACACTTCCCCCATGGGTTTCTGAGACTAGCTATTTAAGGGAGGAGAACATCCCATCATTTTAAATTATTTCATTGGGGCTCTCACAACCTTTATTACAATCCATCCATACATACACTGAGTCAAACACCTCTGTACTTTTGTTACCATCCTCTTTCTCAAAACATTTGCTTTCTACTTGGGCCCTTGGTATCAGCTCCTCATCTTCTCCCTCCTCCCCCCCCCACCCCTTACCTTATGAACCCTTGATAATTTATAAATTATTATTATTTTGTTATATCTTACATTGTCCAACATCTCCCTTCACCCACTTCTCTGTTATTCATCCCCCAGGGAGAGGGTTATATGTAGATCCTTATAATCGGTTTCCCCTTTCTATCCCACCTTCCCTTCACCCTCCCAATATCACCACTCTCACCATTGGTCATCAGGGTTCATCTGTCCTACATTCCCTGTGTTTCCAGTTCATAACTGTACCAGTGTACATGCTCTTATCTAGCTGGATTTGTAAGGTAAAATTGAGATCATTATAGTGGGAGTGGGGAGGAAGCATTGAAGAACTAGAGGAAACTTGTTTGTTTCATCGTTGCTGTACTGCACTCTGACTGACTCATCTCTTCCCTGTGAGGGAGACATCTTTATAACCCTTTTTGTTTAAGTAAAAGAGTAATGGAGCATGTAATAATCATAAAGCTATCTACCTGTATGAGATACCATAATACATAGGTAATTATTAAAATTTTAAAAATGAAAGGCTAATTTCTGAACAAAAAGAAATAACCCCATAAGAATCTTGTAATTACATATTTTGATTCCTCTGGCATGTTTGGAGTATCGTGTATCTTTTGGGGAAAGGAGGGGCAATGGTATGGGAAGTTGAACCAGAGGTGTTTCCAAGAACAAATTCTTAAGGCTCCTCCTCTCCTCCAAGGCCATAATTGATCCTTCTCCTTGTTCAGGGCCCTATTTCTTCCTCCAAAAATTGAAAACCATCTCACACTTACAGTGCCAAATTATGTGTTTCCCAACCCAATGCGTTTCCGCTGTAAGCATCTCCTTTATTCATGTGGAAATGTTCTCATGTGTTCTGTTCAGTGGCAGAAGTAGTATCCCTTTAAGTTGATTTTCTAATTAAGTATAAGCCTGCACAAAACCAGGATGATTTACATCTATTTGTATTAGCCGAGGACTCCTTCTTCATGCACATGGCATACACGCTTGGTTGCTAACCAAAAGGCAGGAGATTCTAAATGACTCAGAAGACAGGGTCCGTCATCTGAAAAATCAACCACAGAAAACTTGGAGGAATGCAGTTCTACTCGGATACCCAGAGGGTCGCCGTGCATTAGAGTGGGTGTCACGGCAGCTCTCTGTGTATTAGTGATTATGAAACTGAAGGTGGACAGTCGCTACAACTCCTGCACAGAAGTGAAGGGGTTACCAAACATGAATGCTAGAGTGAAAAATCACACTTAAATCCTCCTTCTCTGGCCTTTACCAGAATTGACATGAAATGTTGCACAGTGTAAAAACCTCTCTGCTCCTGTTTTCCTTTCTGATCTGTGGTAAGTGAATGCTGAGGTCTGGTACAGTTTGTGGGTCCTTCTGAGATTCCTAAGTAACAATGATACATAAACATTGTTAGGGGATTACCATTTGTGGCCATTGTTCTCAATATTGCGTTATTTATTTTTCCTGTAATTTAGGGTAGAAATTTTGCATCTGGAGAGATTGGATTTTTTCCAAGTGATGCTGTCAAACCTTGCCCATGTGTAAGTACCAGTATTTTATTTTATGGGTTTTTTTTGATGGTGTGATTAATTATATAAGACCCTTTAAAGGACGCTGGCTAGATCCCGCATTAATTTTGTTGATAATCTCATGGTTGAATGTATGGTCACTGCTATTAAATTCCAACGTAAGTATGGTTCTAAGGTTTTTCTTTCTGTTTTCCCCCGACATCTTAAGAAATGTGCAGAGGTATAATTAACCGAATCAATGTGCCCAAAGTTTTGGAATAAAGTAAACCCAGGCTACCGATTAGCCATCGTACAGGTTACCTTTGCCCACTAAGGTCTGGATATGCCAGGGTCAGAGCTGTGGCACAAGCGCTTTGAGTTGCAGAGAGATATTCCTGCCAAGCAGTGATGAAAGTCCACACATTTTTTAATCAGTTTCCACTGTGTATCTTCTTTGCTTTAGCATGTGACCACGGTTTATTTAGTAACATACTGGGATGCTCTGAAAACATTCAGTGCATTCACATGACGCAAGGAGGATGAATAAATATTCACTCAGTAATCATAATGACTCAAGTAATAAATGGGTGACTACAACGGAAAACATATTCACTGCTTTGTGAGATTTATCCTAAACCGGAGTTCAGGATACTATGATTTTGTTACCCTAAACACCTTTTGGATATTTCGGGTGGATTCTTCTACAAAACTATTGAAGTTATTAATTCCAAGGAAATAACATTCCTTCAAGGGATGCAGGAACAGAACTCCACATTCCAGTCTGAGCTGACCAGTTACCCTTCAGTTATCTGTGGTATCTGTTTCCTAAAAAGTCCTGGACCACAAGACAATGTGGAAGGAGAATAAAGGAGGTGACTTTGCTCTGGGCGGGATGTTAACTGGGTGATACCACGCCTGCATCTATAGCTCAGGACCAGCTCCTGTCAGTTCCTGTAAACCCAAGGACCCTAGTAGGTGATTGAGGATGACTCCAAAAGAATATCAGCTTATCCTGTGCTAGGTTCCTGGCAGACTAGAAGACAGAGTGCAACTTCCCTCCCAGTCTCTGACTTAATGTCAAAAACCATGCAGCGGTGAGACCAAATTTCATATTCCGGTGTGGCTTCAATAATTGTAATCTAGCACACGACCACTGGGTCAGTGGTGCCTCGTAGCAATGCTGCAGGACCGAGTAGACCTGCCCCTCTGAGTTCCTGGGACTGTGAATCTTTAGGGAGGTTGAAAGCCCCGTCTCCCTCCTGCAGCACCCCTGGTGCTTTCCCGCTGCTGATGTGAGGTTCCCAGCCCACCCCATGCATAATCAGCACTCCACCAGGGCTCCTTCATTACACCCTACAAAGACCCTTAAAGGTACTCCACCCTAGCTTTGCCCCTAATATTATAATACATGAAAATGCAAAATTCCCTCTGAATATAAGCTACTTTACATATAGGCCCCCCAAAATTCACATATGACATTCTAGGGAACACAATTTCACAATATTAAACCCTTTCATTCGGGAAGAAACAAACCACCTTGAACAAAGGACAGAAGAGACAATAGGATCCAAAATTAGACCTACGAAGAGAGCAGATTTTAAAATGATCAGATACTAAATAAAAATTTTCATGGTTAGTTTGATTGAAAAAAATATAAAAGGAATTAAGAGTCTAAGGGGAACAAGACACTATCCCAAATGGGTTTATTTCAAAGGGAATCAGAACTTCTAAAAATAAAAAGATATAAAAATGTTAATCGATATAGATACAGCCTATATTCATGTATAAGCCAAGTTTTTCAGCACACTTTTAATGCAGTTTTTGTGGTAAAATTAGGTGCCTCAGCTGATACTTCAGTCGGCTCATACTCGTATTTATACAGTATTGATAGATACATTACATGACCTATTGGAGTTGTGTAGAAAATTGGGGAAGAAGTCACAGGAAACATTTCAGATGCCTTCCCAGAGAGATGAGTAAACTGAGACTATTACATAGAAGGGCTAAGAAGGTACCCGTGTATCGAACTGAAGGAGAGACTAGACCTTGTTCTGGTGAAGCCAAGCAAATAAATAATGGCTGAGAACGCTGCAGGTTCTCTCCAGTCTTCACACTAACATCTTACTATCATGAAGGAGTCCACTCTCAGAAATGCCCAGGGGCAGGTCCAGCCTGTGCTGCAGGTCACAGCGAGTCAGCAGGGGAGGTGCATCGGGGTTTGGCACCTTGGTAAAGCAAAAGGATGATCCGATATCTAAAGTGCCACCTAATTGACACATGTCTTAAATCTGTACTTCTCAAGCTACTATGGAGGGAAGATGCTAAAGCTTAGAGCAAGGGCATTGTGTTAGGTCACGGTTCAGCAGACTCTTGAGACCAAAGAGCCAATCCTGTCCTAGGCTCCTAACAACTTTAAAATCACTCAAGAGCCTTAAAGATTTTTTTCCAAACAGATGGAATCCCTGCGATCTGAAGTAATAACCTTCAAACGCTTTCAATGTGACTATAGAGCCGCACGTTCAGACGGAAAGAGCCGCCTGTGGCTCATGAACTGCAGTTTGCTGACCACGGCCCTAGGTGAAGGTCCTGATGGCAAACACTCTTCAGAGTGACGAAAACTCAGAGAGACAGCCCACAGTCATGTGCCTTAGAAGTACAGAATTTAGGAACACCACAAGAGTTGGAGTTGCAGGCTCTTCCAGTCCCTGGAGAAGGGCATCCTGCCTACTAGCGTGTCAACAGAAAAGAGGAAGAGCCTCAACCTGATGGAGTGACACAGTAACTGCAACAATTGAGCTCAAATATAACAATTGTGGGGGCAGCACAGGACCAGGCAGGGCTTTGCTCTGTTGTACATCAGGTCAGTAGGAGTCAGGGGCAGCTGATGGCCTCCATCAATACAAAGCAGCTGCTGGAAAGGAAGGTGAGAAATCTCAGAGCAAAGCGTCAGGTATAGTGGTTAGTTATTGGGCTGCTAACCCAAAGTCAGGAGTTTGAAACCACCAGCTCCTGCCAGGGACAAAAAAGAGGCCCTCTATAGAGTTTCAATCTTGAAAACACACGAGGGCAGTCCTACCATGCCTGGACGGTTGCTCTGAGTCAGATTTGACTTGATGAGATTGAAGTCTTTGTTTTGCTTTGTGGCTTGTTTTATTGTAGGTAAGCACTGTAAAGAAATTGGCTCAGGGATAACCTTGCTTAAAGTATGTAAAGAAAGATAATAAGAGAGAAAATATCTTTCCCACCTGACTTCCAAAACCATGTGTAGCTCATCAAAAGGGAATCAGTTAAAGATTGATTTCCATTTGTGAAGAATTTGATATGAGAAAATCGTTTCAAGATTTGAGCGGATATGATCTACTTTTGAAATTAACTGTTATGTATCAGGATTGTATAAGATTTTGTGAAAAATTCTGAATAGAAGGCACCCTATACCCCTAGTTTTTTCTCAAGACTTTCAAAACTTTGCTCACCTCACCTGGTCATTTGATGAGCATCAGCGTACTCTCTTCACCTTTTTTTTTTTCCTAGTTGCCATCAGCAACTCTTAAGAGAGTTTCTTTTTTATCTATAGAAAATACAGTGCTTTTCTTACATATGAAGCTTTCTAGGAATGAAAAAAGGGAAAAATAATATTTCCCAGAGCCTTTTCCCCTAATAAAAGGCTTTTTGAATTTGTAGACATCAAAATCAGAGTTTCGCATTTGTTTTACAAAGTCAGTCTCCATCTAGTACATGGTGTTTGCTTAGCGTCTTTCTCCGTGTTGTAGGAAAGCAATGTTTTATTTGGAGTTCTTCAGAGCATTTTTGTTTTAATTTTCTATGGTAGAATTCAGTTGCCTTTATAACAAATACTAAAAGCTTCCAGCCCATATTTCCTCTGTGTATCTCTCTCCTTGAAGGTACAGTGGCAGTAAAAATGAATGAAAGAATGAATTAAAGTGAAATGAATTATTTTCTACTTATCTGGCATATACTGTGATTTACTCTCTTTAAAATTGCCAATGGAGAGTTCCAGGACTGTGCTACTGAGGGTTTTTATAGAGCTGACTCAGCTGAGCTGAATTAATGATTGATTTCTAAAAGCTTCCCTTAAGTAAACTTAATCTATTTTTGCCTTTTTATATTTTAGGTACCCAAACCAGTAGATTATTCTTGCCAACCCTGGTAAGTATTAAAAATGTTTGTGTAGCTAAATTGAAATACTGTACCCTTAGGGTAAGGAAGCCTTCAATGTAGGGGTAGTAAACCACACTCCATTTTCATTTGTCTGGGTTGAAGATGTTATCAGATGTAACAACACACTAATGATGGACTGATACATTCCTGACCTTTCCATATTTCCATCAGAGGGGGGAGGGGCGCATGTGTGGTGTGTGTGTGTGTGTGTCATGATAAATTATGTTTGTCATAATCGTCATGGAAAGAAATGGAAAATAGGCAACTATATATCTTGAGGGTTTTTTGTTTGTTTTTTTAGAAATATAGACTTCCCAAAGCAAAAGAAAAAATAAGTGTAATTTCATTGTATCTAACTAAGATTAAGTCTAAAAAGGTTGATAAAGCCTCCAGCTCCTTTAGTGCATGTAATATGGGAAGAACCTGCAGGGAGTTTACCACCACTTGGAGCGTGGATGGTATCAGAAACAAAAGAATGAGCAGATTTCTAAGCATCCCAAGTGTAAGAGAACAGCAATGTACGTTCACCTGGAAGAGCATTATTGGGTCCAAAATTGTTACCATCATCATATGAAAACCCCTCTGTGTCATGCTGGGCAATGTTCTTCATGCTTTGTGGGCTTTCTTTTATTATTTTTTAACACTCATACAAGCAAGGTAGTTATGTCCTTTTCAAAGATGAGAAATAAAGGTGAAAGCCAGACAACTAGGATGTTCAGGAGGCAGCACTCCAAGTTATGCCCTCTGTAGTGTATAATTGCTGCTCATAGTTGCTGTAGGGACTCATGGTGACTTTCGGTATTAGAAAATGCCCGCCACCTCCTTTGTGCGTGACCCTGGGTGTGTCTGAGCCCATAGTTTCAGCTTTGGGGCTTTCGTGGTGGCCCTCCTCATTGATAACTAGCCCTCTAGGGTATCAACTTCTTGGCGTCGTGGTTAGTGAACGGGCTACCACCCAGAAGGTTACCAGTTGGAAACAACTAGCTGTTCTCTGGGAGAAAGAAGGGGCCTTCTCCAACTCGCTTTCATCTAGTTGATGACTACTCAGAGCGACCCTTTGTTCCCGTGAGTTCCTGAGAGTGTAACGGTTTGGGGAGTAGAGAACCCCGTCTTGCTCTTGCAGAGTCATGGTAGTTACAACCTTTGTGCACTCCTATCCTTTCAGCCCTCTGCCATTGGCTCTGCTTGGGGCTTTCTACTCCTGCCAAAAGCATGTCCACCAGGGCAGTTCTCCCTAGCCTGGAGGGCCACTGTGAGTCGGCGTTGACTTAATGGCAGAGATTGGTTTTGGAAACATAAAAACCAGGCACCTATTTACGCTTTCCTATTCATTTCCCTTAATTTTGTGTGTGACTCTTCTGAACACGACTGAAGCAATGTTCATTTTCCTGATATTGATGTGTGTGCACACACATGAAGTATCAGGATATGTACATAATGAGCTCCCGAGAGAATTTCGTATGCATCCTGCTTATAAGTGTGACTGAAATCAGAGTTGTCATGTGGTTTTTTAAATAGTCTATTTCCTGTTATAACAAACCCTGGAAGAGGAGAGTTTTCTTGGCAATATGTAGAAAGACTTTGCCCAGTGAGTAATTCCTCTCATTGGACTTGTTTTCCCTGCATGGTTATGTGCTGTCCTCTGTGGTCATTCTTTGCTCTCTCTCTTTCTCTCTCTGCCTGGTCTGTATCTTCTTCTTATCACTTCACTTCTGATTTATAATCTGTTTATAGTAGATCTATACATCTTGCTACATTTTACCTGGGTTAAGGCAAATTTGAGATCTTAAGTTCTATGGAACTTAAAGATATAATCCTCACAGAATTAAAATTTGAGACAAGATCTGCTTGCATGCCTAATACTGAGAACACCAGGAACTAGTGAATTCACATATATGCAAAGATTAGCTTTCTTCTCTTTTCTTTTACCATTTTCAGATAACTCCTTAATCTAGTCAGAGGGATAATGATTTTATAGATAAATTATAAGGCTGTAAGTTACATGGATCTTATTCAATAAACCAGTCAAGTATTGGAGAATTATTCGGAGCACAGTTCAGGGCAAAGGAGAGTAACTTTTGTACCCCTTTAAAAATCATACACTTCCAATTTATCAAAATCACAGTTAAAATAATAATGTGTGTAATGTTTAAAGCAAAATGAAATGCACACAAAGGAAGAACCCCGAGAATAGGAAGAAATAAGGATATTTCCTTGAAGAATTTTAAAATTGCTTTTTATTCCTGAGTGACCTGGACAGTTGTTTCAAGTGAAGCAGGCTCATGTGAAATGCCTTCTTCCAGGAAACATGCTGATCAAATCCAGCGGACAGTGGAAGCTTCCATTGCAGAAATACTAACCTCTTTAAAGAAAGCGACACTGAATGATGACATGTGCTTCTCCAGTCAGTGATCAGTTGAACATCACCAAGAACATTACCTGTTCATAATTCCCACATGTAGAAACAGGTTGTTCCCACAGGTGAACTTTGCCTCTTGTATAGGCCATGAAATGAAGTAGAAAATACAGGTGATTATGTTTCAATTATCTATGTTTCTGGGTGTCATGAAGGCTGAAAACTGAAAATTGTTTTAAAAGCTCTACAAAAAAGCAGGAGATGACTGCCAGGGTAAAAAAAGACAGTCAGGCAACCTGCCGTTTCAGACCCTAGCAGGAGGCACACGATGTGGAAACATATTACATGGAAAATCAAGCCAAGGAAAGCCCAGATTGGGAGATAACAGGTTCAAGAGAGATGGGGAAGATGCCAGACCCAAAACAGAAGAGGTTAAAGGAAGTCTTTAGCCTAAAAAGAAAGTCTTTAGCTTCTAGATTCTATACATAGCTCAACGCAGTACTGTAACATCGGAGTGGCTCACACAGGTCCTCTTTGATTTTCAGGCAGGAATATGAAAGATTTCTTTTTTCTAAATAAAACAAATAGCCTCTTAGTTAAAAAAGTCAAGCAAACAAAATAATGAAAAGAATAACAGAAATGTCAATTCTACCATTTCGATGCTACCTAGCCATGGCCTTTCCAATTAGTAGTTCCTTGGCGAGGAGCCTGCTTTGGGGATCGCACACAGAAACCTGCATCAGTTCTTGGGTGTCCGTTTTGAAATAGGAACAGAGAACACGGGGTAACCAGACATTTCTGGAAAACCTTGAACTGCAGACCAAATGAAATAAATGAGAAAAAGAAACCTGAAGAAAGCAGAGAATTTCCTTTTTCTTGAGAGAACAGAAAAAGAAAATTATGCATATATATGTATGTGTATACACATAATGTTTATCCTTAAAAATTAGAAGACTGCAATCTCATACATTTCAGTCACATCCATTGAAAGGACCTGGATGTTTTGCTTATAAAATGAGTAAGCAGAATACAAATAATTAAATAAAACTGAGTAAATCTCCCAGGAAGTAAAAGACAGTGAGAAAGTGAATGAAAATGCAAAAGACTGAACATTAGACAACTGACATGAGATGCAAAACATTCAACTTAAAGGAACCCCAGAAAGGTAAGGCAGGGCAATAATTAACATATATATATATACACACACAGAGAGATATTTACATATGTAGACATTCTGTGAGAAACGTCTCACAGAAAGAAATGAACTGCGTAGCTCACGTGGCATTGAGAAATTGTACTTAGAATTGAAAACTAGTGACTCTGAATTAAAGATTTCAGGACAAAATGGGAGTACAGTGCACAGAGCATGGAGAGGAGGCACATTATCATGAAGTGTTCAGTATCGAGAACCCAGGGAAAATCTGAAAATTACCAAAGGAAACAATAATAGGTTACATAAGAAAAGAAAATCTAGAATTGGAAATTAGAAGACAAAGGAGCAGTGCTTTAGTATTTCGGAGGGAAAATAATTTATCATCTAGGCTTCTATACCCAGTCCCCACCTATGGATTGTTAGGGTAAAACTAAGATGTTTTCATATATGTGAGTCATACAATATTGCAGCCATTTTATCATGCAACATGAAGCTGAAGTATGAACTAATAAACCAAGAAAGAGGGAGCACAGAAGCCAAAAACGTGAGAGCAAACATAGGAAAAAGGAAGAGCAGTCAGTTCTCGACCAACAAAAATCCAGCAGGTTTTAAAGTCAACAATGCCTGTTAGGTCATGGGAGTGGAAAGCCCCAGGAGAAACGTCTCAGAAAGAAAGGGACTTGGTAGCTCACGTGGCATGGAGAAATTGTTCTGGTAGGGGTTTTATAATTCACCTGGAATCCTGGGGAAAATTTTGCATAGGTACAAAGATGCATGAACTAGCAAAAATACGAAACAATTATTTTTGGCTGTCAGGCATTCTTTGAATGTGATAGCATGCCTCCAGAAAGCCGGGTGATAGTTTGACTTTACAGAAATTCAAAAGGAACAAGGTAAGAGCTGCACTATTAAAAGAGGAATATTGGCTGAAAAATGTTTATTTTCTTTCTGTTCTATAACATTTATACTAAAAACTATAGTAGTGTAATCACACTACTTAGAACATAAAAAGAAGTCAGTCCATTTATGAAAGTGGAGTTAAAAGTGAAAAATAAAGAATTGAAACCTTCTCCTCAATATAAGCTCCACCAAGTCCAAAACACTTGAGAAGTGATAATTGCAGTTATTTTGTCCATCCCTAAATAACCGAAAGTCCTGGGAATGTTCCTGTGTCAATGCAGTCTTTTTACATTATTAGCTGGTGAAAAGTGGATGTCCTTCACAGCTTTTTAAGATCGGGAAACAAAAAGAAGTCAGAAGGAGCTGATTCCGAACTGGACGGTGGATGCTCAGTGATTTCCCTTGGACACTCTCACCAAATTGCACTCTTTGATGAGAGGAATGAGCAAGGGCATTGTCATAGTGAAGAAGAATCTTGATAAAGCTTTCTTGGGCTAAAAGCCTTGGCTAAAGTTCTCAAAATATTCTCATACAAGTTATTATTCTCTGACCATCAAAGTCACACACAAAATGCCCTGATTATTTTTTTAAGAATCTGTTTCCATGACCTTTTCTTTTTGCTCCTTTTCTTTGACTGGGCCATGACCATGGCATTGATTGTGCTTTGTCTTCAGGGTTATACTGGTAAAACCATGTTTCACTTCCTATGACAACTCCTATCAGAAATGTTTCAGGATATGGATCCCACGTATTTAAAATTTTTGTATGCTGCTGGTCTGTGTGCAATAATGTTGAGAAGAAAGTTTGTTCAGTTCTAATTTTTCAATAAAAATTATGTTCGCTGAGCCAGTCGAGATGCTGGTCTTGAAAATGCTTTGGGTTTATGATGTTTAGCAATATATCCTTCATTAATTGTTGCTTCTTTTCAACTAGGGTGTGTGTGCATGCACACGTGCGTGCACACACACACACAACTAACTGGAGTTGATCTGACATATAGGGAGCCTACAAGACAGGACAGAACTGCCCCTGTGGATTTCTGAGACTGTTTATATCAACTGCCTTCCAAATGTATCAGTACTCAGAAGTGTATCTGATTTATCCTCGACTGTTCATTCTTTTTCTGTTTTGTTTTGTTTTGTTTTTTGGGGGGGGGCATCACTGCCCTCTGGTGGGAGTGGCAGACCCAGCCTATTTGAACCTCCAAGCCAGTGGTCCACTGTCTGACTGTTCATTCTTATGGGAGTGGAGAGTCTGCTCTTTCTCCCATTGGGGCACAGATAAGATCAAACACTTCCTTACAAACTGATGTGAATGGGGTGCTATTGAGAAATTTGTTTTTAGCATCCTCATATTTTTCATAAAACTTATTTTTTCCTTTGTAAACTGCTGATTTTGGGGGGACATTTTCCCCATAAACTTTTCATAACACACTACAAGTTTCCCCATTCTTCTACTCAAGCTTCTCCATGATTTGCTGTTTGTTCCTGCTTCAATATTGCAGAATTGAGGATTTGCTAATGGCACCTGATCATACTGATGTGTTTCCTGTTTTAGTGCCTCCACCTACCATAAACCCTTTTCAGGCATGTTATGTGAAACCAAACTCGCTGTCAACGAATCAGTTCTGAGTCACGGCAGGACAAGTTTATTTTCATGCAAAAAAAGATTGTTACATTTTAATTTCAATTTTTAATTTTAGTTTTTTCGTTATACATATTATGATGTTTTGAAGTGTTCTCATATGTAAGTAGAAATCAGGAAAACCACAAGTAAACTACTTGATCTGGGGCTTAGTGTAGAAAGCTGGTTTAGTTCCAACTGTTTAGTACCGTTGTTTTTCCATTAGGGTTTTTGGAGCCCAAGTTGATATTTAGACTGTGGTTGTATATTTATTTGTGAAAAATCACTTCAGTGAAAGAAATTTATATGCAAATTGTGATTAGTCCCATGAAAAGAAAAAAGGATGCTGTCGTGGGGATAATGAGCTGGAGCGTGCAGGACAACATCCTCTAGTGGAGATGATTACAGAAGGATCTCAAAATGCAAGCAACAGGGAGGAAAATAGATTGCTGGAGTAAATGTGTTCCAGGCAAGTACCATCTCTGAGAAGCAAGAAAACTTGGTTTGTTTTGGGTCTTGAAAGAAGGCTGGAGACCAGTGAAGAAGAGAATAGAAAGAGAGAGAACTGAAGAGATAGAGGAGGTCAGATGACACAAAGTCCTAATTGCTCTTGAGTTTTGTTAACTACTTTTAACCTAAGGTCCCAACTGTATAAACTACCTTGGCTTCTTTTATTCTTGATGGAAACCTAAAATACACTCCCTCAATGAAGATGTGCTGCAGTCATTATATATGTATCAGAAGTTGTTGAAGATCAATCATGAATATCCTTGAAAGACCCTTGATGTAAACATTAGAACAATTGTTGCAGTTTGTATTGCCCAGAAAAGCCTGATGTGTTTTACTAAGAAAGGCTCAGTCTACCTTTGATACAAAGGAGCATTAAGGAACATATGAACACTGAGTGTGAGGCTTTTACTGTTGTTATTTTCATAGAGTTTAGCTGTGTGTAAGGCTAACGCAGTCCAGGGAGAAATAAATTTTGGTTTTAAAACTTATCTTCCTAGTCAAATATAAACTTGGCTTACTACTAGAATTTTCCTAAGAAAATTGATTATCAAAATTGTAAAGTTTAAGACTTAGTCTTATGCTCCAAAATAATTACTTTAAAGTGACCTAAAGTATTACTGGAATTTTCTTTAAGAGATACTCAAATGAGATTTTATTGGATAGTATACGTAGAAAAGATTACAATTTAGGCGATGTCAATGAGGAGTGAGTGAGTGAGTGAGTGAGTGAGTGAGTGAGTTACAAGGCAGTGTTTTCATACAACTCATGTCCCTAAACTCCCCACAACTCTGCTTCTAATCTAATACAGATCAGCTCCTCTCTTTGTCCCATTTGTTTGATAAATATTTACTGAATACTTACTATGTATTAGATAGTAGTTGTTTAACTTTGGTTAAATTTGTAGAGCATTTTAGTTTTAAATACCAATTTTGTTGTATTACTTGGAATAATAATAAATAATAATATTTGGAAGCAATGTAATTAGTTAATATGGAGGTCAAGACAACTCAGATCTGCCACTAAGTTAAAATCTTGACTGATACCTATTCTTAAGCCTCTTCTCTTTTAAATACATCTTTCAAATTGTCTGTGTCATTGTTTCTTGCAGGTATGCTGGAGCAATGGAAAGGTTGCAGGCAGAGACTGAACTTATTAATAGGGTAAATAGTACTTACCTTGTGAGGCACAGGACCAAAGAGTCAGGAGAATATGCAATTAGCATTAAGTAAGTAGGACAAGTACTTTTACAGAAATAGATTTCCTGTTTTCATAATTGCATAGACCATCTGACATGTATAACACTGAAGTTGAAAACCAAGGTTCTAATTGCAGCTGAAATAATGCATCCATCCAGACAGTTCATTAATACTTGAAAATATCTGTTAGAAAAACAGTAATAAGTGTTATAAGCTGCTAATTGGCATATTAGGTTTCTTTCATAACATTGTATTTTGGTGATGTGATATGTATGTTTATTTCTAATACATTCAAAGAATATATGCTACTAGATTGTATTTTGTTTTGTTTCTTGGTATTCACAAAATAAATTTACTAAACAAAAGGGGAATAAGGATTATCTTAAGTCCTCCTCCACTCTACTCTTCACCTCAAATATTGGTTGTATCTTCAACCAATCTAGTAAATATATTTTGTTAATTAGCTGTCACGAGTGTATTGGCATAGGTATATATTTTGTCTTCAGAATTAATTCCTATAATGGTATTGGGGCATGCCCTCTGGTAATTATTGATTTCTACTGATTAAAAGCACATTTATATTCATAAGTTATTCATTGCCCACAGGTATAATAATGAAGCAAAGCACATCAAGATTTTAACAAGAGATGGCTTTTTTCACATTGCAGAAAATAGAAAATTTAAAAGTTTAATGGTAAGCATCAATCAGTTCCTCTCAATGAGTGATCCATATTTCCCCCCCCTGTTATTAGAAAGGTCGGTGTTAAGTCAGTACTTTCTTGGAAAGTTGGCTCACTGGAAAGGTATTGAAAGGAAGCCATGCTCTCTCTAATTTGCAGCTGAAGACTGACCATTCTAATCATTAAAGACTAGTGAAGGTGTATGTGGCATTAATCATAGCTTTGCTTGTAAATTAAGTTTGCACAATTTGGATCATCGTTCAGTCAACACTACTTGTGATTCTTAGCAAAAGCAGTGAAAGTGTTTCTCCATGACTCGTGCCGTCACCCGTGTGCTCTGTGGGTGAGGTCGCCACGCTTCGAAGGCACAGCAAGCCGCAGCCTGCCTGCTTCCTCTTTCTCATGACTCAGCCAGACAAGGCGCTTTTAAATCATAATGCAAAATGTTGGAAGGAGCGAAATACCCTCACACTTAAGACTATTTTTAGATGTAAAATGCAATATGAAGACAAGTCTCAATGCTTTTCGCATTTCTTGCTATTTTAAATTCCCTGTACTATGATTCTCCTTCACTGCCTTGGATAATTAAACATTAGCAATGTAACTTTCTTTAAAACTATACCATCATTGATATTTCCTTGGAATTTTATATATAAATATAATTAATATTCTGTTGTGAAGTTATTGTATGAAAGCAAAAATGGCTTGATTCAGTCTCCTGCTTTTCTTAAAAGTGATATCTTTTTAATATTTATATTTATATCTGATAGTACCTTGCATATAGCCCATAAACAATGTATATATGTCATTACATGTGCACTGCTGAGAATAATGAAAAAGTTCACATTTCCTTAAAAGTGGTCTCAAATCTTTGTATCTCAAGTTTGGTAGAGTTTCTCATGATAATGAAGATTTTGGACCCAGGACATAAGATGCATTTGCAGCACTCAGCGAAGCACTTTGAGTAACATTAGGATGGGGCCACTCGTTGATTGAACCATCAATCAAACGATATATACTGCCTCTGTTCAGAAAACATCTCACAGCATTTTCAGATATTAACATTAAAGTTAAATGTGGATGTGAGAGCCACGCAAAAGAGGCCAACCTAATACTTGTATCTAAAAATTTAGATTTGTTTCCAGACTAAGGTCCGCATTCTAAAGAGGATGGAAACCCCTTAAATTGAAAGCAAGGTAAAAAGAAAATGCTGTATGGACATAAATGTCACATTGCCTTTTCAAACACCGATGCTAAGCAGCAAAGATATGTCCTGGAAACTGGAAACCCTGTCAAATTGGTAGCCACGATCCAGGCCTCCTCTCCACTGGAGGTGATGCCTGCGTGCTGCTGGAACCAGCAGACTGTGCCAAGAGAACTGTACCTAAGCAGACGCGTCATCACAGGAGAACCAAGGAGGCAAGTGGCGCCGAGTGGATGCACAAATAATGAGGGCGGGACCCAGCAGATGCATGAGGAAAGCACACCCGGGGGTCTCCACATCTCGGCAAGAAGCATCAGCTTGAGCCTCCCCCTGCAGAACTTCCTTGGATGGTAATGAGGCTGCTGCCCAGTGATGTGGTTAATACAGGACTTTAAAAAATGATGCAGGGTCAAAGAGCAGTGCCTGTCTTACCAACTTTGAAAGTAACAAAAGGTACACTCATCAGAGGAGACAAGAAGGGCACACAGGATGAAAGGAAGAGACCCTGGATAGGGCTAATCAGTGTAGCTTTAGGACACCAGGTGCAGTCCAAGAAAGTTCTTTGGCAACGGAGGTTATATGAGAAAAACCTGGAATACCGCATTGACCTGGAATCATGACCGAGTTCCATAAACTCCCGTCCATAGGCTGAGCTGCGATTACAGGAAAAGCAACAGAGACCCAGCAATCGGATACTTTGCACCACGGAGCAGTACAAGTTTCCATGAGAGTGTTCTTGAAAAGAAATTTAAAGTGCCTGTCGCAATCCTGAACTAAGTTACCTATCAATAGAGGATATCTAAAAATCATAGACATGTCACTGTTTGAGACATTTCTGCATACATTTCCTCAAGAAGCAATAGCACCATGGTCCCTGTACAAGAGTACTAATTAACAGTCAAAGTACAGGAAATTGTTGTATAAAATGGTGGGTAAAGATAAAGAATTAAAAATCTTAGTATCAGATTGATACTTCTCATGGATTTGGCAAACAATATAAAAATTGCCTCGGAAGAAACATTGAACTCATCTGAATCTGAATCTGCCTTCCCACATTTCTCCTGTGTGTCTCGAATCCTTATATGAAATTAGTGTTTAGGGAGAATTCAAAAGGGCTTGCGTACTATAAGGAAGTTTTTTTTGCTATTGTTTGGTGTCCCTGAATGAATTGCAACTCGTAGGGACCCGCATGTGTACAGCGGAATGAAATGTCCCTCAGTCCTGCACCGTCCTCACAGCCACGGCCACGTCAGAGCCCTTTGTTGCAGCCACTGCATCAAGTCTATATTGTTGAGCATCTTCCTCTTTTCCCCTGACCTTCGTTTTTTCCCAGTCTGATGTGTTTCTCCTGGGACCAGAAAGTTTGACAAATCTTCCATCCTCACTTCTAACAAGCATTCTGACTGAACTTCTCCCAAGACATAGGAGTTCCATCTTCTGGCTGGCTGTGGTATATTTAATATTCTTTACCAACACCATAATTGAAAGGTATTTATTATTCAGTCTTTGCCAGCTTTTCCATGTTTATTCAGCAACTGGAAATACCATGGGTTGGGTCAGGTACATCTCAGTCCTTGTCTTAGAGTGAGTTCTGTAGAGAAGTCAAACCAGTGAATCATAGATGATAGATATATAGAGGATAGAGAGATAGATGATAGATAAAGAAGAAGAGAGAGAGATGATAGATGATAGATAGATAGATAGATAGATAGATAGATAGATAGATAGATTTATCAAGACAATAGTAGAAATGAGAAAATCTGGGCAGGTTTTGAAACCGTCAACCAGATGTTAAGCTGGTGGCTTCTTTTGACTTGTGGACTTTCAGGAGCTGATAAAGCCAAAATTAACAGAAAGACAACAGGCTGGTGGCTACAGAGGCAAATGAAACCAAGCTCAATCCATGGCAACCCTCTGATCACTCCCAGAATTTGCAGACCACATAGCAGGCCTATGACTCAAGTCTAAAGAACCAGAGTTTGATGAGCCAGAGATGCAGGATACAGACCTAGGAAGAAGCAAGCTAGCCTCCTACAGCATCCACGTCTATTGGAAGCAGGCCACACACAAAGGAAAGACCCTTTTGATTGATCACATCAGGACTATGCTCTGAGTAAAGAACTTGCATCCCACCTGGGTCCCATCATGGAGGTGATCATATTTTGTCAAGTCACATCAAAGGGAATTCCTGGGTCTTAATGTTGAAACCAAGAAGAATTCTCAACCAACTAAGTTGACAGAAAAAATCTGTCACATTCCTCAGTCTGCCATCTTTGCTTTGGAACCCTTTGACGAGGTCTTTGGCAGATTTGCCCATTGAAACATGGTACTTAAACTTTGATTTCTTGGCTGCCGCTTTCATGGGTGGTGGTTGCTAATCAAAGTAAAACTAAATCCTTGGTAACTTCAATCATTTCTCCATCTATGTTGATGCTGCTTATTGGTCTGATTGTCGGTATTTTTGTTTTCATTAGATTTCATTATCACCCATACTGAAGTAATTAGAAAATTAGTAAAGGCATCTGTTCCAAGAACCTCACAGTAGTGCTGCCTTTCGAACCTATGCTACCAAGTGCCCCATGGTGATGGCTGATCAGAAATGGCTGGTTTTGAGGATGAAGAGTGGCAGTTTATAGGCACCTTTGACTTACTCTTGCAAGGTGGAGAGGCCTCTGGAAATAAGGTTCATAGGAGATCAAGGCTGTGATCTTTCTCCCGGTGGTGTCAAACAACATTGCTCTCATAAGTGCCAGTCTGTGGGTATAAGTTGTTGCATCTCAGTATCATCCCATCTTGGATTTGAAAGTTATACTCTTCTTTGAAACTCTTTAGGGCCTGGATTGAAATTTTAATTTGAGGAAGGATGCAACATGCGAACATACGACAGAAGGTGTCTTAAATGTGTCAATCCGCTCCTAGAGAAGATTGGCCTTAAATGGTTATGGTCTACCGTTCCCTACTCCCTGGGCTTCAGTGGCTCGGTGATTCAAAATCTTTGCTTTTCAGAGTCATTAAATTGAAATTCTAAGTGAATTCCTGCATCCAGATTACAAGGCATTAATTTTGTTTTAATTTTCATGTATGCCAGACAATCCATGTCCAAATGCTGCTTATAAACCATCTCCATTGCCTGTTTCCTTGGTAATTGGAATGACTGGCTCTCCCTCATTATTTTTCAGAGAGACTTGAATTGTTGACACTGCTGTGTCAGTGTGAGATAAGGAAAGCTTAGCGATTTCTTTTGTTTAGAGTCTTATTATTTACTTGTAGTACCTGAAGGTCAATGACTGCTAAAGCAGGGGTGGATTAGACTGAAATACAGAAAGCATAGAGGCATGAATTGGAAGAGACCCAAGGTGGCACTGTTTAGGTCTATCCAACTAAAAACATGTAGGAATATTTACCTTCATGAGACTGGAAAATATGAAACTAAAATATCGTCTATGCTTAGTGAGATGACAAAGAGAGTTTTGCAGCTTACCAGGCCACATGACCTCTGAGCCTTGGGAAAAGTCATTTTTCTCATTTGTAAATTTGAGGGTGAGTGAGTACTAAATGTCTGCCAAATCCTTTCCAGTATGAGAATTCTGTGGTGTCTAGACAACTTCACAAGATCTGTAATTTACAATATAGTTTGTAAGAGCCCTATTACAAAAGGCATTGAAGCCCAAAGTTATTAGCCTGTAATTCCTTTCAGGCAGATCTTAATATGTTTTCTAAAGAAAAGAGCAACCAAACTCACCATCATTGAGACTATTCCAGCTCATGGTGACCGTCTCGGACAGATCCGAAGTGCCCCACCAGGGTTTTGAGGCCCCACATCTCATAAGCCTCATCTTTCTCCTGCAAAATGACAGGTGGTTTCACATGGCTGACACAGTGAGCAGTCCAACGTGGGACCTCCTACACCGCCAGGCCTCCGAAAGAAAAGGACACAGTTTATGTACTCTCAATAACAAGGGGAGAAAGTTAATTACTCTGTGGCAATGGTTCTCAACCTGTGGGTCATGACCCTTGTGGGGGTTGAACGACCCTTTCACAGAGGGCACCCAATTCAGTAGCAAAATGAGAGTTAATTGTATGGTTGGGAGGCACCACAGCATGAGGGACTGTAGGAAAGGGTCTTGGCATGAGGAGGTTTGAGAACCACTGCTCTGTGACATCATTTGCTTCATACATGCACATGCACATGCACACGCACATTTCTTTCACAGACCTTGTAGAATTTCAACTTACAGTTTTGCAATTAAGTAATAATGCTAGTCTGTAGGTAGAATTTAATTCTCTCCCTGTCCAAATCATGTTAAAATGTCCATAATGCAAATAACATATGCTGACCATTGAAGTCATTTTGAAGATCCGTAGAGAAACTTCTGTCAGTAGTCTGTCTCTCCCATGATTCTATTTTTAAATCTTGATTGGATTCCATCGTCCTTTTTTTTTTTTTTTTCATAAAGGACCTTCATGATCTGGGCTTCAGGAAGAAAGAAATTTAAAATAAAAGTTGGATGTAAAATGCATACAGACTCTAACATCTTATGTCGAAGAAAACAAAAGTTCCCAGTGCATCATTGGCAGTCGGAACATGTTCCTTTCTCTTTGCTTCTTTTGTATGTGGGCATATGTACCCTTACATTTGCAAGCTATCAGGCTGCAGTCGCCATGGTCAGCAGTTCAAAACTACCATCAGCTTCTGGGGAGAAAGACTGGGTTTTCTACTCCCATAAGCAGCACGGTCGCAAACACACAGCGAGTCACTGTGAGTCAGCATTACCTAGATGGCACAGAGTTCGGTTTGGCTAAAGGAACTCTGACACTTCAGTGTAAGGTTAAGCATTGTGCTACGAACTCCAAGGGTGATGGGTGAACCTTTCCTTCCACCTCTCCCCTACTCCCCAGATGCTTTGCAGAAGAAAGAGGCAGCCTACTGCCCTATGTTTTACAGCCTTGGGAACAGTATGGAGCAGTTCTTTTCTGACCTGCAGGGTCATTTGGGATTGGACTGGACTCAGTGACAGTGGATATCATATGTGTAGTTCAGTTAATCTGTGGAGACAGCTACCAGCTCCATCTCTGCCTTGTCAAATAGCTTAATATCACTGGGACATGAGTATTACTGAGGATAAAGTCTATCTCATAGTCATTGAATCCAATGTCTTGTGTCAAGATTACATGATAACTATATATAATATATGCAAAGAACTAGACCATGAAATAATGGTAGCTATTGGGATTATTCCTATGTACCAGCCAATATGGGGTACTTTGTAAATTCTTTATAGTCCTCTGTGAAATGGCTTATCGTCTCCACTTTTCAGGAATGGAGCTTGAACATGTTGAACAATTGTTGAACAATTTTATCTAATCTTCAACCAAACCATGCTTTTTTCATTCTGTGAATGAGGTTTTTAATCACATCTTTGTTGGTGGTCTCACTGCGCTACATAAAACAAACCTTACTTCCCTTCTTGACTGTGCTTCAGTGTAAGTCAAGCAATCTCCACCAAGAAATCTTCCCAAATCCTCCCCACGGGGTTTATAAAAATCTCTACTCTCTCCTGCCTCAGAACTCCCATGACCCCTCACTTCCTATAAGAATGAGAAGTCCTAAGGGCAGGAGACTTCTCTTCATAAACTTGTGTGACCCTTGGAACTCCCAACACAGTGCCTTCCACAGATCATCCTAAATTCGCTCATGAATTATAAATAAATTATCGATAGTTCTCCTGCCCTTCTTGGGGGTGATGCTTTTTTGTCTTGATTGATTTGTTTTGGAAACCTTTTAACGTAACCACTTTGAGCTGATGGCAGTGTGATCTTCAGAGGGAATTAGTTGTTTTTTTTATAATGTTTGTTTTTGTTTTTAAAGTAATATTATAATAGAAGCACCGGATAGCTAAATAAAAAGTGATTTTGCTTTCAATTTCATTTGAGATACTTTTGTGAAAAAATGCATTTTTCATTCATCAATTAGTTC
Organism: Nesogale talazaci; assembly: GCA_004026705.1. Classification (NCBI taxonomy): domain Eukaryota; kingdom Metazoa; phylum Chordata; class Mammalia; order Afrosoricida; family Tenrecidae; genus Nesogale; species Nesogale talazaci. The sequence continues at coordinate 197,883 of PVJH01000184.1, forward strand.
TTATCCAATTTTTTTAAAGTAAAAAAATCCTGATTTGTACAGAATCTACAAAACTGACCTCTCAAAAATGATTTTCCACAATTTTAGTCTGAAAGCTGGTGGGTGGGTTATTGCACGAAGCTTAGATGTATTAAAGAGTAATTATTTATAAGAGAAAATTGGAAAGAACAACAGTATTGACCTCTGTGAGTGGCAGGTGAGGTACGGAGTTTCGGATCCGGCACTCACAGTTCATCATAAATCAGAAATGGTATCAAGTAGCATTTGCGGTTTATCGACTTTGGTTTACCTTGGAAAAATACATTTAGGATCAAATTTGCTTTTCCACCATTTTGAAGGGAAATGCAGGAAACTAGAAATTGCTATAGATTCAGCAAACAGCTGTTCTCTTTGTTCGTGTTTAGAAAGGCAAGAAGGGTGTAAATAAGAACAGTAATTAGTACTTGGAAATTAAGGTTTGGTCTGGTTTCTTTCCATCTACCACATTCTGACTGAAGACTAACAGGCTGTGTTTCACCCATGAATCACAATAGGCTGTAAGTCACATTGGAAGGAACCGCAGGAACAGGGCAATGTCATGTGTCTCCCTCCACACAGCAGGAGAAGATGCTCCTCCACTTCCTCATCCACACACTTGTGGAGAACTTTGGAATTAAATGGATGGCACTTAATAGTGCTTTTAATTCTTTGTGGATGTGCGTATTTGTAGGAGAATAAAAGCATCCCTGACAAAGTAACCTCTTGTCCTTTTCCCCTAAGGAACTTGTGGAGTACTACAAGCACCATTCCCTGAAAGAAGGGTTCAGAACCTTAGATACAACGCTACAATTCCCCTACAAGGAGCCGGAGCACGCAGCCGGGCAGAGGGCTAACAGAGCCAGCAATAACTGTGAGTATTGGCATTTAAAATACGATTTTGCTGTCCCTTAAGGATTAGAGGCACAATAACAAAGAACATCTTCATTCCAGGTTTTGAATTAAAAGAAATTAAAATGCAAATACATTTAGCAGGATTTTTTCTCTCCCCCCCTCTAGAGCTTCATAGAATCTGATGGACTGGCAGGTTTAGGAACATCTCTAGTTATATATCATTGTGCCAAATGAAAAATCATGTTGATGCTCAGAAATGTGAGGGAAATGATCATTTGCAAACTTTGTACTTTTCACCGTCTTCCATATTTGCCAAACTCTTTCTGAGTGACACAGCCTGTCTGTGGGCCTCGCCCCATGTGAGGAGGGCCATCTCAGCAGGACTGGGACCCCGCTCTGTCGTCTGCTGATGAGGCCATGCCAGTGGCTGCTTTAGGAAAGTTGGAGATGACCTCACACCTACTTGCTCCGATGTCAGTACGTTTTTAGCCAACTATTTCTGGCTTTCCACCGGAGCCAACTTCTCTCTGCATGAACACTGTGCTTCAACAAATCATAAAAGATTAGCCCACAGCAAAATCACATCATATTTTAAGACAGGAACTTTTCTCTCATCATCTTTAAATGCCATGTATTTACCTTCAGGTAAAGGGGACATTGTGGAGAAAAGGCTGTGAAGGAAATGTGACTTCATTTCCTTTGCTTTCTTTAAATTTTTTCTTATTTCTTTCCTCTTTGTTTGTATGTACGTATGTAAGTATGTATGTATGTATGAAATACTTTTATTGGGGGCTCTGACATCTCTTATCACAATCCATACATCCCTCCAGTGTGTCAAGCACATTTGCCACCATCATCGTTTTCAAAGCGTTCTCTTCTCACTTGAGCCCCTGATATCAGCTCCCCATTTTTTCTCTCTCTCACCCCTGCCCATCCTCTCTCACCAAACCTTGATAAGTTATAGATTATTGAAAATACTATTAGTGGGTGGAAACAAAGTCAATTTGTTTATTGGTAGTATCTTTAAGCTTAAAAGTGAAATATTTAGAGGTTGGGGGAAAAGTGTAAATATAAACTTAGCACTACCCGCCCCCCCCCCCACACACACACATACAATAAAAGGCAGAAACTGGAAAGAAAATAATAATCAAGATGTGAGCAATATCAATAAGGTGTTACACACTTACAATTTACAAGTAACTTGTCACATCCATTGGCTAGTGTTTCAGTTTTTTGTGCTTGTTTCTTGTTGGTTTGTTTGCTGAAAGACCTCCTAGTTGCTCAGGGACCCTGGTGGTGCAGTGGCTGAGCCCTCAGCTGCTAACAACAAGGTCGATGGTTCAAAACCCCCAACTGCTCCATGGGGAAAAGGTGTGTTTATCTGCTTCTCTGAAGAATGACAGCCTTGGAAACCAGAGGGGACAGTCCTCTGCCCTCAAGGATCCCTGGGATGTGGATTGGCCTCACCAGCACGCAGTGTGTGTGTGGCTGGCCTGGCTGTTCTCAGAGCAATGAGTGAGCCGTGCCCCCACCAGTACAGCGAGAGCTTTCAGAGCACATGGCTAGTCAAAAGCTAAAAACTTTTACCCAACTATATGTAATTCTTACGGAGGTCTTCATTTTAGTCTGTTCAGAAGGGAATACCCCCCTCCAAAAAAAAAAAAAAAAAGAACATACCTCCAAAAGGAAGCAACAAGAAAACATTTTTCTTTCCTACAAATTTGGTAACAGTCCACCAAAGTTGCATCTTTTTTCCTTGCATGGAATGCATGATTTTCAATGGCGTTTACTGTGCAGGAAATAAAAAGTAATAATAAAACTTGCCAAAATGGTCGGTTACACTAACAATGCTGTTGTTGCAGTTCACTTAGTTCTGGGAAATCAAGGAGGTGATCAGGAAGGAGGACCAGAGGGCAGGTGCGCCGTGTGAGACGGCAGTCACGGTTGCCCGCCCACGTCACTGCTCCGGGTGCTCCCAGACCACTGTCTCAGAGCCTCGCAGGTGTAAGCCTGTTCTTGTCTATTGATAAATAAAGTTGCCAAATTTAAAATGTCATCTCTAGTGTTTAATGAAGTAGTTAATGCTCAAAGTCTTCTGGACATTAATCAGGAAATTACAAGCTTTTTTTCATTAAAAGTTTTGTTTCTGTTGTTAAGCATAGCCAATAGAATGAGTTTGAACATCTGTGCTTGGTGCTGGCGAATGTTTTAAGAATCTAATGATCTTATCAGTGTAGACATCCTGCCCAGCCTGTTAAGAGACTAGCATCTTCAGTCATGTCACAAAAACCCTTCAGTCATTGAGAAAGAAAAGCAAACCATTCATTTAAAATGTAATGTGCGTTATAGTCTAGGATTTTTTTTTATTTTTTTCATTACTTACTTACTCAACATAAATGTATGGGGCTGAGCCCTGGTGGCCTAAGTGGTTGAGTGCGGGACTATGGCCCACGGGCTTGGCAGTTCAAATCCAGTGGCGGCTCTCAGGAGCAGCGCTGGGTAGCGCCCACGACCACCAGAGGCAGTGATGCCCACAAAAAAAAAAATGTATGGAATACCTTATACGGGACAGGGAAAGTCCTGTCCTTAGGGCTGGGATACAACAGCCAAAAGACTGGTCCCTCCCTGAATGGAGCTTATGTCCATAGTACAAATGTCTAATGCCTTTGGCTGCCAATCAAGAGGCTGGCTGTTCAAGTCCACCCAGGCCCTATTTTTCTACTAAAATCAGAAATTAGTTGTTGGAAACCTTATCAAGTATAGCTTTACTCAGGCACCCATTAGGTTGTCATGAGTCAGAGTGGTTGATTCATGGAGCTTATATTTTAGTGGGGAAACTTCGGCAGGTCTAGGTTGAGGAGTGTGATAGCTTCACATTTGTTGGTCAGGGAAGATCACATTCACAGAGTAACTTGAAGGAAGTGATAAAAGGTACTCACTGCCATCCTTCCACAATGATTGATGGGCGTTCCAAGATTATTCCATCAGTGCTCTTCTCAAAAAAACAAGAGAAAAAACCTCACTGCATTTGAGTCTGTTTCCAAGACTGCAGATCTTGGCAGAAGCAGAATCTCATCTTTCTGGTGGGAGTACTGGACGGTTTGAAACACCCACCATGGTGGGAACAGCCCAGTGTTCCTGGACAGCACTCCCAGGGTTTCTTTCAATCCAACATAACAGGCTTAGAAGTCTTAAAATGTAGGGTATAACCGCAATATTTTATTTGTTTTATGCTTACTTTCTATAAAACGGGAAAAAAACTAACATGGTTCTGAGAATTAAGCTACATACCATGTGTAAAGCACTGAACTCACTGGTCACTGGTAAGAGACCATACCTGATATCACCTCTACCACCACCACCACCACCACCACAAACCCATCATCATCTAGTTGACTCCAGCACATGGGGTTTAGGTGATAAGTAATAAAAATTATGAACATTGCCTCTTCTACCACTAATCTTAGCTCCTATAACACTGAAAAAATTTCCCATATCACTAATCCTTGAATAATTATACTTCTTTAATTCTCCTAGCAGCACACAACTTTGCTTTTATAACTTTTCAAATATATCTTTATTTTATACCAAGCCTTGGTTTAGAGTTAACTCTAATGGAAAGATTACTTCTAGTTGTATTCATGATATGCTTTCCAGGAGTGATAAGGACAGAATTGTACAGGTTCTGCAAAGAAAGATGGCCCAGGGTGTCTTTACACAAGATAGACTTGTGATTTCCTAATGCTTCCCCATAGATTAGGGCTCTGGGAATACTATTGCATACAATCTAAAAATTTGATAACTATCGCATCAACTTAGTCTACTGAATTAGAAAGGACACTGGCATCTTCCCTGGTGAAGCAGAGAAGGTAAACTGAAGCTCACGATTAAATCTGTTTTGAAAAGAATGAAGATCTTACTCTTGAAACCTACTCTCACCCCCTCTTCCCCCCAAACCATATCATCACCTTGAGGAAGAAAGTGCCAGGCTGTTACAAAGTCCCCTGACCTCTGTACAAGCCCAGGTCAGAATGGTTTGTGGAAGATTACCAATGATACTTCAAGTCAATAAAATTTTGGCAGAATTATCATATGCAAGTGCAAAATAACATTACACAGATACTAATTAGAATTAAATAGGGATCCAGAATATTGAGTAAGGAGCATAGCCTTTCCAATTTAGGGAGCTACTGTGGACAAGACCGTATTCCAGGTTGATGGGAATCTTATGTTTGACTTTAGAGTGATTACCAGTGTTTCTGTAAGATAGTAAAAACAGAAAGGAGAGAAAAAGCACATACTGTTGTGCTTCTACTAAAAATTACTGTGCTTCAATGGGAGGTATACTACCCTGCTCTGTGGGTCTGTAAGGATTACTTTCCCAAGGTCTAGGGAATTGATTTAGCCTGCTTGAGGTATAGCTTTAGGGCTTATAATGGAAAGACACACAATTGACTTTTGCCTTTCTTGTTCTACAAGGAACACTTAATTATTTCCAACTCTGCCACTGAGTATGTTTCTGACCTTAGGCAAGTCACTTAGCCTGTCTGAGCCCCAGCTCTCTCATCTGATGAGTGAGAAATAGGATTGGAATGTCAGTATATTATTTTAAAAAATAGTCGTCTGAGTTTCTTCCTTGACTGAGAGGAGGAAGTGAAGTTGAATCTTTGTAGACTTAGAGAAATTGACACTAGGGTCATTTGTACAATTAGCTATGTTCTGGTCCATAGATATTCAGCATCAAATATATCCTTGGGATGGCTTCTATATCCAGATGCAATATATGCAAAGTTGTGCTTTGGTCTGTGCAATTTGAAATTTTTTCTCTAGCTTTAACGTAAACATGCATGCAAGCAATTAATAATCTCTTGTGCAGTTGGTTCCTGACCTTGTTCTATCTGGCGATACTGAACTTGAAGTCAATTTGATTTCTCTATATTTCCTCTAGTGAGGCCCTTGTGTATAGATGTTGTTTATATTGTCAAGAAAACAGTGTTTTAGACCATTAAGTATTCCTTAGAAAATATTTGCCATATTGAACGCTAATAGCTAAAGATCACACAAGTTGTGGGATGACATCAAGGATATCAAACATGCAGAAAGCAAAATGTTATTAAAAATACCAGGGGAAATGGGTCAAACAGGGCATAAGAAGAAATTCTGACATATTCTTAAATATAGAATAGCTCAAGTAAAGAGAAGAAATGGTGGCAGGAAAGAGCTGAGCATAAAATTTTTAGGGCTGACTTGAAAAAGCAAAATTGATTATTATAATGCAATATGTAAAATCCTGTTGTTAGAACACCAAAAGGGAAGAATATACTCAGCATTTTACAAGCAAAGAGATTTAAAGAAAAAATTCAAATCTCAATTCTACAGGCAAAATATTGATTGATGTAGGAAGCATCAAAAACAGATGGATTACATAGTCACTGTACCAAAACAATAAAATAAATGCTAACCATTTTGGAACATATCATATGACTAAGAACCAATGGAAATGAAGAAAGAAGTCTAAGCTACCGTGAAGGCATTGGTGAAAAATGGTGTTGACTGAGCCCCAGTAGTGTAGTGGTTGAGTGTGGGACTGCAGCCGACTGGCTTTGCGGTTCAAATCCAGCAGCAGCTCCCCAGGAGCAAGGCTGGGCCTCCCACTCCCACCAGAGGGCAGTGATGCCTAAATTAAAAAAAAGAAAAGAAAAGAAAAATGATTTTTAGAATTTACAGAATACAAATAGAGATGTGTTCAGAAAACTGACACAATTCTTGAGGGACTGACCCATTTATCCCAAATTTGGAAGGCATCTATCGGGACACTTAATTGAAAGAAATAGATAGTCATGTCCATTCCAAAGAAAGGTGGAGAAGTAGAATGAGAAAATTCTCCTCAAATATTCCTAATATCACACACAAGTAAAATGACACTAAAGAACTCAAAAAGAGTTACAGTAGTGTATCTTTATGAAATTTATGCCAAACTTAGAGGTGGAGTGAGGGTATCATTACTATTGTCAGGTGAATATTGGATAAAAGCAGAGAACACCAGAAAAATGTTTTCCTGTGTTTTATTGACTGTACAGGCCAATTACCATATATACTCATGACTAAGTCCATTTTTTTTTTCAGTGCAGTTTTTGTGGTAAAATTAGGGGCCTCAGTGGATATTTGGGTCAGCTTATACTTCAGTATATATGGTAACCGTGTACTCTTTTTATTATTAGGTGTTATTGAGTTAACTCCAACTCAGAGCAACCTCGTGCACAATAGAATGAGACATTGCCCATTTCTACACCATCCTCACCATCATCGTGGCCTCAGTTCATGTCATGGGGGGTCTTCTTGGTTCAGGGGTAATTGATTTACCAAGCATGGAGTCCTTCTCAAGGGACTCATGTTGGTCTATGTGGAGCACAACAAATAATGGACCAGATTGCAAAGAATGGGAATTCTAGCACATTTAATAGGCAGACAACAAATCTATCCATAGACCAAGAAGCAGTCATTGAAACAGAACAAGAGGATATTGCATATCTTATTGTTAGGAAAAGCATCGAAATTAGATCTTTTCACCAGCCATAATCTATATGCTGAGAAATAATTTGAAATATTATACCATATGAAGAAGAACCTGTCATCAGAATTGCAGGAAGATTAGTGAAACAACCTATGGTGTGTAGTGGTCACAATCTGCATGCTGAGAGTAAGAGAACTTGAAGCACTTGCTAATAACAATCAAAGACTTCAATTTGGATACATTGTACCTCACCATAGTGATAGCAAAAATCCTCACCGGTGGACACGTAAACATGATAAACAGAGAAAGGATTCAAGTTGTGAAGAAGTTCACTGATCTTCTTTCTAAAGCAATCCACTCATCAAAATGGCAGTCAAGAAATCAAATGGTGTCATGCACTGGCTTCCACCATTGTTGGATTCCCAGCAAAAGTTTATTTGCCTGTGATATCAATGATACTAATTTTCTATAATTTGAGCATTCTGTTCAGGGCTCTTTTTGGGGGGCAGGGCAGGTAAAAATACGTATCTTTTCCAGACAGTTGGTCAAACGGCTGTCTTCCAAATGTCCTCGAAGAGTTGAGTGAATGCTCTCGTGCTTTGTCAGCTTGTTGACACATTGTAGTTGGTATCCCCTATCTCCCTGGGGCATGTTTTATAGCTTATACCTTCTGCAGCTGAACTTCTTCCTTCAGTAACATCGGCTCTCACTCATATGCTACCTCCTGAGATGGGAAAATGTTAGCTAGCTCTCTTTGGTACTCTAATATTATTTGCCAGTGTAAAATGTTGCATGAGTTTCATTTGACAATTTTCCAATATCTATATAAAGAATTTCGCCTATCCTTTGGGGCTTTAGTGACACACTTAAATTCCCTAGGTTATGTCTCCGTTTTCCCAGATGCATACTGTTCTAAGTCCTGAGTTACTTAAACTATATTGTTTATTGTTCTTGGACAACTGATCAATTGCATTTGTTCATCTTCATCCGTAAGTGATGTGAGACTTTCCTTTCTTATTTACTTATTTCAAGAACTATACTGCATATGTAAAAGCATACTTTAATCCTGAACAAGGTAGCTTGAAACATTCTTTCAGAATGTGGGGTACAGTTAGAAATTTAAAATATTCAGTTAAGTTCATCCAAAGCCATTTAAAAAAGTTTCAGAGCTTAAAAGGCTATGCTTAGACTCTCAATATTTCTCTTTTTAAGTTATTTTTTCTCATAGAGTTGATATTCAGAACTCAATATATGTAAGGCCAGACAGTGTGTTCCAGAAGACTCACAGAGGGTTGCTCATTTGAAGGTACTACAAGTCAGAATTGATGCTTTGGCAACTGCCAACAGCAGCAATACATGTAAGACCCCTCAGGCATGATAGGGTCCTCGCTGACTGAGTGTCCAGGTGGAACAAGCAGTTAATGTACTCAGCTGGTAACCCAAAGGTTAGAAGTTCAAGTCACGGGCTGAGCCCCGGTGGTGTAGTGTTTGTGCGCGGGACTGCGGCCCACTGGGATGGAGGTTCAATTCCAGCTCCACGGAGCAAAGGCTGGGCCTTCTACTCCCACCACCTGAGGACAGTGATGCCCCACCCCTCCTCCCCCCCAAAAGAGAAGTTCAAGTCACCACAGAGGTGCCTTAGAGAAAGGTCTGGCAATCTACTTCCAAAAAAAGTAGACACTGGGAGCCTCAAAGAGCACATTTGTGCTCTGCACATCTGGGGTCCCAGCTGTCAGAATCCACTCAATGGCAACTCATTTGGGAATTCTTTGGAAAACCATAGGGGCAGTTCCACTTCACCCTCCAGGGGTGCCAGAGGCCTGTGTGGATTCTGTGGCAGGGACTTTGGATTTGGCTTGGTTCCCCAAAGGAACAAAGGGAAGTATATCCAAATTGCAATTGAGATGAGTCTCCCTCTTCCCTTTCTTCTCCCACAGGCTTTGACCTGTGAGAATCTGTTTTGAGCATCTTTTCTCTAAATCTGTGCCCCTGTTAATGCAGCTTTCCCTGTAGACCTGGAAACATACAAGACCTAAATGTCTGGCTCTCTTTTCTCTGAACGGCATGATCACCTCGCATCTAAGGTCTCCTCTCATTCATGCACACAGCCACCCATTGATACATTCTTTATTGCTTTATGCGTTTGACATTTGCTGAGCATCTATGTGCACCAAATCCTATGGTTACACTCCGCTTAAGCCTGCCGTACTAGCGGGCTTCAAAATGCCCCTTGAAAAAATGACATTGTTTTTTAATTTGATTTTGCCACAGACTTGTTGAAGTCCTCTCAATCAGTTTAGCTTAATATCTAAGCAACAGACAGAATTTGGAGCATAGGGACCCAAAACTTCACATACTAATATTGATGTTAACCATAGTAGTAGATGTATTTTCAAACAAATAACTTAGAGCATTCTTAAGAGGCTTTGCTTAAACACTCAAGTGACTGTTTTACTACTTCACAAAGCCTTCAGTTTATGTCTTGAACAAATTTCAATGTGTTCTTTTGTCATTGTTTCTTATACTGATCCAGACATTTGACATGCTATAGCAATGTGCCATACTTAGCTTTTATTTTTTCATTCTAATGCTCAAAATAAATACAGTCTATACCCTTTCTGGTATGTTCAGTTGCTATCCAAAAGGTTATAGGTTCAAGTACACCTCACGGCACCTTCGAGGAAAGGCCTGGAGATGTACTGCAAAAGCAAAATTAAACAAGGAAAGTGCTAGGGAGCACATGTCTACTCTGATGCTCATGCACGTGGGTCACCGGGAGTCAGAATTGATGCAGTAGTGCCTGGAGCCTGGAGTCTATCTCTGACATGACAGCCTTCCCTCTGACAGCTTCTTTTCCTCCCCTTTTTTGGTTCCCCTTCTTTTTTACACTCTCCCTTCCTTTCAGAGTGAACTCTCTCAGAGGAAACAAATCTTACTCACCCATATGGTGGTGAAATCGTGCACCTCCTCATGCCCCTCCAGGGGATACAGAACTAAGTCCAGTGGTTGTCCTATTGTTGGCTTTGTATTGGCACAGATATATATGACATGATGGCAGGGAACTTTTTTGGAAACTGTAGATCATATGTATGTATATTGCATATTTTTTCAAAAATATATGTAATCATTTTTAAAAGAACAAATCAGTTCACTCTAAAGGACAGAGTAGACCTGCCCTATGGGTTTCCAAGATGGCAAACCTCCATTGCAGTAAAAATCTCATCTTCCTCCTGAATTCACACATACATGCACGCACACGCGCGCACACACACACATACACACACACCTATAATGTTAGAAGTTCATGAGTGCAAAGGAAAAATCATGAGGTAAAAGGACTCAAGAGTGTTAAGGAGTGGCTTATGATTTTAATTGAGGTTTCATGTGACAAGAAACAAAACTAAAGGGATCTTTTCCTCCTTGTGGAGCTTAGCAGAAAGCTGGTTGAACAGTTCTGAGTTAGCACAACCGCAGAACAGGTTGACGACAGTCATTGGCTCTAGTGACTCCTCTCTGCCAAAGGCATTGCCCATGGAACTCATAAGCCCATGTATGTGAATGTGTGGAGCTCTCTACTGGAACCTGGAACCCTAGTGGTTGCAGACCATCTGTCTGCAACCTAAATGTGACAGTGGGAACTCGGGAGAGTGCTGACATGTCACGCTTTCTCTGCCTGTATATTCATTCATCAGCACCACTTTCTGCCTGCACTAGTTTCTAAGACTTTGCCTTGTGATGACCCTTCTAAGGAAGGCTACATTTGCCTTGAAGGAGGTGAGAGAGGAACTGACTATATTAAGAAAAGAGCATGTCCAATGTGGCTGGAGCAGAGGTGCATGAGCATAAGAGAAAAATAGCAGGAGATGAAAGAAATTAAATTAGGTAAAGTTTTATAGGGCTAGCCTTTACTACAGAAGCAATGAGGGGCACGGTAAAGCATCACTAGAGAATTTTTTTAAAAAGAGCGATTTAGTCTGACTTAGTTTGTTTTAAACATAATTATTCTACTTTTATTCTTGATTAAAAACCAGAGTGAGAAACCGGGAGAGCCATTAGGAAGTTATTGAAGTAACAGACATGGTGTGATGGTAGCTTTGGCAAGTATCAAGTCATGGGGGTGATAGATCTTGAAAGAGATCCAGCCAGATGTTCTGGTATATCAGCTGAGACCTAGAGAAGATTCCAGGATGACTCAAAGGTCTCCTGGTCTGAGCAACTGAAAGCTGGTTAGATCACTGCTTGGTGGTTGGTTGATAAGTTAGTTTGGTTGGTTGGTTGGTTGGTTCTCAGGCCTTTCATGGAGACTAAACCAGAATCCTGGTTGCCTACTGGTTAATTGTAGGGCTGTTGGTCAAAAGGTCAGTCAGGGGTTCCAACACCTCCTGCTCCAGAGAAGAAATAGGAAGCTGTCTTTTAAACCTTGGAAACCTTGTGGGCAATCTCTTCTCTGTCCAACGGGGTGACTGTGAGTTGGAATCAACTGTATGGCAATGAGTCTGGTTTTATTTTGTTTTGTTTTTGAAGGCATACTTGTGGTACAGTGGGATTAAGCACTTGTCTGCTAATGAAAAATCAGAAGATAGAGCAACCCATCAGCCATGCTGTAGGAGAAAAGACTAGGCAATCTGCTCCCATAAAAATTAGAACCTAGCACCCCCTATGGAGTCCTTCTATGCCAACATTGCATCTTTCAGACCTGATGGCACACAGCAACAGTGCAAGTGTGGACTGAGCCACAGTGAGAGCATTTTCCATCTAATGTGGATTATTTCTCTATGTAATGTATGTGCTCTTTCACTTTACCAATTCATATGCTCTTTCAGAGTCAGGATTTCAGTTTCATTTGTTATATAACACCAAGCATAGTATTGAAAACATTAGTGATTACTTAATAAATGTCCGCTAACAATTTTTAAGGAATACAGATTTAGAATCAAGTTCACATCTTAATAAATGAGATGCCTATAAATAATCTAGAATCCTTAGGCAATATTGAATGATCTAATTTTCTATAGCAATAGGAAAAGGCCTTACACTTATTTTGCTTTCTTGTTAATGCCTTTTTATGTATGTAACTGGCAGCATGGAATACCAAGTATGGTACATATTTTGTTTTGTTTCCCCCCAATAATTTTAGCCATGTTTTCCTTGTTATAGCTTGAATTTTATGTGAAAGGTGATTGGTCTACTTATCAGATTCCAGCATCAATTAAATAAAACCATTCTGAATTAGTTCTGTTTCTTCAGTGACAACATTTAACATCATAAACAAAGGATTTTATTGTATTTTATTTAGGGTGTGGAAGGTAGGTTGTGATATATCTGAATGTTACTGGGATTCTGAAAAGATATAGGTAGGGTTCTAAATTGAAGTCAGGTAAGGATCACAACCTTAGACATTTATTGAAGTCTCAGCATGCTCTCTGCTGCTCAGCCAGCTTGGTGAAAGGAAAAAAAAACCTCTTGAATCTCTTTGCAAAGAGCCCCCCACTGGAGCATATTTCTTCATGAAGATCTCAGGTCACAGTTGGGCATCAAACTGACAGTGACAACTGCATTGGTTACCTGATCATTTTATGAGCACGTTTCTGTACATAAATGAGAGTAAACATACCTGCTGTACCTAAAAGCAGAGTGTTAGCTAATGTCTTTCTCAGAGAGGGATAATTAGCAACTGTTTAGGTAATGTTCAATTCTACACATAGTAAGTGGATGTTAGATTAGAAAATACTTTATGATTTGGTAAATCATACTCCTGAGAGGGAATGTTGACCTAGCTTCTTTGTACACATTCTGAGTGTTCCTGAAAACTTTACACATTTTCACTTGCTCTTGAACGTAAATAATCTGATCAAGGCAGAACATTTTGCTTGCAGCCGTGATGGGAGCAGATACCAATTCACTCACAAAACTAAGCCCTATTTTTAGTGATATTATGGGACAAAGCAGAATGTCCCCATAAGTTTCTAAGACTGTCATTCTTGGCAGGTGCAGAGGTCTCATCTATCTTCTGTGGATTTGCTGGTGGTTTCAAACTGCTGCCCTTGAGGTTAGCCCTGCAGAAGCCTAACCCACCATGCTGCCTGGGCTTTTTTATATTATCTTCTCAAATTATGCTCTTCCTCCTCCTCTTCTTCTTTCCTTTTGAGCTGGCATGTTTCTATAGCCCATGGCTTTATCTGTCTTGTCTTAGGATTGAATAATTTATACTAAAGATTTATCAATCAGTTCATGATCACTTGACTGACTACTTCTATTCCCAACTTAGCAACTTAACAGATAACTTTATGTTTCAGCTATAGAGTATTAACACATTAGGTTTTCTTTCTTTAACTCGGAAGAGTTGATAACTAATGTTTGAATTCACTCTTATCATTCCTAAGAGAGAAATCTTAAGTCCCTAAATTGTGTTCTACTCTTTTACTAATCTTTTATCAGAGTTAACCCAATAGAGTGTTCAATGACATTCATGTGAAGAATAACTGCAAAGACCTGCTGGTCTCTCTGAGCAAAGATTCCCCCATCCACTGTCCTCAATTGGAGCTAAAATTGTTGGAAGAAGGTGGCAAGGGAGGCCTCTATCTAGAGCATGCTGTTTGCGCATGACTGTTTTCCCTAACAAGTCTCAGGATCGAATCCAAGGTGTATAAGTGAAAAGAAATATGAATGAAAGAGTCTTTTTTGTTGTCCCCCCCCCCCCCCATAAGAAGCTTCTAAAATAATGTGATAAACTACAGGCAGATTATCCAAATGGGAAGCCCGAAGCGTCAAGAGGAAAATGAACTCTTCATGCCCATTTTAATGATACTGTTGAGGGACTGTTTCTAATTCCATTGTCAGAGTAGGTGCTGACCAATGCTTCTTCCATTAGTAGGTGTTGATGGCCCTAGGGAGCTTAATGATCAAAACATCTGCAGACGCAGGGGACAACAGATGGGTGTATTCTCAGCATGGACATCACTATTTCATGGGTTCAATCAACCCGTAAAATAAATATTTTTAATCAAATTAATGCATCTCAATATGGCTTACATCTACATGTAATCCTTACTTTCCTAGGGAAACATGTTGTCATGTGCCCTTGCCTCCGTAGGTGCCAGGTATTCAAATGCTACTTTGCCAGTTCAAGAAACGCAAGGGCCTGGGGGCAGTGAAAATTGACACACCGGCAGAGTGGCAGCAATACATCATGCTACAACATCTAGAAAGGTAGAAAGCATCCCTAGTCATCCTTAAAATGTTTGCCTAAAAGCTATACACTGGGTGGCAGGGAAATTGATGAACCTTTCTTGCCGAAGAAGATTGCTCAGGGATATGGTATGGTTACTGCCGTAGACAGGCGGTATTTAATAGCTGCTCAGCATTTCAGAAAAAAAATTACAGTTCATGCAGGAGTATCACTGATGGTGTGTGGCTCTACAGAAGCCGTGGGAATACAACATGAACCGTATTTTCAATTCTTTCTTTTGTGTTGAGCTGGTTTTTGTTGAAAAGTCTTATTGCACAGCGAAGTGAGCAAACGATAGCTAAAGGAACCAGAGGAGGAGACAAGGGAGCTTGCAAAAGGCAATGCCCTGCTGAGACACTTGTCTACTCAGCAACTGCCGCTGCCTTGCCCTGGACTGGAGCCCAGACGGGATGCAGAAGCAATAGAAGAGCTGCCCCCTGCCCTCCAGCTTCAACATCTAATTGGAGAGGCAACATAGGAGCAGGTGCAGCCATTAAACAGCAGAGCCTGGAAGTACCATGATGAAAACGCCCAACAGAAGACTATGGAGGGATAGAGAAGAGGTCAAGTGTTGTCTGTCCAGGTCAGGGAAGACTCGTGGAAAGGACTTGAGCTGGGCTTTTGAGACAGGGAGGTTGTAGTTGGCCCCGGCAAGGTGAAGAAGCAGCGTTCCAGGAGGAGCAGAAGTTTTGAGTTGGAAGTGTGGCTAACGGCCTTAGGGAATAGTAGCAAGCTAGTTCAGATGAAGAGACTCCTTGGAGGGAAATGATAGATCTGGATAGAAAGGAAAGATGAGACCTGATTATGAAGTGGCCTGAAATTCCGGTAAAGCATTTGGATTTCATACATTAGGGAATGGAACCATGAAATATACTTGTAGGATGATTGCTGTGGACGCCATGTATGGAATGGAACAGAGAGGAAGAGAGGTGAAAACAAGAAGACATTGGAAAGGCAGTTATGTTCGTTTACAAATGACATAAAGACCTGGGCTAAGAGGAAAATTCCGAGAAAGGTCAGTTCATATCTCAGGGGACGAAAGCTCGCTCTCCAGGGAATAAACAGGAATAGCCAACAATACACTGATTTTGCAAGGGAGGATGGCAAGAAAAACAGTGGAATCATTCACAGAAACAAACATATGGGCACCTGAGCTGGAGCCCTGGAGACAGGTGATGGGCTAGATTGGAGACATGTGAAATGAGAAACCATTTATGCAACTCATAGCAGTAGGTGACCCACAGACATGGGAAGCTGGGACTGGAATGCAAGTGAGGAACCAAGACATGGCCAGGGATCTGTTCCACTCATTCAGGGGGAAAGTAGCTTTGAGTAAAGTCTTCAGGGTCATGGGTAGCTTAAAAAAATTATTTTTGTAGCTAAAGTTTTATCGCAACATACTTATATTCATGTTTACATAGCCTTTATAAGTACTTACATATCACAATGAGGAATCGATACCATATGGCCACAAAGCCAAAATACTTGCTATCTGTCACTTTTTTCAGGAAAAAAAGAAAAAGGAGACATTCTCTTTTCATTCTAATAGTGTTCAAACACACTATTTCTTCTCATTCCTGGGCTGTTAGGAATTTTCCCCTCTCCCCTCCTCCTTCCTACCTTTTCCCTCCCCGCCCTCTAGACTTCAGCTGTGAAAACCATTGCCTGTCTAGTTCTTCTTTTTATAAAACTGGTCGCATACAGTATTTGTCTTTAAGAAATTGGCTAGCTTTGTGAGCATTATGTCTTCCAAATCCACCCATGTCATGATGTGCTTGACAGTTTTCATCATTGTTTATGAGGTCTGCATAATAGTCTGTTTGATATTTGTAGCAGAATTTATTTATCCAGAGTTTGTTTATAATATGATGATTTTAGTGTATTAGATAATATTACTAAAGACTTTAATGCTAGCTATTTGGACATTCATGCAAGTACTTATTTGGCTTTTCCCCCCTGCTTTTAGCTGGTTTCAGTCTTTATTTGGGGGGTTGGGTAGGGGGAGGAGGCAGAGATTGCTTTGGGACACCCCCTGGCCCTGTGACAGCCGGGGCAGCACTGGCGGCTGTTTCACCACGTGGGTCGCTTGACCGGAGTGTGAGGGCACAGCAGTTAGTGGCTGCCACCATCTCCTCACCTTCCACCTGAGTTGCTGTGCTAGTCAGTGGGGGAAGGGTGTTCCCGGTGCTCTATTTGGCTTTTTAAGATTAGGTACAGTACAGAGGTACCATTATATATTTGTTTGAAAACAGACATTCAAGGCCTTTGGGGAGACATTGTCCATATTGCTTAAGAAATGTTGTCTGCTTTATGTTCCAAAGCAGGTTTTCTGATCTAATATAAATATCTATTCTATAACTTTCTCATTTTTTTACTTTAGAGCAAACTCAATCTTGTATTATATTTCAGAATTTTGACTTACCAGTCGCTTACCTTCATTAGAAATGTGGGAAGTCTGAACTATTTTATAGTTAAAAGTGGTTCCTGCAAAGCAAATTAAGGATGAACACCTGGAAAGCAGTTCAAAGAGAAAACTCTAATGGCAGCAAGAAATAGTGTGTAGGAGGGGGGCTTCCAATGTTTGCCTTACAGACCTGAGATAGGAATCTTGGTGCCAGATTTTCTGCCAGCCATAAGTAAGCTAGATGTGTACCAGCTGACTCATTCCCTTAGAGATGGCATCCACTTCTCTCTCTACTCGTGTACTTATCCTGACCTCAAGGCAATGAAAATGGACCAGTCTTAGAGCATGGAAGTAGATGAATTGGGAAGAGAATAAAGAAGGTTGTAATGTTAAGTGCCACTGGATTTTGTAAAACAGTGAGGTCTAGTAGGGTTTGATCAAGGGCAATGTAACTGAGAGGAATTACGGAAACCCAAATGAAGGCTGAGCGTGATAGTGGGCCTAGAGAAAAGTTAAAGGAAAATGATTTTTAAAGAGAAAATTTTCTTTTTTTAAAAGATGCAAAAGAGCTACACTTAGCAATAAGTATAGGTACAGGGTAGTTGAAAAGTGAACATATGTAAATGTATTTACATATGAAAATGAAGAAATAGATCTACGTACATATATTTGTTGATTCAGTGTCAAGGTAGGTGATTAACATTGGGCCTCTATTCAAGTACTCCCTCAAGGCAATAGCACTTCATTGTATTAATCTAGAATTCCATGATGCCCACCTTCCCGACACTATGGCTGAAGACAAAGTGTGGATGCATAAGCAAATGTGGTGAAGAAAGCTGATGGTGCCTGGATATAAAAAGATATAGCATTTGGAGTCTTATAGACTTGAAGTTAAACAAGTGTCCATCTAGCTGAGAAGCGACAAAACCCACATGGAAGAAGCACACCAGCCTGTGTGATCATGAGGTGTTGATGGGATCAGGTGTCAGGCATCAAAATCCCAGAACAAAAAGTCAGATCATTGTGAATGAGGGCGAGTGTGGAGACCCAAAACCCATCTGTGGGCAACTGGATATCCCCTTACAGAAGGGTCACGAAGAAGAGACCAACCCAGTCAGAGTGCAGTATCACACTGATGAAACATACAACTTACTCTAGTTCTTTAATGCGTCCTCCCCTCTACTGTATCATGATCCTAATTCTACCTTGGAAATCTGGCTGGACCATGTACATGGGTATAGATAAGAGCTGTAAACACAGGGAATCCAGGACAGATATCACCACCACCACCACCACTACCCCCCCCCCCCGACCAATATTGAGAGTAGCTATACCAGTAGGGGAATGGGAAGGTGGGGGGAGGAAGGGAGAACCGGACATAATGATCTACATATAACCCTCTCCCAAGGGGGTGGACAACAGAAAAGTGAGTGAAGAGATACATTGATCAGTGTAAGATGTGGGAAAAAAATGTATAAATTATCAAGGGTTCATGAGGGAGAGAGGGGAGAGAGGAAAGGGGGAAATGAGCTGATACAAAGGGCTCAAGTAGAACAAAATGTCTTGAGAATGATGATGGCAACAGATGTACAAATGTGCTTTACACAGTGGATGGATGGATGGATTGTGCTAAGAGTTGTACGGGTCTCCAATAGAAGGATTTTTTTTTTTAAGATGCAAAAGAGCTGCGCCTGTCCATAAGAATAGGTACAAGGGACTTGAAAAGTGAACAAAATCTGCCATGAATGGACACCAGTGTGTTTATGGGCACCCTGAAGTGGGCGGTGGCATGAACAGCTGACCCCTCTCCAGTGGCCCACACCTGTCTATTGTGTGGTGTCATGGAATCCCCATGACAAGCTGCCATTGCCCTTAGATCTCCCCCAAGCCTCTCCTTGACAAGAATGTCAACTTTGGGAGAAGTCAAATCAAGAAAGAACCTGAAAAGAAACAGAATAACAGCGATGACTTAAACCAATCCCAGGTCATGTAGTCCCATTTACCTCCTTCTTCGTGTATAAGGAGCTCACTTACTTATTTCCTTTTTATATCTGTTGGGATTAGATTTTGCTTTTCGTGGCTTTAAAACCAACCCACACTCACTAACTTCAAGTCAGCTCTGATTCACTGCGACCCTCTGAAGCAGGGCCAACTCCCCCCCACCCCCTTTTGGGTTTCCAGCCTTTACAGGAACACGACGTCTCATCGTCCACCCCTGGAGTGACTGCTGTGTTCTAACTGCTGCCCTTGAGCTCAGCAGCCCAACTCTGAACCCGTCACTCCGCCAGGCTCCTCTGTTGCAAATGGCGGAAACCCCGAAATCATCGGACGAAAACAAATAGACATTCATTTTCTTTCCTCTGAAAACCTGGACAGAGCCACCCGGGGCTAAGGTTCGGGACGGGCGTCTCTGGTCCACAGAACTCAGCTCCAGAAGCTGCCTTCCATGACGTGGTTTGCTTATTTCTCGATGGCCAAAACCCAGAACATGTCATCACATGAGCTACACTGACTTGTAAGGAAAGCTGAGAAACCCAATGTACCTCCTCAGTAAGAGGAGCCCATTATTAACTAATTGATTACAGGAAAGAAGGAGAGAATAAATATTGGGGGTTTACCCATGCTATCTTTTGCTGTTGTCAAGATTCCACTGTATTGGTGAGTGGAGCTGTCTGATGGTCACACCGAAATACCACACTGAAGAGCCTGGACTCTCAAGGCACACAGACTTTCCTCACATTTGAAGAGATGAAGTAACATTACTACCTTCCTCGTAGAATTGCAATGATTAAATAATGAAATACACGGGCATACAATTGAGTGTGGTATCAAGCACTTCAAATTGTTTGGTAAATGTTGGTAGTTATTAAAAACGAAGTCAAGAGACAGGCAGTTCTTTGTTGCACAATTAATGTCAACCACGATGTAAAATGATGTGTTTGGTTCATTCTTCCCTGAATTGTGGTCCTAGGAGAAAAGTAGATGCAAGTGAAGTTTGGGATTCTAACTTGGGTGTGACAGTTTCCTTAGGATCACAAACAAACAAACAAAATGGTTGTGTTAAGATGTGTACTTCCAATATCTAAATGTTCTTTTGCTTGTCTCTTTTTCTTCCTTCCTTTCACGAAGCCCCTTCTCTGTTCTGTGGGTTTTCTTTTGTAACTCCTCCAGACTACAGCTTTGTTCCCCCTTCCACTCCTTTCTGGTCAGGTACTGCTTTACTGCTTTTATATGTCTTTTCAACTGGCTTCTGTTTGCAAATCACATATTTTGATTCCTATGTATGGCTTCTCACATAGATGCATCTCCCTGCACTGAGTCCCTAGAGGTTCATTGCCACCATGCACTTATTTCTTCTCTGCCATCAAATCATTGTGTGTCCTGACTTTGCACTCCTGGTCTGGTGTGTGCTCGTGTTATCACTGTATTTCAATAAAACACTTTACATTTGAACTCTTGGGGAGAGACTGAGGGGAGATGGAGAAGAGTTTACAGGGGAGGGTGATGTGATAGACTCTCCCAAATCGTTCCTTTTCTTAGAATCAGAAATCTTCGTGGAGAGAAGATAGTGCTTACTCATTTTGAGCATGCAGACAAATAGTTTCCAAATGCTAATATCGTCTCTAAAATAGAAGAGTAAAAAATTCAGTGCACAGTACTCAGAAAAAGTGTCCAGTGATTCTGTAGCTCTTTAGTTGGCACAGGGCCTTTTGGTCTTGATCTCTGTTATCCATCACCAGGTTTAATGTGACGTTTTGAGGAGTACATCATGGCTTGGTAAAAGTCTGTTTTCTTATGGATTTTTAAAAATTAGTCGCCTAGTCACTGTGGAATCATAGAACTTAGAACTAGAAGGACCATTAGAAGTCATCTAGTTCAAACCTTTCATTTTATAGATGAGAAAAATGGGGCCTAGAGGAATTCAGAGCCCCATGCGAGGCCACACAGTTAAGTTGATGATTGGGCTTCCCTTTCACAGGGGTGTTTTTATGTGCACTGAGTCTAGGAGCGGTGCCCCAGTAATGGGACGGTTTTCAGTAAGAAAACTATTAGAGTCGTTTGTGTCCTGTACAGTAAAATAAAATGACCGATTTTTACTCCCTTTACAGCTCTGAAATCAACAGCTTTGCCGTTCATTTGTCTTAAGACCTGTACCTAGAGATCATAAAAAAAAAGGCATGCCTGTCATTCCCAAACCCTGAAAAATAGTCTGTGGACCCCTGTATCAAAGTGGGTAGCTGCCACGGCCTGGGTGCCCGTGCTGGGACCCATTAGAAATGCAGATGGGCAGTGTTCCCACCGGCCTCTTGTCCTGAAACTTCAGTTCCTCTACCAATCTCTGGTGAGTGATTCTCCGAATCACTGAACTGTAATTGAAAACATTTTATTACCCTGAAGAGCAACAGGTAGAGACGTTAATATAAAATATGTTATGAACCTCTAGAGACAAACGCAAGTTTACCCTGAACAGGTTTGCTCTCAGGGCAAGAGGAGGGATGGAGTTAACTCCTTTTGTGCCATCACCTGACCTCCAAATAGCTCTGCATGTAGGAGCTGAACACCCGGACGCCCTGTTTTTGATGAAATACTTCGGGGAGGAAGGGAAGGTCGTAAATATGGGAGGAAAAGAAGATGGTGTCCTACGGATGGTGTTGGCGTGTTCTTTCTGGAAACGCTGACTCCGACATCTTCACCTGAGTGCAATTAATGGGTGATTCCGGAGCTGAGTTGCGGTCCAGGTAGATGGAACACCAGAAAGCCTGGCTAGTGGGGTAGTGTCATTGAACGAGAAGTGATGACATGGATCTTTACAGGAGACTTTCTTTCAACGATGACACTGAAGTCGAAGACATTACTTTGAGGATTATAGAGAACCTTAGGGGCTCTAGTTACAAAAGGATGATTGTGCCCTTGGGAGGAGAAGTAAAGTTACCTGAGATTCCATCCCTTAGATAGTCACTGAGATACTGACCCGCTTCTTCCAAAAGCCTATCTTGATGTTGGAGTACTTATGAAGACTCAGAAAGCAACACAGCGACTCTTTCAGTCAGGGCTTTGTACCGGTTTGTTCTGATCTACTCGATGCTGAGAATGTTCCATTGGACCCCAGGTATACAGAATCAGAATCGATATTTTGGACCAGACACCCAGGGTGCTTAACACGTTGTGCACCTCGCCTGACTCCATCCGACCGAATTGAAACAGCAAGCCTGCTGCTTTCAAGCTTCCCTGCCATGATCACTGGTCTGTAATGAAATCACGGCTGCGCATCTTGATAGCATCAATGGCACCCATCAGTTTAGGTTCTATGACGGACTAAGCATCTGCCCGTCAGCTCTGATGCCCTCATTTCTTTACAGTATTGAGCCCCAAAGTTCTGGGCATCGCCATTGCCCGGTATGACTTCTGCGCAAGGGACATGCGAGAACTGTCCTTGTTGAAGGGCGATATGGTGAAGATTTACACGAAGATGAGTGCGAATGGCTGGTGGCGTGGAGAAGTAAATGGCAGGGTGAGTTGTCCCTCCCCGTGATGCTCTGAGCCTGGAGGAAGCCCAGCGGCCCTCGTGGTACCCACTGTGGTACTGATGAGACATCCCTATTGTGCCTTTACAGCTGCACCCTTCAGCCCCTTCCTTCCAGACACCTGAGATGTACTTCCCGGATCATCATCAAACTCCCTTTCACCGAGCCTGTGCCCACACATAGCCACTCTGCAGGATAGGGCCGGACTGCCCCAGTGGGTTTCAGGAACTAGAACTCTTCATGGGAGGGGAGAGTCCTGTCCTTCTCTTGAAGAGCAGCTGGTGGTTTCAAACCGCCAACCCTGCAACGGTACGCACTCCCCACACCCAGCCGCCCAGGCGTCTCTCCCATACACGGTGGAGACCACTGCATAATTAAGGTTCCCTGTGGGCAAGTTGAGAAAGGCAGAAGGACTGGAGAAGCATTTCAGTGTTTTTATCCCCAAAGCCTTGCAGCGTAAACTTTTTGTCCAGTTGAAACTGATAAGAGGCAGTGATTGAAATGGCAAGCACGGCCATATTATCGCTGTTTTCACCTTCCGTTCTGTAGCAGAGAGAGGACTTAGCATGTGGTAGAACCCCGCATCACCCTTAAGTTACATGTTTATTTGTACGCTGGTGGGCTAGAACCCCGTGTCAGTTTGTGTCATTCCTGGTATCTATCTAGCCAGCGTCTGAGAACAGCGCTGCCCATCTTCTCCCCCTACGGGGTGTGACAAAAAGGAAATTCTCAGTTGGCAGCACCCTTTAAAGTGCGAGTTGCAACGCCACATTGTTTTATCTTTGCCTTTCTTCTTCCAGGTGGGCTGGTTTCCATCCACGTACGTGGAAGAAGATGAATAAATTGCAATCCAGCTCTGCACTCTGCAGCGGACATTTCAGAGAAGGGATGACCAGAAGGCTGCACGGCACTCTGAATTAACTGAAGTGTTTAAAAGGCTGCCTTTCTGGATGTTCAACAACCACCCCCACCCCCACCCCCGCCCCTCCTAAGTCTTAATGCTGGGATTTCTAAAGATGGTGGTACTGACAGATGAATGGCTTGCCTAGAGCGGGGCAAGAAACAGCCTGCCAGTCTGTCATTGTCAGGGACCAGGGCAAAGCCCACAGCTGTTCTTCCCCAAAGAGCTCCGATGGAAACACACTGGGTCTTCTTTCTTTCCTGCATTCGGTTGGACTCCATGAAAGCCAGCCCTTCGTAACTGTTTAATGCATAGTGACTCTTCTCCACGCCTTCCCCCCCCCCCCCCCCCCCCCCCCCCCCCCCCCCCCCCCCCCCCCCCCCCCCCCCGTCCCTCTCACCAGAAATTGTGATAGTATGAAGAACCGGAAGCTCACTGTTGCTTTTTCCAGCCAGAACACAAGGCCTCGGTCATCTGGACCGCCCACTGGAAAGGACCAGCGTCACTTCGGTGACAGTGTCCCGCCAGGTCATGCCTTGTCTGCAAGCACGTTCAACCCAGATTCTCCTTGGGGTGAAACGAGGCAGAGAAATCGCTCAGGTTTGCTTCCTAGGAGATCTTCGTACGCCCCGGGAGCCCTGATTCCTCACCGGATGGCCTGATTATATTTGCAAACTGTTTTTAAGGAAAAAAGGTACACCGGATAACCTCTAAAATTTAAAATATTCACGAGGTGATTTGGGAACTGTCATCCTTCAGTTTCTGAAGTAATCATGCCCTGGTGCATTCTGTGTAGTAGCATGGGCAGCACCCTTGGATGCAGTGGCCTTGCTTACAGAAACAGGTCAAAGGCTATCAGTTAAAGTAAGTCATTTTATAGAAGCAGTATCAACTAACAACTGCCTTTTCCTTCCCTTAAAGAAGCCTTGGGCCAGATGTGCTCATTCCCACATTTCCCTTGAATCTCCAGGGGGGCCTGGATGGCTTTGTTGAAGAGGCCCCAAGAAAAGCACCCTGAGTCCTTCATGCATTTCCGGGAAAGCTGTAGGGATGCTGGGCCTTTCAGGTCTTGTTCTGTGGGCTCCCAGCCCCTCTACAAAAAGTCTTCCCTCCAGCAGGCAGGCCCCCCATGGGGCTTTGTTGACTGGGTTTTGCCCCACATTTATTTTATAAAGTTTTGCCTCACATTTATTTTACAAAGCCTTCACTGTTTTATGGGAGGTGTCTAACTCCGCTCTTCCTGGGAGGCTCCCAGTCCTCAGGCAGGGCAGTTAAGACACTAACTTGGCCCTTTACTGATGAAATATTGTCTCCAAGGCAGAAGTCAAGTTCTGACAAGATTATGCAGAGCATTTCTTGCTTAAAGAAGAAAGAAAGAAATTAGAAGCATTAGCATAATAGAGACAGGCTAGGAACACTCAGTTCTGAAGTTTTAGATCGCCTGGACACATGGTATGGGATAGGTGCAGCTGCCCACTCCCCGTCCACTTTGTTCTCAGAACCTGATGTTTGGTCCCATGAGCAGAGACCCCCCGTGGGCTAGGATAGCTAGCTTCAGGACGTTTACCTCAGAATCATACCAACTGTGATTGTGTTTTAGAAAATGACCGTTTGCTAAAACCAGTAAAGTTTTGTATATGTGTAGATGACCTCACGTGTGTGTTTTATCCGATGTCTATGCAGTCCAGGTCTGCCCTGGAGGGCTGGTCTTAGAATGCATTCTCATCAAGTCTTACTGGTGATCTCGCCCCTGGGGAATGTTCTGTCGGTGACAGCCTCTGTCAAATGTTCTTTCGGGGAGAAGTAGCTTCACCCAAGAGCTGTGTGGGCAGCATTGTAGCTTGTGTTGTTTGATTTAGAAAATCTACTCCTCCCCCCCCCCCGACTTCAACACAGTGTCTGGCCTTCCTGTTGCATTTCATGAACCAGGGGGGTCCCCAAGCAGAGGACATTGACACCCCCTTTTGTGACATAACCAATCAAAGCTCTTTGTCTTTAATATTTTGTATTGGAAACTTTAAATGCTGCGAATTTATGTAGATTTCTAATACCAAAGACCGAAGTACTTGTCTTCCCAGATACTTTGTCTTGCCTGTTTGCAGCCCTTGTGTAATATGGTGACTCATAGTGGTGTTTCCCTTTGTAATATTTTGTGAATATGTCAATACAATAAATAGAGACGACTTGCATTAAATTGGTTTCTGGAGAGTGGAGGAGGATTTCCATTGAACAATAGAGCATCTCACCTGGACCAACCTCAGAAGAAACAGGGAACCGAAGCCCTGACTTGTGTCAGCTTTATCTAAAGACTCGGGGATAGGTTCAGAACAGAGAACACTACCTGAAACAGCTGGAAACAGCACATATTGCCATGGTTACTATATGCCAAGGTGGCACACATGGTTAAGGATCCTGCTATAAATGGGTGCTTTGAAGCCTCTTGGGGACAAGTCAGGGAACAAAAGGCCTGACAAACTATTTCTTGAAAACCCCCATGTGAGACACAGTTTACACAGCAGCATGTGGGATCACCGGGAGTCAGAATCAACTCAAACAGTGTCTGGGTTCAGTGATACAGACCCTGCGTGCTCCCATATGTCTTACACACAGCCCAGGATGGAGGACAGCATCACACACCCCTTTCCTAGACCAAGAGAGAAAGAACTGAGGCATGGGGAGGCCAACTTTCTGCCTACAGTCCCACAGCTGGGGAAGAGTTAGACGTCAAGTCCAGGTACTCTGACCCCAGAGCCCACTCCTTTCTTAGCCACTCTCCTATAGCGCAACATTTCTAGCCACCACAGAAATGGAAGTGAGAGAGACTGGGTACCTTTCTACAACTGCATAGCCAAAAAGAACCCTTTTGGTACTAAAGAGCTGGTGAAACAATGGCAGATGGGCAGTGAATTCAGAAATATTCCCCTAACCCTATCCCTGAACACTGCTACCCCCCATCCCCCGTGCCCCCAAACAGATGGTGCCTAAAGGGAATTGTGTGGAGTTGAACTTTGCTTTTCTTTCATCATGCATATAACTAACTGCCAAACCAAAGACTCAGAGGCACGTTCTCCTCAGGAAGAGCAGGCCCACAAGCTCTGAGAGATAGGGACCCAAGTTCCTTCTAAAGACAAGAGGGGCCACTTCGGCTGTAGGCATCCCAACTAGATATCATGCAGACATTCACGCTCAGAAATACACTGTCCCTGCCACCCCACCCCACCCATTTTCATTTCTCACCACTGCCACTGAGTCCATTGCCATTCAGAAGCACCAGCTGTAAGGTTTCTGAAGCAGTAACCCTTCATGGGTATAGCCCATTGCACCCCTTCTCTTACGGAACAGCGATTGGATTGGAACAGCCAGCCTTTCTGGTAACAGTCCAATGCCAAGCACACAGCGCTGCTGGCACCCTTCATCCTTATTGCATTCTGCTGTCTTATAGAACTCTCACTTCCTTTTTCCCAGGAGCCCAGTCCACTTGTGTTTTCATTTGATCATGTCTCACTTTAAAATGCATGTGACCTTTGCCACAGTATTAGATCATCACCATCCTCACCAAATACAACTTGCTCATGCTTTGTGCCAGTGCAAAGACCTTTATCAACATGACTGTGCACGTATATTCTTGAACACTTTCCCAATATTTGCTCTCCCATCAAATATTGAAGGAAAGGCTTAGCAGCCGTGCTGTGCTCTCTTAACTCGGCAGCCATGTAGAAGGAGCCCTGGTGATTTTGTGGGTGAAGGATAGGGCTGTTCACCCCAAGGTTGATGATTCAAATCCATCAGCCACTCTATGGGAGAAAAGTGAGGCTGCCTGCTCCCATAAAGATAGCGTAGTCTCGGAAACCCTATTTAAGGTTGTTTTGCTTTTCAACATGGTGGCAGTGGGTTTATTTATGGTCTGAATGCACATAAGACTTCGTGGGAGAAAGAGTCTAAGGAATCCCCAGGGGGCAGCTCACTCGTGTGGAGTCACCATCAGTCAACATGAACTCCAGAGTGCCCAACTGAAGAAGAGTCGGAAAACCACTTTTAACCTGAGCCTCTGTCCCCCTCCGTCCCAGCCCCCTGACATCATAATAGCACCTGCTTCCTAGGGTGGTTGTGCCGGCGACCGGCACCTGGTCAAGAACACCTGTGGGTAGTTGCCCTCTTCAAGCGGGAGCCCCATTACATAACGCAGATTCACTGATTAGATTCAAACCTGTGGCCCTCAGGTGGCACTCATGGGAGAAGATTTATTTATGGGGGCAGTTTGGTCAGCCTCTTGCAGCGCCACTGAGGGCTTAGGAGAGATCACTTTTGGGTTAGCAGCAGGGCACTTAATCATTTCACCACTAGGGTGCCTTAGTTGTTGGAGTAAGGGGTACAATTCTTCACGTACTACATTCGATGAATCCCAACTCTTGGATGTCACAGTGAGAATGGATGTTTGCGCATCAGTCAGACTGGGGTTCGAAGCCCAGCTCGGCCAGCTCTTGTTCTGACCATTGGGTTCCTCCTCTGGAATCATGGGATGCGTGTGAATGCCTGCAGAGCTCTGTTGGCTGGTGTCGAGGTTCCACAGACGTGGGGCTGAGAATTTCAAGGGCAGTTAACATGAGGCTTGAAACCATGAGCGGCTCTGTGGGCGAAAGATGGGCCTGCAAGGTGGGGCCTTCTACTCCTGTAGAGTTACACTCTTAGAAACACAGAGGTGGCCCTGCAGGGTCACTACGTCTCAGCATGGGCTCGGTGGCTGGGAGGATGGTTTGGTTTATGGGTATTTGGGAAAGCTGTCTTGAAAAATAGACGAGATATCATTTAGGGAAGATCCCCGAGGCAGTCTGGCACAGAGGAGATGACTCAAGAAATGTCGGTCTCCTCCCTTTTTTGACAGTCAGACACGGAGGTTCTAAATGACCTCCCAGCAGCCTTTTTTTTATTAGGACTTTCGATAGCCCAGATTTTCTTTCTTTCTTGCACATTGAAGTTTATTTTTCAGCATCCAAATTATAGATGGAGTAAAAGGTGGATTCGATGGAAGATTGATATGCAAGCCCACATACAGTCTCAGAAGGTGAATTTAACAGTTTCACATTATTTTGACCAGGAAAATGGAATTTTCACCCAGCTCATAATCATGTAGGCTTTGTCTATTAGTCACTTCATTTTTCACTGAAACTCGTTTTCTGGGATTAGTCGGACTCTGATGAGGAACACAAGGCACCGCACATCCCACAGATTTTAGAAAGAACTTTATTCTAAGTAATGGACAGAGGTGAAAAGTGGGCTTAAAAAGCCATCTTCCCACTCTTTGGATATCATCAGTTAGGCATGGGGGGGGTGGTGGAGAGAAGAAGGACAGAAAACAAGTAGAGAAAGCATCACCAGAAGCACCCTAAACCCTGCCTCTGCCGTGGAATGGCAGAAAGACTCGGAAGTTCGAGGCTCCAGGTGCATTCACACAGGGACTCACCTGGGGTCAGGCACACACCCAAACGAGAGGGGACTCAGTCTACAATCAGCATGCACACAAATGCCCCTGCGAGCCCTGCCCTGCCCTGTCCAGGTTTGTGCTGAGGACTTGGGGTGGCTTAGGGTGAACTGCAGAATGTCCCATGTGTTCTATCTATTGTTGCCCTGCAGAAACTCCACCTTTGCATCTGCCCAGTGCAAGTCCCATCACCTCTGTCTACATCTCTTTCCTGAACAGGCAGGAGCTGTGCTGGTTGTCCTCCCTGTAGCCACCCATTCTGCAATCTCTCTGAGAAGCTAAGTGAGATTTGACCTTTCACTCTCAAGGTTGGATGCTGGCTCAGAATGGCCATGACTGAACCTTAAAGGCTACTGCCCCTTGGGGCAGCCCTGGTAGCACTGACTACTTCTCTGCTCAAAGGTGACCTTGGTCTCAGAATTAATTGTATGGGAATCTACGCTTTTCTAAGCCTTGCTGCACCTTCCAGACGACCACAGGATAATTCAGTTGTTACTACACCCTGTCCTCGGTGGAAGCGCAATTGAGCTACCTGTGGTCGGTGTTTTCCTTCCACCAGGGGTCATAAAAATAAACCAACCGGCTTTCGTTTGCCATCTGCAGCCTCCAAAGTGTCCTCACAATAGCTCTTCAGGTTGTGAGCAGCCCAAGGCAGAAAGGCAGTGTGTGTGTGGTGGTGAGGGGAGATGGGGCTGCGGTTAACTGCCCTCAACATGCTCCCCTAACTCATGACCGTTTCGGGTGAAATGGAATGAAACATTTTGCTCTGCTCATCATAGGTTGGGGACCGGAATGCTGTGATCAGTGAAGTTTTTAATTGGCTGAACTTTTGAAATAGACCACCAGGCTTGTTTTCCTAGTAGCCCATCGTTGTCTGGAAGCTCCATGGACCACGTTCAACACACGAGCCTTCAGGGGGCAGGTGCTTATGAGATGCATAGGCTGAAATTTGACCCACATCTCCCATGTGTGCAGTTAGAATTCCACCACAGACCCGCCCTCCTGAGAGGGCAAACAAACCCCAAACAAAACAAACTCATTGCCAGCAGGGTAGGGCCTCTTTATTCTTTTGCCACTTTAGAGCAGAGGAGGCTGAGGCTCTGGGAGATGATCTGCCTGACTTGCTCAAGGTCAAACAGGTGGAAAATGCAAGCAAGTGATGACTTCCACCGCAGAGTCCAGTTCTAGATCCCTCCAAGGAGTGTTCTAGGCACTTGCCTATGTCACTGCAGTGCCCAGAAGCTTCTGATTTTCTAGAATTCTCCCTGTAATTCTCAGGGCCTTTCTTCTGAGAATCACTCAAGGGAGCTGCTACCAGAACTGTGGGCAGCTGCTGGCCTCTTGCGTCAGGTCAGGTTGTGGCCTGGGGCATGATCCTTGCACCTCCTGTTGTCAGGATGCATTGATGAGCTTGAAGTGCATGAAAAGGTATGTAAGCTGGGGAAGACACAGGCCTGTGGTCAATGAGCCAGAGTGGGATTTTCTAGTGATTATAAAGCCCTCTCCTCAGAAAGTTGACAGATTTTGCACCAATAACTTAGGGTCTGTCTCCTTTCCTCTGTGTGTGTGTGTGTGTGTGTGTATCTAAGTGAGTCATGACATGGAATATGATCTCCCTAAGCTTCTCTTGCGATTTCATCAAACATTGATACCATCCTGCTGGTAATTTCAAAAACTTGGGTCCTGGGTAAGTAAGAGGGTTGGCCTATAAGACTGTTGGTCCTATTATACCATTCTATATAAGTAGTCTCATTTTCTAAGAAGTGGTCTTCACTAGGGGTGAAGACTTCAGTCTTAGAGCCAGGCCACATGGCTCTACCACTTGCTAGCCATATATACTCAGGCAAGTTGCTTATACTGCTTGTGCCTCAGTTTTTGAAGATTAGCTGAGATGCGATGACAGGTATTAAATGTTTAGAAGAGTGGCCAAGTAGACAGTGAACAAGAGAGTTGCTTTTCTTCCTCTCTCCCTTCCTTCCCTTTTTGGCCTCCATTTTTCATACATAAAAAATCCCTCTTTGACAACCAAACCCAAACCGCCCATTGCCATCAAGCCAATCATGACTCATTGCGACCCTGCAGGACAGGAGAGAACTGTCCTTTTGGGTTTCTGAGACTCCAGGCCCTAACAGGAATAGGGAGTCTCTCTTTCTCTGGAGAGCAGATGGTGGTTTTAAGCGCCTGCACTTCCAGGTTGCAGCCCAACGCAAAACCACTATGTCACCAAACAGGTATTCTTTCTCCATGAATGTGGGTCCGGAATCATTCTGTGGATTACCTGGGTCTGTTAGACTGGGTTGTCTAGAGAAACAAAACATGTGGCCCTCATGCATGTCTAAGAAAAAGTTTTATATCAAGAACTCATCAAGAAGGTGTCCCTGTTCAATCCAGCTCGGGTCCCTAGGTGCGAAGCTATCCAGAGAGCCCCCTTCGGACTCCCATTGCCGCAAGCCAATGACACAGAGAGGTGCAGTGGGATGCAGGAGGGTCACAGGTCAGTGGGGTCAGGGTCATGTGGATCCCAGGGCGGTGGAACCAGGCAAGGTGCTGACAGCTCTCAGAGTGGGGCAGCCCACTTGAGGCCACCCCTGAAGGCATGCACAAAGCCCAGCAAGTGGAAAGGCACAGGGGCTGAGAGAAAAGAGGGGGGTTCTCTTTTAAAAGAAAGCCACCCCACCCATTAGGCATCATCAGGCTGTGACCGTAGAGAGTCACTGAGTTTTACTGGAGACTCTCTGGGGTGCTTGGGGACACTGCGTAACCCGATGGTCCTATGTTTTCCCACATTCTGAGGTGCCCTGTGTACACTGAGAGCACAGTTGCATTTGTTAGGATTAGTGCCAAGGAATTGTATGTTCTTGGACTTGGAACGGGTTTATCGTGATGTTATTGTTACACCATGCAAGCTATGTACCCTTCATTAATATACAAAGCTGCATGGGAACAGACCTGACTGACTGGTTGGAGTCACCCCTATGCAAGTGCCAGTTGACCTAAATCCTAACTGCCATATGGGGTCTCCTGCAGCTCCCATGGAGGTGTCAGCCAGGAATCGCCTGAGGGAGAAGCCACTTCTAGGCCCCTTCTGTTGGGACACAATCTGACACCAAGAGCCTCCAAAGGATAGCCTTTCTAGAACCTAATCTTAGAAATGACACCACAGCTTTTTACTCTATTCTTGCCCACCGATGGAGCCCCCATCCAGGCAGAAGCTAGCTCAAAGAGTGACGAGTAGAAGGAAGGGAATGTTGAGGCCCACCCTTCAGGATGCCTGTCACACCTGGACACCTCGAAAGGACACCATGAAAGTCTCCTCTGAGAGGCGTGGATCACTTTCCGAACAAGCTGAAACAAAGGACACATAGTTGAAGCGAAAATGTGACTCAGGCCAAGCCATTGCCATGGTGTTCCATAAGGCATCGGTGGCTGCGACCTTTCAGAAGTAGATCTCTAGGCCTTCCTCCTGAGCTGCCCCGGGGGTGGACGGGAACCACCCGTATTTGAGTTAGCAACACAGCACTTGTACCGCCACCCAGGGACCCCACCAACACTTCTGTCCTTAAGAAAAAGAACAAGTTCCCATTGATTTGTTAAATCAATATTTACTTAACTACTCCATGCTAGGCTGTCTTGGCAGACGGGAGAGGATCCTGTCATTTCTCATTGAGGATGCGGCCACTCTAGACTCAGTGTTTGAAAGACAGAAAGGGGCACTCCGTTCCCACAGACCACACGTGGCCTCAATCTCACAATAACACAGGGCAAGGGACTGCAGTCATCAGGCCTGCCTAGGAAGTAAGCTGTTGACAAGTTTGACTAGAAAATTCACAAGGAGCTTGCAAATTTTGCCTAAGGTTCCTTCAGCACTTGGGCATGGAGCCTCCTCTCTGTCCTTCACTGGCCTAGGCTTTGAGGTCACAAGAAGGAACACACACAGTTCCTGCACCCGAGAAGCACACCACCTGGCCCGTGGCCTCACACAATGAGTAAGCAGATACCTGGTGCCAGGGACGGCTAAGTGAGACTCAGGAACACTATCAAAGGAAAGACAATGAAGACATGGTGATGAACTCAGAACTTCAGTGACCGAGTTCTAAGAATCTCAGCACTGGCAGGGGCCTCTCTGTGGCTTCTCAAGCATCTCTGTGCTGGCATGAGTCTCTATGTGACTGAGTTCAAGGAAACCTTTATGAAGGAATGAATTTTGAGCAGAAACCAAATACATTTAAGAAAGAGGAAAAATATATGAAAAGGTGAGGATTTGGTGTTTGAGAAACAAGCAGGGGTCAGGGCTGTTCACAAGAGGCTAAATAATGGATATGATGTCAGACCTTTCTGGCTAGATTGATCTGCTATAGGAAACCCTGACAACTACCAGATGGTATTAAATGGCGGGGGGGGGGGGGGGGGGGGGTGGAGATGAAGAATGGTGTTAGTCCCGGTAGACTAGAGAAACAAATCCATAGAAACTCTTCTGTGTATAAGAAAGAGCTTTATATATAAGAGCAACTGTATGTCAAGAAAACAGCCCAGTCTAGTCCAAGGTTTTAATATCCAAGGTTTGGATATTAGCCCATACCAATCCATAAGTCCTTTTCAGACTCAAGAAGCACATGCAACAAAACTGGGACAATAACAGGCCAGTGGGTGCAGAGTCTTGTGTTTCCAGTGGTAGTAGAAGCATCTCAGCACTGGCAGGGGCCTCTCTGTGGCTTCTCAAGCATCTCTGTGCTGGCATGAATCTCTACGTGGCTTGTCCAGCTTCAACTGTCTGATTCCATCATGGTAAGCCCATGTGGCTTCTCCTCCGGGATGTCTCACAGGGAGTCAGTCTTGTATCTTGTCAGTAGAGTGTTTCCAAGGGACTGAGTACTGAGTCTCTCATCTCCAAGGGCAAAATACAACTGAATTTCCCAGAATTCTCAGGAGAAAACCACGCCCACACAGAGGTCTCATTGGCTATCTCCAGATTGACATCCTAAACTCCACCCCTACACTCTTAATCCCCAAATTGTCACCAGATTAGCTGCCACAGGGAGGTCATGATTTTGCATTCTGAGAGTGCCACCCTGGAATCTGTGGACTTTCATTTCAACCCACTCTCTCTCACCCAAGTGTTCATGATGGCCCCTTTTGTACTTTCTCAGATGAGAGGAGGACTTCCTACAAGACACACACACACACACACACACACACATACACGCATGCACCAATACTTCAACAGCACAGATAGAGGAGGGACAGAATGCATCACCTGCAGGGGAAAGGGTGCCCAAGAGAGCCGCCACACACACACACACACACACACACACACACACACACACACACACCTAGAGCCTGCCCTGCTCAATGCCAAGGGCTGGACCAGAAGGCCAAGCTTGGGCAGGAATAAAAAGTAATTGCCAATCTCAACACTGCCCCTTAAAACGTAATTGTCAATCTAACACTGTCCCTTCCACCCATGCATTTGTTCGCTTCCCATAACCCTCCAAGTGAATTAGCCTTCTTCTCTCACCTTTGTGTCAGGATCACACATTCTCTCTCCAGGAGAGGAAATGTCCTGAGAGCTTTTGTGGGAGTGAGCTCATTAGGAGGAAGCAACCTATTTAAGTGAATTAATGAAACGCTCCAGAATTCTGTGCAAATTAGCCCTGCATAATATGAAAGAGGGAGGTAGGGTGGGTGGTGGGTTTTAGAGAGGTGGGAAATGCCCTGAGCATTTGTTAGCTTAATGATGAGCTATTGCTGTCTGGGTGGTTTGAAGGAGAAAATGTACATTAATAATGTGAGATATAATGAATCTACCGTAATGTGAAAAATCTTTTTTTTTTTTTTTGCTGTTATTCAACCTATCTGGTCTGTTCGTATTACCCAGATCAGTCCTCATTTCCTTTACAATACTGGACATAACCCCCTTCCACCCCCACACCCACCACTTGTTTTATTTTTAGGCACTGCCTCAAAGATTACCCTGAGTTGGCCAATGCCAAGAAGAGGAAGCACAGCAAGATGATGGGGTGTGGTGATCAAGTCTGCTATGATGTACTGTGACTGCCCCAACAGCTCCTAAAGGAAAATCAGTGCGCCCTAGTGGGACCTCACAACATAGCCCCGAAGACTAAAATTGTGCACAAGAGACTGAGTTGAACTTTTCATAATCACATAACAAGCTTATTTTACAAAACAGGTTTCAAAGTTCTTAGGATGGTAAAAGTTCACATATCTTTTCAAAGGCAAATAGAAAGGATGGGAGCAGAAGACCCTTAAGAGCGAGAATGAGGCCCACCAGCTTAGCACCTTGGCTCTACCACTGATCGTTCAAGAGGTCCTGGGAGGACCCCTCAGCCGCTCTCGGGCTCAGCTTCCTCCGCTTCTGAGGCTCAGGAGTAAAATGCAGGAACCGAATTTGCTTTTCTCTTGCCTTCCTCCAGTTTTAAAAGTTCAATCATTTTGCCTCGAGACACTCGGTAAATATTTAGCCATGACACCAACTCCATGGGCTTGATAACTGCGCCAGAGAATGAAGGCACCAACAAAATCGGAGTAGACAGCTTCGAAGAACACAAAGTTTGCATTGCTCTCTTCTTCACAGCTCCACTCTCTCTATTCTCACTTCACCCCCAATCCTCCCCTCTGTCTCATAGACGATTACAAGATCCCCTCATTGGTACGCCCTGCTACTCTGGTCCACTCCATCCTTGCTTAGATAGTGACACGTCTTCTTTGAAAAAAATTAATAGCTCCCACTTATGAAACCTATTTATTACATTCCTAGTGGTACCAGAGACATGTGGTGAAGGACAGAGACAGTCCGTGGCTCCTCCAGAGCCTCTCTTCTACGGGCATGAGCAGGGACACAGACCCACACGTAACAGAATATCAGAAAGTAATCAATGTAATGCAGAGCAAAGCAGTGAGGAGATTGGACCAGGGAGAGAAAAGTACTACATTAGACATATGGTGGTGGGGGGATGGTGGAAATCATATTCGAGGAAGCAAGGAAGGGAGGCAGGAGAAAGAACCTCAGGAAAAAAAACAGTGCAAAACCCTGGAGTAGGGGGAGCCGGGCTGAAGTCTGTGGCTCTGTGTGTCAGGAAAAGGAAAAACAAGGGGGAAGCTTGTGGAAGTGGAGTCAAAGAGCTAATCTTGGGCCAGAACACCTGCAACCTTTGAAGCCATGGATTTTATATTTTGGAATAGCCTCTGTGGGTTTTGAGCAGGAGGTGACCCGATAAATGTGCTTTGCTAAAGGACCATTGTGACTTCTGGGTGGAAGTTGGATGAGAGAGACAAAAGTAGAAGCAGAGAGACCCTCAAAACATGATTGTGTGGCCCACCTGAGAAATGATGGGGGCTCACAGGATGTTAGTAGAATCGTTCAGATATAATTAGAAACTACCCACCAGTGTTTGTCTTGAAAGACGGAAGAAAGAAAAATAGCTGAAGGTGAGGTCAACATTTGGGGGGAGGTGGCTTAAGCCTGATGGTATGATAGACTGTGAAGGGTTAATGGCAGATTTGGAAATGGGGGAGGGTGGTGAGCCATCGATTGTTCATTTGTGGATATCCCAATTTTAAGGTACCGCTAAACTATTTGAGTCCAGCTATCCAGTAGACCATTGAATATATAAACGTGGAGCTCTAAGAATGCTTGGGGCAAGAGAAACACATTTGGAAGTGAGCGTCACATTTTAAATCATCAGAAAAATTGAGGATTATTTTAGTACAAACTGTGCCGAGGCAAACAAGCCAGTGACAGAGCACTAAGACATTTGAGAGTTTGAGTCAAGACGATGATTCCACAAATAGTGGTAACTCCTTGGGTGCTGCCTTTACGTTTCCTCCCCCACACCCACTAATCAACGTCTGTCCCTACTGCTCTCGGAACCAGCTGTGTTTCCATTCCAAGTCCTCCAATTCACCAGTCCATGGCCTCCCCCGCCTTGTCAGTTCAAGGATGGCGCTCCAATGATTATCCTTTCTCCGTTCTGCAGTTTTACACTTTACTTCTCTGCCAGACCTTCCCCATCAAGATATAAATATTCCTTTTAAAATAAACTAAAAAAAAAAGATCTTCTCTCATCAAGGATGGTAGTAAACTATCAAGATAGCCCCTCTGGGAACCACCCATTCTATGATCTCCTCTAAAAAACTGATTAGCGGGGCTGCCTTCCAGTCCTCTTTTTCTTTTCACTCTCGAACCCACTCCCATCTGACTTTTAATCGCAACACTCCAACAAAATGACCTCCCCGTGGTCGACTCGGACCGCATCCCTCGTCTCCGATCATTCTTTTCTTTCGGAAATAAATTCTTGCGGACCATCCAGCCGCTATTTCATTTTCTTGTTCCCTGTCACGTCACAAACGAACAGCAAACCCACCGCCATCGAGTCCTTGCTAACGCATAGCGATCCCCCAGGGGTTTCTGAGATGGTAACTGTTGGTGGTTTGGAAATACTAATGCCGACCGTGCTGACTGCAGTCTGATGACGCCACCAGACTCCCTAGACCAATGGCGTGCCCAGACCAGTGGTTGGCAAACTGCGGTTGGAGAGCCATGTGCGGCCCTGTCCGTGTGAATGTGTGTCACTGAAGTAATAATGAAAATGTGTGAGGATTATTATTTCAGATAATGGTGATTTCATTTGTGTGGAAAAACACAGTTAAGGCTCTTGAGTGAGTTTACATTTACGAGGGACAGGATTGACGCTTTGGTTTTAAGAGTTTGCCGACCCCTCTCCTAGACTCCTGTAATTGATTCAGAAACTAGTTAAGGGTCATCTATGAAGCAGTGGGAATACAGCAGTGAACCCATCAAGCCCTGACTTCCTCCAGTATATGCTGTTTTGGTAGGTACTGGCAGACAACGGTATTCTTGAAGACCGTATTCAAGAAGGCAATGTTGATGTTGAGCGATCAAGTGACCCAAGGACTGAGCCTGGATCTGGCAATTGTGGCCTGATGATAACACACCTGTTAGTGAAGGGTGAGTTCAAGATAAAAGAGCAGGTCAGGAGCGATCACAGCATTCCCACACAGCACCTTTCAGACAGTTGGGCTGGGACCACTTGCTCGTCCGTCTTTCTGACACATATCCTTAGACACTTCATGTGTTACATCTGTGCCTCGATGCCATTCCTTGGTGAAGTATTCTCTAACCACCCAATCTAAGATGTCTCTTCTCCATGATTTTCTCTCATAGGATCCTCGTTTTTTGATCTCCAAGGCACTTTTCATATTTATAACTAGGTACTGAGGTATTCACAGGTTATTTATAGTGTTTTATGTTTTATTTTTGCTACTGGTCAGTCCTGGAAACTTAATCTAGACTGTTTCTGGGCACAGTTTACTTTTTGCGTGAATGAATAAGTTCTTATTGATTTCTCTGGTACCACGTCCAACTCACAGGGACCTTGGGCTGGGTCTCTCTGGCTGTAAATCTGGAGTGGAGCAGATTGTTTTGTCTTTTTCCCATGATGTTGCTGGGGGTGGACATGGTGGGTGGCAGTCCAGCACTTTCTTTGCTATGGTGCTAAAGTATACTCTATCAACTTGGTGAAGCTGGAACCATATTTTTCAGAACCCTGTCCCCTCTATGTTTTCCATGGGAAAGTGGGGGAAAATGAGCTGCACAAGATTTGGAAAGCTGAAGTAGATGAGGAATCATTCCTTTTAGGAAATCTTGTAATCAGATATGTCATGCTGGGCAGATGAAAATACTCAGAGGGTTCCAGCTGGTCAATGTTCTCTACATTTTGTTTCTACATTTCATCCTCCCTGACTCCTTGGCCCGGCTCCCCAAACAGATATTTTGCTGCAGACCTGAGGCCCTGCTGCCCGATCCATAGCAGTCATAGCAGCAAAATGACACTCATGAAATAGCAACAAAAATGATTTTATGCTTGGGGGCTCACCACAACATGAGAAACTATGTGAAAGGGTGGTGGTATTATGACAATTGAGAACCATGCAGTGTAAACATCTCCTGGAGCTTCAATGTTAGAGTCACTATATGGTTTCTTAGATTGCCCATCCAGTTCCAGTGCTTTAACAGGACTAGTAAGTGACTCTCTCTTCTAGAACTCACTTCTCAATTTTCCCATTATTTTGTAATGTTTCATTTCTATAATAAATGTCTTCACCACTATCAGTTAGGATGGCTCCAGTTTCCTAACAAAATCTCAATTAATTCACTTAATATATTGTTTGACATGAACACAGAAGCATGAAGTTCTACTTTCCCAGGTGGTTTTGATCATCACTTTCACTCAGTGCCAAATCTACCCAAAGCAGGGGCTCACCTGAATGGTAAATATGTTACCACTTCCCAGGGAAACCAGCCAACCATCTTATTCTTTTGTACAGCTTTCAACACAAAAGGTAATGCTTTGTTCCCACTGGAATTAGCAACAGTTCTAGACATAGACTCACCATCTTGATCCATAATATTGTTGCCAGTTTACTTAGGGACCTATTCTTTACAGAGCACTGCTCCTGAACCAAGAATTCATTGTACAGCAAGTTATTTGCAACAATGATCTCATATTCATGGAATGTACCGATACCAGCATATTTTCTATCATCCTGAGGTAACTGGCCTGATAGAACTGTAGACCAGTTATGGAGCCATTTGACAATATATTGCAGAGCATAGGCAATAGTTTCTGCATGTAGTCTGTATTCTGAATCAGTTACCAATATATATTGCTATTTTTCCTGTAGCCAAGGATCATAGGTCCGAGAATCGGTAGGTAGACAGGCGAAGGCTCGCCTCTCAGAGTTGCCCTTAGCAATCCCCTGATGAATTGTTTGTTTCCCATCCATGAAGCTTCAGTTCTACAGGTCAAGAAATCCAATGGTGTGGTACTTGGGTAGATGCTTTCTAAAAGGTCCTTTAAATTGTCAAAAACAAAGGTGTCATTTTAAAGACTAAGGGGTATTTTCAGATGCCTCGTATGCATGAGAAAACTAGATAACAATAAGGAAGACCTAAACATTTGAACTATGCAGTTGTGAAAAGAATATTGAATATACTATATATAGACAGCCAGAAAAACAAGCAAATTAATTTTGGAAGAAGTGCAGCCAGAATATTACTTAAGAACAAGATGAAGGAGACTTTGTCTCAAGCACTCAGACATATCAGAAGAGCTTGGTCCTTAAGAAAAGGCATTGCTTTGGGTGAAATAGAGGATCAAAGAGAGACCATTTCTGAATAAGGTGGCATGATACAGTGACTGAAACAATGACCTCAAACAAAGCAATGATTATGAGGATGGTGTGGAAGCAAGCAGGGTTCCCTTGTAGTGTATATAGAGGGCCAGTGTGAGTTTAGTGTATACAAAGGACGAGTGTGAGTCACAACTGCCTTGACAGCACCAAAGAACAACTGGTCTAGGGTCCTTGCTTCCCAAGAGATGAGTGCTTCCACCAGAAGACCCAACCCATTTCCATTAAATTGAGAGTTGATACAGATACCTGTTCACTCGGGTTATTTAAGTCACTGAACTAACAAGAAAAATAAATGTATGGATGAAAGAATGAATAGCTAGATAGATAAGAAATATTATGGTACTGTATAATTGATTTTGACAACCATGGGGAAATTTGAAAGAGTTCATATGGAGAGCCTCTGAAGGTGCCTTGGTATTTCTATATACTGTAACACACATTTTGAAAGGTAAAGCAATCAAAAATTATATGTTAATCTCAGTGCTGGCAGGGTCTCCACATGACTCCTCCCACTCCCAAGGCTCTGACTGCATCAGGGCAGCTTCATGTGTCTTCTTGTCAGAAATGTCTTGCAGAGACTGAGCAGAGAAAGTGTGTCTACCGCCGCCAAGGGAGAAGGCAGGAGTTCCCAAAATTCTCAGAAGAAGGCCATGCCCACACAGAGGTCTCATTGTTATGACCTGATTGGCAGGCTAGACTCTACCCCTTCACTTTTAATCCTCCCAAATTGACACCAGATTATACAACGACCACATTCTCCTTGTGTCTAGTGCTAAGTCTTTAACATTCTTGTGTTCAGAAAATAACACTATTATCATACGAGAATCATCTGAGTACACTCTACTTTTCTTCTTGAGACTAGTTACAAAGATATGCCAACAATACACATTCCCCCAATTATATGAAGTTCACATAATTTAGAGTTTTCCCATGATAAATTGTTCATCATTGTTAAGATGGACAAGAGAATGCATGTTTTACTGGACCTCAGACATTTGGAGTACCAAAGGTTTACTTTGATCACTTAATATGTTTTATGTAAAGTTAAAAAGAAAGAAAAGCAAACATATTTGCAAGTAACACTGTGTGCTATGGGATAGGTACTGTTATAGTGACATATTTGATCATGAAAATCAGACTCTGTTTTTCTGGAGATCAGGCACATCTCTCATAAAACCTCTAACCCCCGCAGAAAGCTACGTGTATATCAAGCTAAGTGAATTTTGAACTCCCTGGTGTAAAAAGGAAGCCAATGCTTGAACAGAATGATTTCTCAAAGGAATTATTTCTGAGAGACAGAGAACAAATGTTTAGAAGCCCCCAAATTCTTGATTCGGTCAAGTGCTCATTTCTATTTGGAGTGAGGTTAAAAGGAATTGGGTGGTTTTCCTGAGTGTTTTATGGAATTACATCTCATGCTGTTTGATAGAATCTACATGAGCTGACTTAGTCATGGTTCTAGCAAGATATACATGACATTGTCAAGAAGAGTAATGGGGAGTTGAAGGAAGAGACTGTTTATAGAACCTAGAAAAGGTTGAAAGGAAACTCCAAGACTTGGTGAAACCCTGGGGCTTAAACTAGCAAAATTTCTAGCTCAAAGGAGCAAGTGAATGAATGGTGACAGCAATTAGGAGTTATTGGTGGTCTAAGATAATGACTGGGTGGATCACGGGATTAAAAATTATTTCCAATTCTTCAATCCTCTCATCCTTGCCAAAGTCTCACATTCTCCAAACGCAACCAAGATCAGTAGGCAAAGAACTCTGGTTGGCATGCTCCATAAAGATCAGTCTCCGGGAGACTTCAGCAGAGCAAGGAAGAGTAGAAAGTCGACCTAAGTATTAGGTTCATCTAGTATCTGGAATGGTATGATGGGAGGAGAAAGATTTTCTTATTTCATGGGCTAAAATGTTAACTCCACATTCAGGCCAACCCATGTACAGCAAATGAAGTGCTTCTAGGTCTTAAAATGCTCCCATGAGCAGTTATATGGAGTAGACTCTTGTGATTCACAGAGTTGTGTTGGCTGAATTTCAGAAGTAGGTCACTAGTTGTTGATTCCTCGTTTATCTTAAGTCTGGAAGCTCTTTTGATACCAATTCAGCATTGTAATAATGTACAAGCTTTCACTGACAGACAGTAGTTACCTGTGCTTGAGGTGCACACTTAATGGTGGCCAGATATTGAAGTCAGGTGTCCTGAATCAAACATGAGAATTCCATTACTGAAGCACATATTCCAGATGTGACCACCATATTAATAGAGATATATTTCCTGTTATAAATATACCTGAAAGATCACTTCACTTAGTAGGAGGAAGTCAAACTCTATGTGTTGCAGATCAAAATTACCAGTACAATGTTCTTTAAAAGATAACCCTTTAGCCTGATTATGTCAAAGTCTCTTTTGTAGTTTTTCTTAAGTCGTAAGGTCATAGATTTTAGATTAACCAGAGTGTCCTATGTATCAAAATGACTGCCCTACTTTGAAACACCTGTGTGTGGGATAGCCCACAAAAGCAAAACAAAACCAAGCAAACAGAAGGCACCACAACAAAAAAACCTAGTAATTTTATTGTCATTAGAAGCACTAATGGAGGAGCATAAATCACCGATGATGACTTCACAGTGACCCTTGGTATTCTGAAATGAATTTAATTGGATCATGCCAGTGTTTTATTGTCGGAGGTTTTATTGAATGTCACAGCATTGCAAATATCAAAAGAATCAAAATAAATGTGAGTCATTTTAGTATGAGAAATAAAATTCAACAACCACAAAAAGTCTATGCAGAAAACAGGATCCTGGATTCTGTCCGTCACTAGAAACAGTGGACCATTGCCCTATCACTAGGCCATCAAAATAATCTCTTTGTACCTGTTGGTCACAGTTCTCCAGTATCTAGTTTAGCACTTCTCTTCCCTGGCATTTCTCTGACGTCATGGCTCTGAATAAACTCTTGATATCTAGGGTCATGACTAGTTCCTTTAATCGTCATAGCTTTGCCTAATGGATGATTATTATAGGAGAATCCTGGCCAAGAATAGTTGCTTCTCAAAATGTCTTCTAAGGTGTAGTAGCTCCTACAATGATCGTAACAAAATCTGACAAACTGGGTAGATTAACAACTACAGAAAAGTATTGTGTCACAGCTCTGGAGACCTGACTACAAGATGTTGACAGGACTATGCTCTTTCGAAAGGTTCTTATCTTTCCTAGCATC
Organism: Nesogale talazaci; assembly: GCA_004026705.1. Classification (NCBI taxonomy): domain Eukaryota; kingdom Metazoa; phylum Chordata; class Mammalia; order Afrosoricida; family Tenrecidae; genus Nesogale; species Nesogale talazaci. The sequence goes on from PVJH01000184.1 coordinate 241,261, forward strand.
TGGAAGCTCCAGGTGTTCCTTTGATTGCAGCTGCAGTGTAATTGTAATCTTTAACTTCATTTTCTCATGGTTGTCTTCTCTTTGTTTGTGTCTCTACATTTCATTTTGTTTGTTTGTTTTACATGAGGGTACTGCCCAAAATGGATTAAGACTCATCTGCCTCCAGTATTAACTCAGGCTAACTGAATTTATCATGTCTTCAAAGAGTCTATTTCCAAACAAGATTATGTTCATAGTTAGGCTGTGAGGTGTTAGGATTTTAAGATATCTTCTGGGGGGACACAGATCACTCCAGGTGTCCAGAATTTCTGAATGCAGAGCAAAGTGAACTTGTACCTGTGGGATTTCAGGGAAAAGTGGAGAGGAGAAGAAGACAGACATGTCCTTTGAACACAGGAAATTCCTTTCAAGTTCCAAGTTTATGAATATAATCTGCATGCGGTTTTTAATTTATATGCTATGGTAGCAGTGTCTTAAAATGAAAGAATAGTATTTTTTCCCAAATCTGAAAGAACTGAGATTCTGTAAAGAGGTACCAAGTTTTTCATGGCCTCACACATGCCTGTGCACAACCATGGGCTGCGGCCTAAAAATCACATGCCTTCACCTGTCAACTTCACTAAGGTGAAAGAACACATGTGTACACATAAGCACATGTACATATAGCCTATGAATAACTGTTGAGGGCTTTGACCTCTCCTGGTGAGAGACCTTCTGGCAGAAATTAATCAGCACAAGTCAAAAGTGTTCTAAACATTCCTATAATTTGATTGAGGTACTCTTGTGGTGAAATGGGTTAAACATTGGGCTACCAGCTGCAGAGTCTATAGCTCAGACCCGCCAGCTACTGCCAGGGCAAAAATTGAGACTGTCTACTTCTGTAAGGATTTATCTTTCCAGATATCCGAAGGGGCAATTCTATTTGGGTCCACAAGGTGACTATGAGTTCTAATCAAGTAGATGGCAGTGAGTGGAGGATATACTTTTATTGTTCATAAACAATTGGCATTTAATCATTTCTGGAGATAGCATGTGATCAAGAATGTGGTAGTTACATAATGTCTATTCGACTCCACTCCAAAGGGGTGGAGTTTAGCCTGTCAATCAGGGTACAGCCTGATACCCTCATTTGGAGGCCCTAAGAAGGTGACTAGTTCACTGGAGGTGGGACACACACTCACTCATGGGAGACATTGCAGCTGACAAGACACATGGAGCTATGCTAGTGCCCTCACCAGAAGGAGCCATGTGGAGATGCTCCACTGTCAGCACTGCGAGGCTTCCACTGCCAGCACTTGGATGTTTCCACTGCCACTAGATTCACAAGACTTTTCGACTGGCCTGTGATCTTCCTGCATTCGGCATCATTGCATGTGTCTCCTGAGTCTGAAGAGGAATTTATAGGTTGGTATCAGACATATGGGCTAATATTGGACGAATGGATTTGATCTGGACTGGGCTGGGATGTTTTCTCAATATTTTACTGCTCTTGTGTATAAAGTTATTACTTATACAAATTTGAGGTCTCTGAACTTGTTTCTCTAGTCTACCAGAACTAATATAAAGAACTAATGAAACTGCAAAAAAGAAGCCCAAGCTGCACTGAAGGCATTAAGTGAAAAAAGAAAAACCAAAGGTATAAAGCTCCAAGAATTGATGGAACATCAATTGAGACATTTCAACAAATAGATGCAACAATGGAAATAGTAGTTGCCTCATTCCAAAGAAAAGTGACCTAAAATTATGCCAAAATTATTCATGTTAGCAGCATCATTAATGTTATGCATAATTTTTTTGCTTAAGATAACTTATTAACAGTTGCAATCATACATCAACAGGAAACTGCCAAAATTCAAGCTGGATTCAGAAGAGAATAGGGATATCATTGCTCATGTTAGGTGGATCTTAGCTGAGAACAGGGAATATTAAGGAAATATTTATAAAGGGACCTCAAACAGGTTGTGATGAAATAGAGTAAAAATACAAAAAAAAGTATAAATTTTATTTCTCAACAGAAGTTCAATTAAGGCCAACATACCTTTGAAAGAAATGATACCAGCAATTTAATCCGTCCTGAAAGAACTGCGTATTCTTTTAACCATGCCCATGCAATTTTTTCTGCATTGTTAACTGAAGAAAAATTGGTGGTTGTTAGTGGTTTTTATAGTTAAGGAACTAAAAGGCACATCAGGATGGTAAGGTGAAGGTCTAGTAATTCATCATTGAAAAAACACAAAATTGCCTTTCTTTAATGAAAGAAAAGAGCAGGATCATTTTTGTGGTTAAGCTTTTCCATTTTTCTGCTAACGCGTTGGTTGACTCTTTCAAAACATTCTCCTAACAAGCAAATGTTATCTTTCTTTGGGTTTCCAGAAAGCCAATAAGCAAAAGGCCTCGAGCAACCTCCCAGACTGCTAATGTGTCCTTTGCCCAAGCTACTTTTGCCTGGATGAGAGCACTTCTACCTCCTTGTTGCCACTGAGTTGATTGTGCTTTGTCTTCAGGATCACATTGGTAAAATTAGGCTTCATCTCCCGCTTCAATTCTTCTGAGAAATGTTTCAGGTTGTTTATTTTACTTTCTTAAATCTTCTATTGAATGCTCTTCTCTTGTCTGGAGCTGATCTGGGTGCAAAATTTTGGACCCGCACCAAACAGAACATTATTCAACTTTTTTGATCATAATTGTGTATAAAGGAAACCGTTGAGATATCTAGGGTTCTACTTATTGTTCTGTTGGTCTTCTTCAATTAGTCCACAGGCATTAATTATTTCCAAGAATATTGATGTCTTTCTATTCTCTGTGGGCTTCATCTGCAACAACAACCTTGCTTCCTTAAAAGGAGTTATTCATTTGTGAATTGCTGCTTTCTTTAGGGTATGATCCCCATAAGGTTTTCACACAACATGGATAATTTCTCCATTCTTTTACTAAAGTTTTACCATAAATTGACATTTGATCTTGCTTCAATTTTAGCAGAATCCGTGTTGCTATAATAGGGGCTGCTTTTTGGAAGCAGGCTATTAGCTATTTCTTCCTAGTCTACTGTATTGTAGAAACACTACTGAGACCTGTTTATCATTAAGCCCCAACAGGATATGTATTTCTTTTTTTCTCTGTCCTTGACTTTGTAGTTGCACAGTCAGGAGGGTTAGTGGTGTAAGAATTTGTAGATACCTAGGACTATTTTTGATAACTCTCATGATGCCCAGAATTTGAAGTCTGGCTAATTACCTGAGTAAGACATCTGTGAATAATTACCTGAAAGAGACATCTACAATTATGTCTCAGCAGATTAATTTTATTATGAGGAATAACAATTAATGATCATATAAGCGTCTATATGGATAGGTTTGTGTGGGAGCTCGTGTAGGGTGTCCCACCTGACTGGAGACATGCCAGGTGCCCTCTGGCTGTTCTCTACTGGGCTAGAAGGTAAGATGTCCAAACCACACCCATATGTCCTTTATAAGAATCTTCTACACCCTCATGGCACATTGCCAGACAACAGAGATTTGATTTTTCTCACAAGAGAAACTGCTTGAGGACTTAAGAACCTGAAAGCTATTTTCAGCTCTGGTAATTTTTAACTACGATCTTAGGGAAATAAATTCACCTTTTAGGACCTCAAGCTCTTTTTTAGATGATAACAGGTTGGGGGAAAAAAAACACAAAACCAACCGAGCTCTCTAACATCTCTTCCAATTTTAGTAGCTCTGTGTATTAAACAAAATGGCTGACCAATTTTATGCAAACCCAATGTTTATGCAACCAAAGGGCCTCTCTGAAATGCTCTTCTTTCACATACATCTTTTGAAACATGCCCTTTAATAAACTTGCCAGAGGGGCTAAAGCATAAAAAGTAACAATTAAAGTATATTACATAGAAGAGTAATGTCCATGACACACTGTAAATTGACCTCTAAGAAAATTGCAGAGACTTAATCTTATTTGACCCACAAATCAGCAGTTTCTTATGGTTCAATCTAATAAAGTCATTAAAATGGGAAAACAGTTTTAAATGCATTGCGTTTGAACAATAGCAGGTTATGGGGAAAGCTGAGATTTTCATATTATTCTCTGACTTCATCAGCTGATGGCACATATCTTTCAAAGGTGAAAATTTATCTTTCCAGTTTCTACAGGTGATTCAAAGGTAACTGAACCCCCTCTTTCTCCTCTCATCGGAAGATTCCCCTAGTGCACCCCCTTCCAAATGGTACCCACCATGAGCTCAGTGATAGGCTGTCCTTCTCATGTTTCCCAGGCAACCTCACGTGGAGTCGTTGCAAGAACTTGGACACCCTGGGCAACTCGTTTCCTTGCATTCTCTTCATCCAGATCCTTGGCAGAGTAGAACTGGAACTCATGCCTGTGTCAACAATGTCATATTATGAAGGGGCTTCCAGCAGGCGACGGGGATGAAGGAAACTATAATGGCCTCATCCCACAATCTTTTCAGAGGCCCTCAAATCTAAATTATGCTCAGACACTGACTCCAGTCCTTTGCACACAGTAGGTCACCTTATTCTTGAATGTCCCCATGAGAACCATACTATTACAACCCATTTTACAGATAAACGGTCAGAGCCACAAAGTTTTCTTTACTTGTTCAAGGTCACACACACAGGGAACAAGTAGTCCAGTGTTCCTCAGTATTACCATGAGTTGTCTGTCAGTAAAGGTTTATGCATCGTCGGGCCCCTAGATATCAATATAACTTCTAAATGATGATGGATGCTGTATTAGTCCGGGTAGACTAGAGGAACAAATTCAAGGACACGCATGTCTATACAAGGAAAGGGTTTATATCCAAAAGGAATGGAACATGGAGAAAGCATCCCAGCCCAGTGCAGTCCAAAGTCATAAGTCCGATATTAACCCATATGCCCGAAATCAGTCTATAAAGTCTTCTTCCGACTCACGAAGTCACAGGTCATTGGGTGCAGAATCCCGGTGCTGACAGGGCACCTCGCCTCCAGGGCTCAGGGTCCATCAACAGCAGAAGCAACTCATCGCTGGCAGAGGTTTCCATCTGGTTGCCCCGGCTTCAGAGGTCTGGCTCCATCAGGGCAAAGCTGTGTGGTCTCTCCACCGGCTACTCCAGTGTCTCGAACGCTGCCAGCTTGTCTTGTCCGTGATTAATCGTCTCTCTAACTCCCAACAGCTGGGGAAGATAGCTTCTCATCTTCACAAGGGAAATATCACGAGATTTCCCAGAAGTCTCAGGTGAAAGCCATTCCCACATAGAGGCCTCATTGGCTACTTAATGACTATCTCCAGACAAATAGGCTAGACTCCACCCCTACATCTCAATCATCAAAGTAACATAAGCACATGACTGCCACAGACGCCCTTGGTATAAATAACTGCTTCTACTGCTTCTCTTAGTAAGCTTATTAGCTTTTTGGTGGTAGTAAATTCCTTAAAAAAAAAAAAAACTCATCCAAAAGTAGTTCCCACGATTACAACTCCATGGAAAGAGCCCCCAAATTCTCACAACTGGATCATTAGGTAACATTGTGGTAAATAAATGGAGACAAGGTTGAAGATGTCAAACATTTCACCTTCTTAGTTGTGACAATCAGTACTCATGGACGCAGCAGGCAAAAGATGAAAAGACAAGTCGCATTGTGTGAATCTGCTGCGCAAGCAAGGGTGTTACCTGGAGCACTAAGGCGCGCCTGGCCCAAGCCATGGGATTTTCAGTCCCCTCATATGCATGTGAAAGTTGGGCATGGAATAAGGAAGAGCAAAGTACAACTGGTGCATTTTTTAAAAATAGCATTTTATCCAGGGCTCATCCAGCTTCGATAAAAATCCATCCATCCATTGTGTCAATCGCAACTGTATATTTTTTGCCATCATCATTGTCAAAACATTTTCTTTTTACTTGAGTCCTTGATATCAGCTTCTCCTTTTTTCACCCATCCTGCCTCACAAACCTTTGATAACTTATAAATTATCAGTTCTTTCATGTTTTACACTGATTGATGTCTCCCATCTTTCCCTTTTCTATTGTCTGTACCCTAGGGAGGAGAGTATGTGCAGATTATTGTGATATGTTCTCCATGTCTCCCCTCACCTTCATCTCACTTTCCTGGTATCTCTACTCTCATTTTTGGTCTTGGGGGATTTATCTGTCCTGGATTCTCTGGGTTTCCAGCTTTTATCTGTACCTGTATACATGCTCTGGTCTAGCCGGATCTGGAAAGTAGAATTGGGGTCATGGTAGGATAGTGGGGAGGGGGGCATTAAAGAACTAGAGGAAAGGTGTATGTTTCATCGGTGCTATATTGCACTCTGGCTGGCTCCTCTCTTCCTTGTGACCCTTTTGTAAGGGCATGTCCAATTGCCTACCAATAAGCTTTCAGTCCCCACCCTGCACTCCCCCTCATTCACATTGATATAATTTTTTGGGGGGGAGAGGTCTTTGATACCTGATCCCTGATCCCTTCGACACCTCATGATCACACAGGCCAGTGTGCTTGCTTGTTCCATGTGGGCTTTTAGCCAGGCACTATCAACTCTCTTCACATTTACTTACGCACCCATTTTGTCTTCAGTGATCTTGTCAGGGAAGGTGAACATCACAGAGTGCTGTTCTAGTGAAACAAATTGTTTTTGCATTGACGGAGTACTTGAGTGGTGGCCCAATGTCCATCTGCTACCATTATGCTTTATAAGTAAATAAATGTACATAGCTCTATTCCCCTGTCATTGTATATAAATGTGTGTATATGTATACACACACACATACATATATACATGCCTGTCTTTAGACTTTTATAACTGTCCTATGCCTCCTCGTTCTTTCCTCTGTTTCCTTTTACTTTTCTCTCATCCCACTATCATGTTCTGTCTTCATTTGGGTTTTGGTAATTCCTCTCAGCTACATTGCCCTTGATCGAGCCCCCCCCATCACCGGTCCCCCCCCCTCCCCCCCGCCAAGCATCCTATGCCCTCCTCTCCATCAGTTTTAGATCACTTATTCTTCCCTTGTCCCTGGGTTCATTGGCACACCCTTTCCCCCCTCATCTCTCCCTCTTCTGTGTCACCCCAGAAACATTAGTCCCATTGTTCTCTCCTCAGATTGTTCATCCCGCCTATCTTGTCCAGATAGACATGCATAAACAATAATATACGCAAAAAAAGCAAAGCAAAATATAGCAAAAAAAAAAAGACAAAACAACAGCAGCTAATACAGCAAAACAAAACAAAACAAAACAAAACAAAAGAAAGAAAGAAAAGCCATCAATAAAAACTGAAAAACCCTCAAATAGTTCCAGGTCTGTCCGTTGACCTTTATGAGTGTTTTTCAGTCAAGTCCCACTGGGGTGCCACGCCCTGTCCCCCAGGCTCACCTTTGGCATTTCTCAGAGACTTGGTTGCTTTGCTCCCCTTGCTGCTCTTCTGTACTCCTGTAGTGTTCACCCTGGTGCAGTGGGGTCAGATTGGGCACATCTCCCACACTGTGTCCCCACTGCTGTCCCCCTTAGCACTATGTGTCAGTGAGTGACAAGTCCTGTCTCATGGCGGGGCTGGACCTGTCATCCTTTCTGTGCATTTGCTGCTCTGAGCTGAAATATTGCCCTCAAGGCTTGGTCGGCCGGGGTGTGTTCCACTCTTTCCTTCCCGCTTCATTTGCTCCTGATCAGATGCCCCCACTTCCCAAGCTGCAGCTTCACTGCTGTCCTCTGAAGTGCACTCCTGAGAGGACGGGGTTTCCCCACTTAGTTGGAATTGGGGGCCATCCCCGCTGACTTCTCCATTGGTTCCTTGTCTGTTTCATGCCTGTATGTTGCATTCACGTCTTGGCGTACCGGGTTGAAGTCTGGTCCCTCTCTCCCGCCTGTGTAGGTATGAACAACACCCCTTCCCCCCCCCCACCAACACACACACTTGGGTGGGTTATTGCCCTGTTCCCCTGCCATCCACCCCCCCTGGATTAGGTTTGGCACCTGTCATACTACCTGGATGTTACCCCAGGAATGTATGTATTTAGTAGCTTTCCCATTATGTCTCTTTTCGCATTTTTTTTGTTTGCTTAACATAGTGGACTCATGTTGTACTTTGTCCTTTTGTGCTTGGCTTACTTTGCATAGCATAATTTCCTCCAGTTCTTCCCATGCAGTCGAGTGTTTCATGCATTCGTCAGAATTGGCGCGTTTTCTTTATAGTGCCTATGAAGACTATTAAGGACCATGGCATACCAAAAGAACAAGCAGGTCTGTCTTGGAAGAAGTATAACCAGCATGCACCTTAGAGGCAAAGAAATGCAAGACTTTGTCTCATGCACTTTGGACATTTGATCAGGAGAGACCAGTCCCTGGAAAAGCACATCACGGTGGAGGAAGTAGCGAGGCAGCAGAGGAGAGGAAGACCTTCTGCGAGTTGGATTGACGCAATGGCTGCATCAAGGGATCACAGGTAAGAACTGTGAAGGTGGCAGCAATGGACTTGGTTGTATACCATGTTGTGATGAGTCAGAACCTCCTCAACAGCATCAAATAACGACAGCAGTTCCAAGGAGGTGAAGACTAAAGATGTCACAAATTTCCAACTTTTCCAAGATACTCTTCTGCTCCATTTTACCCTCCCTCTTCCCTTAAGTTTATTCCCTTGTATCACCGGGCCGTTCAACTCACTACAACATTCCTCAGAAATGCATGAAACGTTGAGACACTATCTCATACAGCTTTCTACCCCAGAGACAAAGGCAACTTGGAGACTAGCTAATTCAGAGACAGGTGCCCAAAATGTCCAAAGTCACAGTTGGTCTTAAAACTCGGGTGATGTATGTTAGAATTGTGAGGTGATACCTGTATACATTCCTCATTCAAGGGGAAATAATGATGGTATCTTAAGACCCACCTTCTACTAAGTTAGAGTTAAAGATAACTCCCATGAAGCAAAGGGTGTGGCTTGTTCCATACCCTTTATTCGGTAGGATCTTTTAAAGACACCTTTCAGAAAAGAGAGGGTGCGGTTTGGTTCAGATCCTCTCCTAAAGTCAAACCTTAATTCCACCATAATCCTGTCCATAGAGGTTATGTATTAGGTTATTCCTAGTTCTTATGCAAAATGTCAGCATTTTGAAATCACTAGACACTCCTGTGTTAGTACAGGTAGGCTAGAGAAACAAATTTATAGGCACTCATATGTATATAAGAAAGAATTTTATATATAACAGCAATTGAATATCGAGAAAACATCCCAGTCCAGTCCAGATCAAGTCCATAAATCCGATATTTGCCTTTATGGCTGATGTCGATCTATAAAGTCCTCTTCAGACTCACGAAATACATGCAATGATGACAAGTGCAGGAAGATCACAAGTTGATGTGTGCAAAGTCTTGTGGATCCAGTGGTATCTAGGCACTAGCAGAGGTCTCCACATGGCTCCTCCAGTTCCCAGGGCAGTGGGTCTATCAGCATAGTGCCATATGTCTTGCCAGTAGAGCATCTCTCAGGAAGTACATCTTGAGTTTTGTTAGTAGAGGGTCTTCAAGGGTTCAGTCCAGTAGAGAGAGAGAGAGAGAGAGAGAGAGAGAGAGAGAGAGAGAGAGAGAATCTCCCATCTCCAAGGAGGAAATACCAGAATTCCCAGAATCCTCAAGGGAAGGCCATGCCCATACAGAGACCTCATTGGCTATGACCCAATTAACAGACTAGACTCCATCCCTTCACTCCTAATCCTCTCAAGTCCCAAACTGACACCAAATTGTTTCTACCACAAATCCGCAGAAAAAGATGAGGCTTTCTCCTCACATAGTTACAGTTTTGGAAGCTCACATGGGGTAGAATCCTGTGTTTTAGGATCGGAATCCTGTGTGCAAATCAGAGTTGACACAATGACACACAATTGAATTTTTATTTATTATTTATTTGAATGACATCCACTGGTATCGTATAGAATAGCCTCCAAAATGGGACTACGCTGCCGTTAGGTGCCATTGAGTAGGCACCAACCCTGTGACCCTGTGTACAACAGGCAGAAATACTGCCTGGTTCTGCAGCATCCGCACAATTGTTTTTATGTCCGAGCCCATTGTTGCAGCCACTGTTGCACTCCATCTCCTGCGGTCTTCTTATTTTCCACTGCTCCTCCATTTTACCAAGCATGATGTCCTTCTCCAGTGACTAGTCTCTCCTAAATACATGTCTGAACTACGTAAGGCAAAGTCTCACCATCCTTGCTCTAAGGAACACTTTGGCCTTACTTCTAAGACACATCCATTTTTCCTTTTTGCCACTGTCCAGGTCCAGGGTGCTTTCAACATACTTCTTCAGCACCTCAATTCAAGAGCGTCCATTTTTCTTCTGTCTTCTTTAGTTAATGTTCACCTTCCATATGCATATGAGGCCATTGAAAATACCAGGGTAAGACCCACCTTAGTCCTCAAAGTAACGCCCTTGCTTTTCAGAGCTCTCAAGCGGTCTTGAGCAACAGTTGACCCCAAGCAGTATGTGCTTTGATCTCTTGCCCGCTGCTTCCGTGAGCATTGATTGTGAGTCAAGCAAGGTAAAACCTTTGACAGCTCCGACCTTTTCACCATGGATCATAATGTGACCTGTTGGTCCAGTTTCAAGGATTTGGTCTTTATGTTGGAAGGCGTTCATGCTGCATCTTCATCAGCAAGCCTTCAGCAAGCAAGATTGCATCATTTGCATATCTCAGGTTGTTAATAAACTTCCTCCAGTCATGATGCTGCATTCTTCTTTTTTTTGGGGGGGGGAGGCATCACTGCCCTCGTGGGGGTAGGAAGCCCAGCCTTACTCCTGGAGAGCTGCTGCTGGATTTGAGCCGCCAACCCTGTGGGTTGCAGACCCACACACAACCACTACACCACTGGAGCTCAGCCCCCATTCTTCTTCCTATAATCCAGTTTTATGTTATTTTGTTAGGATAAAGATTAAATAAGTGTGATGAGAAGAGACCATTGTGATCTACACCTTTCCTGATTTAAAACCATGCAGTATTTCTTCACACAATCCAGAGTCTCTGATGATTTGCTGTACAAATATGGTGACAGGATATGACTCTGATATATACTTTTTCTGATTTTCAACAGTTCCCTAGGTCTGCTTACATAATTGCTTCTTGATCCATTTGCAAGTTCTGAAGGAGCACAATGAAGTGTGCTGGAATTTCCATTCTCCTCCAGGGCACCCATAGTTGGTTATAATCCACCCAGTCAAATGTCTTGGCATAGTCAATAAAACAAAAGTAAGCATCTTTCTGATATTCTCTGCTTTCAACTAGGATCCATTGAACATCGGAAAACATATTTTTTGTTTCATGTCTTTTTCTAAATTTGACCCATGCCTCTAGCAGTTTCAATATAATGCTGTCAATGTAATGCTGTAATCATTGTTGATCTTGAACAAAATGTTACTTGCATATGACATCAATGAAATTGTTCTATAGTTTAAGCCTTCTGTTGGAAATCGGCCCAAATGTGGATCTCTTCCGATCAGTTGGCCTGGTAGCTGTTTTCCATATTTCCTGGCATAAAGGGGTGAGTGCTTCCAGTGCTTCTCAGTTGAGGAAATATTTCCATAGGTTTCCCCTTATTTCCTGGATTTCTTGGCCAATGCCTTCAGTACAATTTGAACTTCTTCCTGCAGTTGCATTTCTTCTTGCTCATATGCTACCTCTTGAAATGGTGGCATGCCAACTCATCCTTTTTTTTGGGGGGGGGGGCATCACTGCTCTCCGGTGGTGGGAGTAGGAGGCCCAGCCCCATTGCTGGAATTGAACCTCTGTCCCAGTGGGCTGCAGTCCCACGCACAACCACTACGCCACCAGGGCTCAGCCCTTGCCAACTCATTCTTTTTAGTACAGTGATTTTGTATATTCTTTCCATCTTCTCTTAAGGCTTCCTATATCACTCAATATTTTGTCTATAGAATCTTCCAAAGTTGTAAATCCAAGTGTGAAATTTTTTAAGTTCCTTCAGTTTAAGATATGGCTAGCATGTCCTTCCCTTTTGTTTTTGAATTCTAGGTCTTCATACATTTTATTATAATATTTGTCTTTGTCTTCTCAAGCTACATTTTGAATTTTTCTATTCAGTTTTTTGAATTTATCTTTTTTTTTACTTTAGTTTATCTAAAGCAAATTAAGATTAAGAGCAAGTTTCAGTCTTTTTTGGTATCTACTTTGTTTCTTTCTTTGTTTCCTGTCTTTTTAATGGCCTTTTGCTATCTTCTTGAATGATGGTCTTGATGTCCTCCCACAGCCTATTAGATCATCTGGCATTTATATTCGATGTACCAAGTTTGTTTTTGAGACATTCTAGAAAGTCAGATGGGATAGACTTGGGTTCTCATGGGTGTTGTTTTCATTTTCTTGGGCTTTATCCCAAACTTATGTATGAGCAACTTATGGCCTCTTCCACTGTCAGTCCCTAGCCTGATTTTAGCTACTGACATTGGGCCTCCAGCATCTCTTCCCACAGATGTAATCAATTTGATTTCTGTGTTTTCCGTGAGGAGAAGTCCATGTGTATAATTGTCTTTTGTCTTGTTGAAAAAAGATATTTGCTATAAGCTATAAACTATAGCTACCAGCAAAAGTTCAGAATTATATCAGATAAGGGATTATGGCTAGGAGAGACATATTAATTGAACATAAATCAACTCTATTAACAAACCAGTGGTAGAGGCATAACTTCAGGGCAATTCTTGGACAGGGTGCTCCAACCTAAGATCTTGTTTACATATATAACCTATGAAGAATGTAGTAGCCAGATCTCTATACATTCACAATTGCTCAAGGCAATGAGAGAGCCTGACATCCTCCCTTGGTTGCTCCCATGAAGGCAGCATACCCCAAATGCCCAGGTGATGGAGTCCAGGATTGTTTCCACAAATAGCTTGTCTGAGTTTCTGATGTATAACTCAAAGATCAGCCTATTTGAAAAATAGTCCTAGACTTTGAAGGAAAATAGACCCTGTTTGCTCTATTTCAATTTCAGCCAGATAAGATAGTTCCCTTTATTTCATAAATGCATTAGTCAAATTCTTGATGTGTTTTTATTCACCCTCCACTCCATCCAGATCAATAGCAATCCAATGGGGATTCTACATTCAGATGTATGTTGCTGTCTTCAAAGCTCCCCATTGCTAAAACACTCTTCTTTCAAAGAAATTCACTGTAATTTAAAAATCAAGACAAAACAGTCATGTAAGTTTTTTTTTTACGAGAGGGCAAACAAGGATGATTCACAGCTTTGCTGTGGGAGACTCATGCTTGATTTCTGGTCTCTGTACCTCAAGGAAAACTACCATTCCTTGGTCCGTGAAGCTTGGTATGCAATGCTAAGCAGGTTTTAGTGGCGCTTCCAAACTAAGACAGACTATGAAGAAAGTCCCTACAATCATCCTACATGTAAGTCCAGATAGACTTGAGAAACAAATTCATGGAAATTTATATGTATTAAGATGTTTACATACAAGAGCAATTGAATATTAAGACAACCTTCCAGCCCAGTCCAGATCAAGTCCATAAGCCCGATATTAGCCCATATATCTGAAACCAATCTATAAAATCCACTTCAGACTAATGAAACACAGGCAATGACACTGAATGCAGGAAGATCCCAGGGCAGTGGGTGAAAAGTTTTGTAGATTCCATGGCAGAGGAAGCATCTCAGCACTGCCAGGGGTCTCCACATGGATCCTCCAGCCACAAAGCTCTAGCATACCTCCACGTGCAATGCCTCCAGGGAGCTATTTGTCACTTTAGCACCTCCAAATAAGATCATCAAGCTACTACCTGATTGACAAACTACCAGTGAACCTCAAACTTTTTAGTCAGACCATTGGAGGGCCAGACTATTGTTTAAAAACTATGATCAAATTCACTGAGGGCCTGGGATGAGTCGGCTGCTAAGCAAGACAGGCAGCAGTGGCAAAGAAAACCTGGCAGGTGGATAAATGTCCTCCACAGGCTGCTTGAGGATGCCTGGGCTAGACTGTATCGCTTCATTCTGAATCCTCAAATTGACACCGCATTATGTAACTACAACAGCCTGAAAATCAGCCCATGAAAATTCTGTGGGAAAAATAATTGAATCTCATCGCACACGGACAATTCAACAGCAAGGAACAACCTTGACCGCACCCCCATCTCACAGATGCTGCTTTTTCCCCTGAGGAGTTTTGGACGTCTTGGGGGAGATGGGTCTTCTGAGGTTATTCTCAGACAGTCTGATGCTTTGATTGATACTCCCTCTCCTGAGCACCATAGATGCTATTCATGCATTCAAATGGGAGGACAGCAGCAAGCACTGTCCAAGGATGCCCGAGGAATTCAACTGGAGGTCTTGCTTCATAGATCCTCTAAGAGGGGACCACTCATTTTCAGATGAAGATATTGAAATGTTAATCACCCTGGGGCCTATCACAAGGGCCTGCAGGTAGATGATAGACTCTCTGTGGAGCTTGGCTGTTTTCCTTGGATGCACTTTGGAGTCTGAGAAATTTGCACAGCTTTCTCCTTAGCAAGCAAGTTATTTTAAGAAAAGGAAATGCACGCACCCATTTAGCACTGTAGATTTAAGGGGAAGGCTTTGTCTTTCAGCAGATTAGAGGTTGTTTTTGCTTTTCTCACTTTATTCTTGAGTCAACATCTGCCCAACTTATCCATAAATGTTCTCTTGCACACTTGGATATTATGGCTGGGCTTGGCCATTCCCTTCCTCAAGTCATCAACTTTTTTTCTACTCGAAGGTTGCCTGAAATTTTCTGATGGTGTCCTTGGTGGCCCAGCCACAGTGATTTGAACACATGCCCATGGTTATCCCTTTCCCTTTTTATCCAGACAAGAGGCCATGCACAGGCCCATCTGGAGCTCTTGGCTCAGTGTGACAGAAGGACAGATTCCTAGCAGATGGTTTATCAGAGGACCTGGAGTCTGTTTCGGCCAAGAAACCCTCGTCTAATACCTCTGAGTTGGGGAAGCTTTAGAGTGAAGAGTGGCTCCAAACCTTCTGTACAACCATGAATGTTTTGCTTATTAGCTTTCTAAAAAGATGCTCAGAGTAAATATCTAAACACCAGCAATTTGGAAGAGCTGGTACCACAGACGGCACCAACATAGTTTATTCTTTTAGATTTATGACATCTATGAAGTTTGGGAGAGGGCCAGAGCTTCAGGCCCGGAAGAGATGAGGATACTCTGAAAAGATATCAGGCATTTTGACAGTGATATCTTAATTTTAAAGTTTTAGCAATGATCTGCACAGAAATGTCTGTAGTGGGTAATAGACTGCTTCAAATTTATATGTGTAAGCCAACTTCTGACATAGTCTTATCAGTTAATGAAAATTCCCCGATCTCCATTTGCTCCGACCCAACTCTATAGACCCATCATTCATGCCTCTCTTTCTATCACATGCACTATCCAGTCTAACAATACATCTTGACAACCCTTCCTCCAAGGTAAATCCAGCAAGCAATCTCTGCTACCATGGTTGACGTTACCACTAGCTCATTCAGGATTGTTGTGGTGGCCTCCAACCTAGTACCTATGATCCCTTCTTGGTTCCTGTTAATTTCATGCACAATATAACAGCCGGAATGAGCTGCTCAATTATTTATTTTATTTTATTTTAATACTTTTATTGAGGGCTTTCACAACTCTTATCACAATCCATTCATTCCTCCAGTGTGTCAGGCACATTTGGACATATGCCGCCATCATTTTCAAAGCATTCTCTTCCCACTTGAGCCCCTGATATCTGCTCCCCATTTCTTCCTTCCCCCTCTGTCTCCTGCTACCCCTCCCTCATAAACACTTGATAAGTCATAGATTATTTTTTCCATATCCTACATTGTCCTCCATCTCCCCTCACCCATATTTTGGTTATCTATCTCCCTGGGTGGTGGTCCTAGTTTGAAACTTGTGACCAGTTTCCCCTTTCTCCTCCCATCTTCCCTTAATCCTTCTGGTATCCATAGTCTCATTGTTGACCCTGATGGGTTTACCTATCTTGAATTCCCTGTGGTTTGGGCTCTTATCTGTAGCAGTGTGCATATTCTCACGCTCTTGCCTTTGACAACAGCATCTCTGCCAGGTTTCCTCCTATCTCTTTGTGATTTGTAAGGTAGAATTGAGGTCAGATAGTGGGGTGAAGGAAGCACCAAAGAAGTAGAGGAACGTTGTGAATTCCATCAGTGCTATAGAGCACCCTGAATGACTTATCTCTTCCTTGTGATGCCTCTGTTAAGGGATGTCCAATTGTCTACAAAATTGTCTCCACTCCATGCTCCCTCCTTTTTCACCTTGGGTATGGTTTTATTCTGGGTCTTACATGGCTGATACCTGATTCCATCAATACCTCATCAGCACACAGGCTGTTGTGTTTCTTCCATGTGGGCTTTGTTGTTTCTGAGCTAGAAGACCGGACATTCATGGTAGCTCAACTCTTTTGAAGCGATCTTGAAGTGATGAATGGCTTTGGGAGTGGGGATAAGGGTGAGAGGTATGAGGACCTTATAAAACCAACCCCACTGCCATCGAATGAATCCTTATTCACTGTGACCCTATGTAGGGTTTCTGAGAAATCTAATTTTCATAGGAACAGACATTCTCATCTTAATCCCACAGAATAGCTGGTGATTTTGAATCATTGACTTTGAACCTAATCTATAGCACCACAGGGGCTCCATATTGGGCGGTTCTTTATAATAGTAAATGTGGAGGGAAATAGAGTGATCTGGATACAGAAACCGGGTAAAATTAAGACAGTGCTGGGGACCAGGCTTAGTCAGGTAACCACGAGCTTATAGCTGTGCTAATGTGCCTGGTTGGGAAATTTCCTGTATCCACAATTAGTAGGCCAGGTGCAGGCATGGTGCTGATGGATATTTCTAGGTGTTATGATGACTGGACAAGTGATCTGCAGCTATTGGCAAGGGAGTCGGTGAAGAGGTGGACTATGGAATCTGAGTTACATCCATGGGGAGGTGGACAGAAGGAAGTGGATAGACAAACAGCTGGGAGAGCCCCCGAAGGACTGAAAGTCCTAGCTCTCTGGTCCCTCAATGACACAACTTGACGATTATCAGAGAGCATCTTGATATCCTTGAAGACCAAGAGCCGAGGCCAATTTTTGCCATCACTGATGCTGGATTCCTTGCTACATTTTTTCAATAATTACTTCACAGCAGAAACATATTGGATTTAGTTACTGAAGACAATGAATAAGTCCAGGTTAACTCCTGGGTTTGGGTGAATGGATAGGACAGCATTGAATAATGAGTTGGTTTTTGAACATGTTCAAATAAGAGACTTATGACATACTCAGGTGAAGATGATAGGCAGTTGAATTGATGACTCAAGAGCATATTCCACTAGTTAGAGAGCCGCGGGTTGAAAATATGTTTATAAATTATTCATCTTTAGTTTGGTGACTGTAATGAAGGGAGAAGGGAGAGGATATGAAGTGAGTCGACATAGGGGCACAGGACATGCCACAGGGAATACCTGCATTTATGCTATATACGTATGAATCTCTAGAAAAGGAGATTGGAGAGAAACCTTCAGAGAGATAGCAGAAAACCTGGCAGGGAATGCTGTTGTCAAAGACAAGAGCGTGAAATTTGACGGTCAGGGGAGAATGCATAAGAGCAGTGCTGAAATGGGTCAGGTAGCAGGAGATAGGAAAAGAACAGCTACTGCATGAGGTCATTGAATGAGTCGGGGCATTAGAGAAAGTCACTGGCAGCTTGGAAAGGGGGTTCAGGTAGAACTGCCAGAGCCACCGAGCTGTAGCCTCAAAGGAAGCACCGAGAAGAATAGGGCATATTCTCTGAACATTCCACCAGGTTTAAGGCTTCCTCTGGTTTTCAAAAGTCAAATGAGGGACTTAGAAGGTTGTTGTTCGATGACTGTTCAGTTCTTTCAAGTCTAAAGTCTTGTTTTCTAGATCTTGTAGTGGAATATCAGCCAGCGACCAAAAACATTGCCTCCCCCCTAGGGAATGTTTTGAAACAGCTCCAATAAAGCAGCACTCTAAAGAGCATGAAATATAGAAACCTGCATCTCACTGAGAATATGTTCTACTGAGACAGAGGATGAGCATATCACTGGACTGAAAGAAGTGCTAGAACATGACCTGGATGTGCTACCTTCTGCCCAGGGAACTCCCTGAGCTTTCTTGTAAGGAGGAGCAAGGCTTGTGAGCACAGAGGTACTGGAGGAGGCAGAGAGCAGCAAAATGACTGCTGCTGCACAAGTTTTGAGACAACTGGTGGCAGCTTGACGAGATGACCTTGTGCTGATTTCCAGCCCACTGCTTCTGGTATTTTCTCAGGGAGGCCACATTGCTCTTGCTAATTGCATTGCTTTTCCATGAGGGTTCTCACATATAAGATCAATAATCTAGTTTGGCTTTACTGGCTTCCTTTCCTCATGAACTGTTCTCTTTAATACAGTGACACTCACTTGGATATGCTCATTGGACTGAATCCTTGTCCCTCCTCAGATAGCTGGATGGGTCTTTTCCTTCCAGGAGGATGTGCTCATGTCTCGTTTGGCTCTGATGAGGCTCTGGAGTCAGGGATTGAATCTTTGAGCATCATAGAGATGATGGGATGAGGCATGGTCTGATCAAAGACCATGGTGGTGCAGCCCCAGAAAGAAGGGGGGGCCAGCTCCCACTGCATTCCTTGGCATGTATCTCAGCATGGAGGAGATGTGACATCATGGGAGCCTTGGGACTGAATGCAAGGTGTCCAGCTTCCATGTTCCATAGTTTTCACATCAAACACACCTCTCTAGAATTCCGACATGCTGACTCAGCAGGTTCTAGAAACCTCTCTCCCTGTGCCGTTGTCAGAAGTGAGTCCATCTTGTGGAGGACCTCGCTCACTTTTTGGTAGCCCTCTCTTTCCACTTGTGGATTTGGCCTTGGCTCTTGCAGCATCTAAACTCACTTCCTAGGAACACTTGGGCTGTAATTCTCCTCAGACAGACTTGTTTTTCTAAAGCCCTGGAGAGTCACTCATCTGATGGGAACAACGTAACATGTAAGAGAGGATCAGTGATCCAGGGTAAGGAGCCATGACAGGAAGTGGGGACAGAAGAAGCTAGCAGATGGCAGAATCCCTAATAAAAGACTGTTCTTTCCAAATTTTCCCTGGGAGCTCTGGGAATGAGCCTTTTTCCAACGCTGAGATACTGTACAGATCAGCTCCATATTTGCTCCAAAATTTTTCACCCTTTGTCCCCACCATGACTCATCTTCTTCCTTCTTGTCCTGCTACTGCGAGGAAAACCCACCTTTCAAGCCCTAAGGTTGAACTTACGCTGAAGGACCCCACCCCTGGTAGAGAGCCTGAGGAGCCTTCCCACATCTTCTTGGGTCTTCCATAAACTTAAGTCCGTCTTTGGCTGCATGTGAAGGTGTGCCTTACTCCACAATTGCCTCTGTTTGGGAGAAGGGAATTGGCTAGATGGCAGTTCCCATAAATGTCTTGGGGTCCTCGTGATCCCAAAATAATGACTGAATTTGGGACATGTCTCAGATCAGGGATAGGGCACTGCAGATGGCCGAATCTTATTTTCCAGTGTTTATCCTAGCACTTCATAACCAGCCATGGGTTTTAGGCCAGGGCTTTGGTACTGATAATCTTTAAAATAGAGAAGCAGCAGGGCAGGGGCTGGGATGGAAATGAAGCCAAAGCAGAATGAGCTCAGGGCTTTGGGGTTTGAGGCCACTTGTAATGTCTCTGGCTATCCTGGCATGCAGCAGCCTCCACCAGCTGTGACAGACCTCTTTGTCCCCAAATTGTGTGCATGTGTGCTTCTTTGTGTGTATGTGTGTGTTCTTTGTGCCATGCTGGCTGTACTTGTTTACTGAAAGGTCTTCTAAAACATAATGTTGGCTACCATTAGTCATGTGTGGCTCTTTACATTAAACAAAGTGCAATACAGTTAAAATTCAGTTTCTCAGATACACTAATACCATTTCAAGGGCTCAATATCTACTCATAGATGGCAGCTACCATAGTGGACGGCACAGGTACATAATATGACCATTATTGAAGGAAGTTCTACTAAGCCAGTGGTTCTCAACCTTCCTAATGCTGCAACCCTTTAATACAGTTCCTCGTGTTGTGTGACCCCCAACCACAACTTTTATTTTTGTTGCTACTTCATAACTCCAATTTTGTTACTGTTGTGAGTTGGCGACCCCTGTGAAAGGTTGAGAACCACTCTATTACACAGTCCTGGTCTGTGTGTAATCCCAACAAATAGCACAGTAGGTATGAAAGGCATACAGGTTTGTGTTTTATATCCATTCCCACGAGAAAAATGAAAACCAAAACAACCCAAGAGCTGTAAGAACAAGAGGTTGGTTGCCAATGACTCAGTATAATCGATGCTATGTATAATCTTTGCAATCATACTCTTCCTCCTTAGTCCCCAAATGATCTATGTCTTATTCTCCCTCCACCCTACCCCTGTCAGTGACTCTAAGAGCCTTCCCCTAGCACAGTACCAGGCCCAGAAAAGCAATGAAGCAAATGATTTCTCTTACTCACATACTAACTTTTCCTCATGGGAAGGTGAGATCCTTGCACCGGTATTGTCTGCAGGGGAAGAACAAAGGGACTCGTTTGGGCCTTGAATGGCAGCTCAGTGTGGTGAGCAGGAGCACAGCAGAGAAGCCGATGGCTCAGGCTCCTGGGCCTGCTTTCCAGTTCGAGGGAGGTGGCCATTCTCAGGAGAAGTTCTGCAGAGAGCCAACAACCCACGTGGGGTCAGAGGAGGGAGTATCAGAACCCTGTACTCTGTAATCTGACTGCTGAGCGATTCTTGCACTCTCTCTGTTTAACCTGCCTGTGTTCTCTTTTCCGTGTTTGTCATTAGTTTTTAGGAGATTGATTAAAAACCAACACACGTTTTTATTGTTCTTTGGGTGAAGGTTTCCACTCTACCGTTCATACGTGTTTTGTTTCATGTCACTGATTACAATCTCATGCTATAGTGTTATTTATCCCCTATTTGCCTTGGGTTTCCTGTCTCCATCCCCCTTTGTTCTGAACTCTTCTGAACTTGGTCCTTGGGTTAGTTCTGCCCTACTGGTAGTCATATGGATGATTATACTGAGGTGTACTATGATTGTCTTGGCATTCCACCAGTCTCTACCAGACCAGTAGGCCTTTGTGTTTGTGTTTCTTTTTCACATTTAGAGGACAAGCTCAGCCAGGCTGTGCTGTGCTGAGGAAAACAAAGGCAGTATATTTTGCCCCCACTCAGGCTAAAGCATCCAAAGGGTGCACTCATCCTTGGAGCTGCAGCAGGCTGGTGGCAAAGGAATTTGATACAAGCAAGTCCCAGGGGGAAAAGTACAACTCTGGCAGACAATATTGGGAACACTTGAAAAATTGTTTCTTTGTTCCTGGACTTCATCTTCTAGGGTGAATACCTTGGCTGTTTTAATAAGAGAAGCAATAACAGCAGTAGGATCTAGACCCGGTAGGACACAATGCCAGTATCACATGCCACACTGCAGTACAATGATTATCATATATTTGCATATCTTGCAGGACCTGGTTGGGTGTCCAGAAATAAAAAGAATGCTAAGGTGGAATCAGTAACATATGCAAGGATTGTCTGTTATCGCCTCTTTGTAATGAAATGTTACAAGTATTCCTGGTGAGGTTATATGGTAAAGTTTATTCCTAATAATTAGAGCAATGCAGGATGGATTTTTCCCAAGCTGTTCAGCATGTTAAGTTCATGGTGACTGCGGGTGAATATGCTCTTTGTCAGGGATCAGTTAGAAGTGATGAATTCTGTGTCTCTAACAGCTTTTGTCACAGCAGTTGTCTCACACCTTGAACTGGACAGTCATCGCCAGCATCACTCCAATGACCAAGGAGCAAATCGGAAAAATGAACCATCAATCAATTTAATGCTTGCTTTTTGAATTTTGTTAGAAAACCTCCACTCAACTGGTGATGGCTGACGTAAAAAGTAAATCCATCTACGTTATCCCTTCCTTCTTTGCCGACGAAGCTCAGAGGCAGGGAAGAAGAGAAAAGGTAAACAGTTGGTTTTACCTTTAGCCACCAGTCTGCTGTTGCCATTGATGTCTACTTGAGGAATGAAAGTCAACTGCCAAGAGCCCCCTTCCTATTTAGTACAAGTTTGATGGGAAATAGATGTGAACTCTACGTCGTAATGCTTCGGAATAAGATGTTTGGAGTAGCTTACTTATTATCATGGGTATAGAATCGAAGACTATGGTTAATCCATTCAGTCATTGAGGCAGGCATTGGATAAATACATTTTTGAGCTTCTACTCTGTCTCAAATGCATGCTGTGCTCTGGTGTGGGAGACAAGACAAAATGCCTTCATGGAGCTGGCAATTTTGAGACAAAGACAGACGTCTGACACCGAGGCATGTGAGATCACTGGCACTAAAAGGGAAGTGTAACACAGGATTAGAGCCCCGGTGAGTTAGGCCTTGGGGGACTGCCCAGCAGGCAGCTCTTCAATCCCATCAGCTGCCTTGCAGAAGAAAGATGAGACCATCTGCTCGGGTGAAGATCTACAGTCTCAGAAACCCACATAAGGTTGCAACTAGTTGTAATCCACTTGAGGGCTACAGATTTGGGAGTCTGTGATTCCATATGATGGGAGCTTCCTGAGGCAGAGACATACATGATGAGATACAGAGGCTGGATAGGGTTAAGTAGGAGATAAATGGGGAGAAAAGGGAGAATGGTGTGTGCTTACGCCCCAGAGAAAGCGTGACCAGGAGACATTCCAGGTCCAGAAGTGAGACAAGTGGCTGGGAGTGAGACAAATAGGATGCAGAGGGAGTGGGGAAGCAGAAAACAAGGGGGAAAGCAGCATATGACGAAGTGGATCATGTTGAAGGGTCCGATCCTGGATAGACAGGCAAGTCATGATGAAAGACAGAAGAGTATGCAAGGAAAAATAGAAACACAAAAGAATGCAATGGTTTAGAAAGGGCTGTGGGGGAAGCAAAAGTGCCCAAAGAGGTAGGAGGCCTGCATCCAGTTATGTAGCTGTTACAGAACCTGGATGAGAAAGCAATGGGTCTTTGACTAGAATAAGAGCTATGAAGATTTAAAGGTTGTGACAATGGTTTTGTAGATACCACGCAGGAGATAGAATGCACAGCAGTTGATTAGATGGAAAGGTAAGGATAAAGAAGAAAGAAAAAAAAACTCCTAGTTTTCCGACTTACACTTTTAGGTGGGTGTTTATGTTGTTTATGCAGCCAGGAGTGGTGGTTACATAATCTGGTGGCAATTTGAGACTACTAAGAGTGAAGGGGTGGAGTTTAGCCTGTTAATCAAATTGGTTGCAGCTTGATAACCTCATCTGGAGATGCGATGGTGATAAATAGCTCACCAGAAACAAGAAACTCACTCTCTCTCTGCTTGTCTCCCTATGAAACATTCCTTTTGACAGACCACATGGAGCTACCCTAATGGAGTCAGAACCCTGGAGCTGGAGTAGCCATGTGGAGACCCACGCCAGTGGTGATATGCTGCCACTGCCACTGGATCCACAAGACTTTCCACCCACTGGCCTGTAATCTTCCTGCATTCAGCATCATTGTATGTGTTGCATGAATTTGAAGAGGAATTTATAGACTGGTATCAGACATATGGACTAATATCAGACTTACAGACTTGATCTGGGCTGGACTGGGCTGTTTTCTCAATATGCAATTACTCTTTGATATAAAACTCCCTCTTACACATATAAGAGTGTCTCTGGATTTGTTTCTCAAGTCAACCCGGACTAACATACCAGGTAACATTACAAGAGCCTCAGGTTTAGGAGCTTGGTACAAATACGATGTATGTAGTTGTTGAAATGTAAAATTTTAAATATGTAGGGAACATGCATACTGTAATGTCCAGTAGCTGGTTTCATATATACCTCTGGTACTCAACCAAAATGAGACTCCCTACCTATTCCACTCATTTCCCCAGTTCCCTAGGCTCATTTAAACAAAGAAATAAGCAATAATATAATACAGAAAATGCATCTGTAAAATTAGTTATGAGTTATCAAAATTAACCCTTTAACCACCAGATTCAGACTCAAGGAACTGCAATGTAAACAATACAGAAAAGGATAAAAAACATATGCATATAATTCTGGTTTATAATAGAAAAATTTGAAAACAATGCTCATGTCCAACAATAGAAGCTAGCTAAAGAAATTACAGCATGCCAACAAAACAGAAGATCATACAGCCACTATAAACAGTAATTATGGTTATTTTATAGCAGCTTAGAAAAAACTGCTTTGTCATTTCAAGCTAAGCAGTAGAATTCAAAAATCTATTTATGAAATGGCTGTAATTTTATGGAAATGCTTGCACATGGGTAACTGCTGAAAGAGAGCTTGTATAAATGAAAAGAGTTGACTTGTTGAGTGTCAAAATTATGACAGTATTTTTGATGTTCAAATATTTGTAAGATAAACATGTTAAACCACTAAGATAGATAGGGTTCTGTCCTTGTTCTGATTTAATCATCAAATATGCTTTCCTTTCCATCATCTAAACCACTCGTTTGTTGAGTCAGACACACAGAGTTCAATAGGTGTGCAGGCTTTAAGGAATTATATCATCTAGGATCTTGTCTCTGGGGACAGTCCACCATTTCTTAGGAAGCTCACTTCTGAATATGCCCGAGTTTCCCAACTAAAGCAGAACAACAGGGTCTTTTTCCTGAGTTCTTATGGACTCAGTCTTGCAGACACAGGTCTTCTTTTGTCCCAGGTGGTCTCTAACGTCTGGAAACTGGGGGAATGGAGCACAGGATAGATATGCTTTGCCCTTCCCCCCACCCCCGATTCCTGACCTGCCTTGGGTCTTTATGGGAATCAGTGATCGGGTGTCTGAGACAGAGTGCCTTCCATTTTGTTGGTTGTTTTCATCTTCTTCTTCATCAGCGAACCCCTTGACAAATGCCTGTAAGTATGTAGTTGAGCGATTCTCAAAGGAGAGATGATCTGTCCATCCTGGATGGCCATCCTTGCTTCTCTTGCCCATTCAGTTTTATATTCTTTGGGATCCAGAGGAAACGAGGGGGATCTTTGCTCAACAGGGAATTCCCTTGTGAAGGAGAATATCAGCCAGAGCTGTGCCAGAATGCAGGGCTCTGGTTCAGAAGTCATCCTGAAGTAGGTGTGAGCAGGACCATTGTCTTGGCAGAATGCTTTGTTTTGTTTTTCTTTTAAAAGAGAGACCCAGCCTGGGAACTGGTATAGAAAATGAACTACAGTGGCAATGTATAGCGAGGACAGATTTCATGCTTTTGAAATAAGCTGGGCTGTGTGGCAAAAAAAAAAAAAAAAATCAATGCCAATGAAATAATGGCACATAAACCCTCAGAGGTAAAAGAGTGCCTTTCATTCTGCTAGCAAAAAACAAAACCAAGCAAAAAATAAAAAAAAATAAAAGGATGTAAAATGTCCTGTGTGTTTATGACAAATGGAGAATTAAGCAGATTGGCTGGGCGGATTCTCTTGGAGGAGATGAAAGGGTTCCATACTCAGAGGCTCCCTTTCTTCTCTGGGGCAGCCAGCTAGGAAGGTGAGCTGAAGGGCCCCAGGGGGCGAGACAGGTGAGAAGGGACCTCCACAATGCACCCAGGCAGGGCTTACTGCAAGCAGAATTCCTGTTCCAATGCTCTTTTCCCCAAACAGTAGGCAATTTCACATGCCTTCCTGAAATGCTAGTGTCTCCTTCCTCCACCCCACCCCCCTTTCAACACCCTCCCCGCCCCCGCCCCCATGTTCAAAATAATACGTAGGAAGCTTGGAGAGGTTTGTGTCTTTTGGGATTGTGTACAATGCTCCCACATACTAGCTGCCTGGGGGTGTGATTTACAGTTAGCAAGGAGACATGTTGTTTGTCTGTTTCTAAATGCCCAGTTGGCTTTTTATGGTTTTAACTACTCATTTTGAGATAGTTTTAGATTTACAGGCCAGTTGGAAAGACAACAGCGTTTCAATGTGCTTACATAAGTGGTGCATTTATTAAAACACAGAGCTCCTCACGGGTACAGACTTGGTTCAGGTTACACCAGTTTTTGCACTCACATCCTTGTATGTGGCAGGAGCCAACCAGGAAGCCACACGGCATTGAGTCAGCATGTCGTCATCGTCTCTTTCAATCTCTGATGGCTGCTCTGTGCTGCCTCGTTTTCCACCACCTTGAGTCTTTGAAAGAGGGCGAGTCAGGTATTTTGTGGAACTCCCTGAATTTCTGTTTGCCTGCTGCTTTCTCCCGATAAACTGGGGTTATAGATTTTTATGAAGAATGTCACTGAGGTGAAATGCCCTTCTCCTCGCCTCAGATTGGAGTGTGTGCAATATTAACACGCCTTATTGCTAAGCGTGTTAACTCCAACTCGGTGAAGGTGGCCATTGTAAAGTCACTCTTCTCCCTCCTCCAGACTCCATCCAACAGTGGGGAATGTTTTTTGTTTTTTGTTTTTCCTGCTAATGGTCATTTGCATATTTATAACATCATTTAAATTTTTTTAATTAAATCATTTTATTGGGGGCTCATACATTGCTTTTCATCTTACATAGTTCAATACATAGTTACATATACTGTGCCAAGCACCCCCATTTGCCTGACCCCGTCAACATTCTCCCAACATCTGCCTTTCCACTTGGGCCCTTGATATGAGCGCCCCTCCAACCTTTGCCCCCTCCCCCTCTTCTCATGCTTTCTTGTTGTTCATTCCCCATTTCCCCACATCCTACCCTACTATGCCCCTAGGCCATTATCAATCTAGTAACTGCCTGAATTGAGCGTCTAATCCTGGATTTCATATACCGAGAATCATACAGACAGGAAGCAAGCGAACAAACAGAAAACAACAGCAATGACTAGGTGAAACATAGACAATCTAAATAAAAAACAAAAGAGAAAATAAACACACCAAAAGGTAGGAATAACTTTAAAATGGGTAAAAGGGGAGATCAAATGATAAGGTATAATATTTTAACCTGATTCTGCCATAATTGACTTTACAGTGCTCTCCGCCTGACAACAAGGCTATTCACAGCCCATAACTCTGATCAGAAGGGATTCACTGGAGGGGGCCCTGCAAATGTCACTTCCCCCTGTCATCCACATCTTGCTGCAAACTGGGTATTCACAATTTAAGTTCTGATACCATTTCCTCCTTCGGACTTGGACTTTATTATTTATAATTCTTGGATTACACAGGCTTGTGTGCTTCTTCCAAGTGAACTTAATTGACGGCTCACTTAGATGGCTGCTTATTTTAAGACAAGGCTTTAAGATCTTAAACCTAACTTTATATACATTAAGAAAACAATAAGTATGATTCACTTTATTGTTATACTTCATTTATTGCAGGATGAGGTATTTCTGAAAGCGAACCCCCAGGATCTCTTCAGTCTTTCAGGAATGCCCAGGGTCTGAGTGTCACATTCATTGGAACTTTGGTGTTGATGCTAAGCTGGTAAAAGACCAACTGTTATTTTTCACGTCTGAAAAAAGGTTTTGACAAAAGCAACCGATTCTGTTTCTTGCCTTTAGGATGGATGATCTTCAAGGTGATCTCAAGAACCAAGTTACAGATGTCTGAGTGGCAGAAGAACCACCAGGAGGCCTTCTTACCACCGGGAGGACTGGTCTCTTGCCCTGGAGTTTTGGCTTTAAAGCTCTGGCCTACAGCCTGCATGATTAGAGCTCTTGCAAGTTTCAAAGTGGTTCTGATGCATCTGGTCAGAGAACCGTACTTGTTACAGACCAAGCAGCTTGCACCAATGACTTTCTGCACTCCTGTAGCACTGACTAAGTGGACGGGGTGGCCTAGTGATGCAGGACCAGACAACATTTGGATGATCTTGCTATGGTGTCATTCTCATCAACATCTGCTCTCTTCTGAGCTCTCTGGAGAAGAGCTTTTGATGCTTGCATTTGGAACCACAGCCCAAATGAATTTGGTGCCAAAAGGAACCATTCAACTGCCCATCATTTATGATGATAAAGGGTTTGTTTATCTGGTTTCGGGGATATTTTGCTTTGTCTTCAGTGGCAGCTGGGGTGGCTGTTCCTGTCTGACATCTGGTAAGCCACACTGGTTTGGAATTTTCCATATTAGCCTTTAAGTTTGACATATAAGCTAAAATTATGGCCGGCTTAGCTACAGAATCAGCTAGTATAGGGTCAAGGACGTAGTTGCTTTTTTTTTTTTTAATGTGGTTGGGTTGGGTTATTTCCAGGTATAAATAATCAGGCGTGGAGAGCTGACACTGGAAGTGGGTCAGACAAGTAAGAACAGGACTGTGGTCAGAGACTCCTGACGGAGGCTGGGAAAAGAGATTAACTTTACTAGGCATGCATCATGGGCCAGCTAGGGTTTAGTGTACGTGTCTGCGTGCACATGGTGGTAGTGAGGGGTTAGGGAACCACTTCAGAAGAGGAGACAAGTCAAGGCATGACCAGGGTAGGCTGCCCAGTAACATTTGAATGTTAGATAAACAATGACTAATTTAGACAGACTTACACTGAAGAAAATGATTCATGTGAAACTCAAATTCAACTTTGCTGTCTTGCACTTTTTATTTGCTAAATTTGGCACACCCAAGGATCCTTGGCAGCAAAAACAAGCATACAACTCCTGACTACAAGGTTGGTGGGTCAAACTCACCCGGTGATGGTGAGGGAGAAAGCTCTGGCAATCTGCTCCCATAAAGATGGCATACAGCCTAAGAAACCCTACAGGGCAGCTCTTGGCTGCCACATGGCCTTTCTAGGAGTCAAAAGAGGCAGGCCAGCATATTCGGGAGACCAGGATCAGAGAGGGAGGTGGGTGGGAGTCGTTCAGGGGGTGGCTGACTGTTGCGCTCGGGCAGTTGGTCGCAGAGAATCCGGAGGCTGCCTCTCTGCAGGTCGGTGTGGGAAGTGCAGGCAACGGCACTTCTGTATCCCGTCATCCTTGGTCTGTCATGAGAATGGAATTGTAGTTCCAAGAACTTTCTGTTGTTTCCAGGACAGCTGGAAGCAAGCAAGGAAAGATTAAGAGGTCCTAGTGACCAAATGACTGACCTCAGACTCAAGACTCTGCAGTGTGAATTTTCCTTGACTAGCTCCAATGGGTGATCATGAAGTACAGAGAGCAATGCATCAATCCCCAGTGATTGGTCTGTCAATCCCCATGCTAGGCAAGCACACGGGTGCAGCGTGGAACTGCTCCATAGGCATTTGTAGGCTGTGCCTCTTTGGAAGCCGGTTGCCAGACCCATCATCAGGGGTATATTGGAATGGGTTCAAACCGGGAATCTTTCCTTTCATTGTCAAGAATCAAACACTTTGAGCCCCTACACCCACCCCCAGGGCCTCATAAGGGCTAGTGAGAGGTGAGGAGTGGGGTGTAGGAAAGTATATGAGCATCTTCCTATTTTCTACTGTATTTAATTTCACCTTCCTCCTCACGCTCACCCCCTGACCCCTTATACCCACCCCTGGAAGATCTAGTTTCCATGTAAATATGACTGAAAAGGTGCATCAGAACTTTTCTGGAAGCTTTGGAATGGGACCCAGCAGTGGAGACCCTGAATGGTGGGAAGGGCAGTTAGAAACTCCTATGGACTCAGAAATGGATTTGCTATTGCAGGTGGCCGACTGCCTGGGTACTGTGCTATCAATAGGGCAAAGAAAGTCCATGCACAAATGCTTAACTGATGGGCAGAGGGGCACAGAGGGAGAGAGACAGACAGAGAGAGAGAGAGAGAGAGAGAGAGAGAGACAGAGAGAGATCAACAACTGGCAGCTTTTCCATTCCTGCTGCTTCTGCTGTCTTTAAATCTGGTGTAGAGGTGTAGGACCTCCTGGTGGCAGAGTGGTTAAGTTTTGGACTGTGATCTGAATGGTTGGCAGTGTGAAACCAGCTCCCCATGGGAAAGATTGCGTTGTCTGCCTCCCATCAACAGTGTCAGAAATCTGCATGGGTCGCTATGGGTCAGCACCGACTTGATGGCAGTCAGTATGGTTTTTGAATATATATATACACACGCACACGCACACACATATACCCTAAGTGGACCTCAGTCTGGTTGACCTCAAAAGTCTTTGCTCTCTAAAGAACGCAGTTTTTCAGAAGCATCCCACCGAGTGCCATCTGCTGTCCTGCTAGATGATGGGCGCCAGGTGTTCTTGTCGCTACCTGGGCAGGGGAAGTAGCCGAGCCACCAACAGCAGAGCCTTAAAGCAATTGCTGGTGATCTGATTCTGACCTGCCAGATGAGTCCAAGTGCCCTGCAGGCCCCAAGGTAGCCATCACCAGTGACACCGACTGCCTCCCCCTTCTCTCATGGAACGGCTGCTGGGCTCAATCCAGTAATCTTGGAGTTAGCAGCTGCAGCTGAGTGTTTTAACCACTGCGCCAGTAGGACATAGGGCCTCTGAATATAAGAGGAGGGCAAACTGTATTTAAAGGAACCTCACGCCCTTTGTGTGTAAACCTTCAGCCCTTCAAAATGGTTGAGGCTTTGTAATGTGAAATCTATAAGAAATTGACATTCAGCTTTAGACGATTCTGACTGACATCGTCATTAAATGCCTCCGAGTAACAGCCTCAGGGAAGCCATGGACACAGTGAAGTGGGGGGAAATCCTGTTTTGTGACTGGGTCCTTTGGCAAAGCGATTGTTTGAGGAGCTGATTATGGGCAATTTGGTTCCTCTAGGAGCTGGCCCTCAACAGTGTGCGTGTGTGTGTGTGTGTGTGTGTGTGTGTGTCGGGGGGTGGTGCAGTTCAGAGTTCTCTTGGTTGCATCTATTGATGTGTCAGGGCTCTTTAGAAGCAAGCGACAGTAACTCAAAATGGCTTCATGAAAAATAGGAACTTACTGGTAGGACTTAGGATCTTCCTCTGTCATTGAAGGAAAGATCCAGCAGTCAAACAGGAAGGTCAGGGCTGCCACAGGGCTCCGGAGCAGCTGGCGCCAGGGTGCCCCTGCCCAAAGCTGCTGGCTGCCCACCCTCCTTGCTGGCAGCCTATCTCCTCTTGACAGCGAAATCAGGTCCCAGGCCACAGACACCCCGAGTCCCACCACCACAGCCAGACTGACTCTGCCCAGCAAGGGCTTGAAAACTACAGAGAAGATCTATGGCAAGCTATCTGGTGTAAAATGCCCATGAACAGAGGAGGGCCGAACTTCCAGAGAAACAGGCGGGCGTGCCTAATCAAAGAGGTGTCCCTCAGAGTCCCCTTGCGAACTTTGGGATGGTGCACCCGCCTCCTTGTCCTTGTGTACACACGCCTCAGCTCTTGTCCATAGAGCAGGGCAAACCGGGCCAGCTTGCCAGATGAACAGGCCCTCTAGTCACTGATCTCCTCTGCTGGCTTAAAACAGCGACTCCCCCCTGGCCTGCAACTCAAAGAACAGCACAGTCCCTCTCAAGCAGAGAGCAGATGAGTGCTGCCTGCCAGATTGGGCCCCACTTTGAACGTGGCAATGTCTGTTTAGTGAATTCCACAGGGGGGTCCCGGTGACGGCGATGAAAAGAGCATGAGGGCCGGGACACAGCTGAAGAGCTCTGTGGCGCTCCCCAGAGCCTGGCAGGGAGCAAGGCGGCCTGAGCTCCGTGAGCCTGGCCCAGGAAGCAGGCAGGTGTGCCGCCTGCATCCAACCCTTGATCTCAGAGAGAAACAGTGAAGAACCAATAGGGCAGGCCGCCTCCTGCCAATGGCTCCATTAGTTTGCTCTGGTAGCTGCTTCTGAAGTGGCGGCTGAGGGCTCCCTCCTTCTCTCGTTCACGGTGGACATATGGGCTAGGCAGGGATCAGCAAGGAAACATCTGGCGCGGGAACAAATCAAACAGCCCCGATGACTAATTTAGGAGTGCTGTCTCTCCATTGTTCCTTCCGTGGCATCATGCAAAGGTCACCCAGTGTGGCAGGCTCGGAAAAGACGCCTTCCGCCCTCAGCAGCCCCGAGATCCAACTTGTTTTCCTTCAAAGCGAATCGATAGCTCCTTCGTGGAGAGCAGAAACAGCTGCCACCTCACGGAATCCGAGTTCTCCTGTGGGTGGTGAGCCTTTCCTCGCCAGCCCCCAGGTATCCCTGTTCCTTATCATCAGCTATTTATCATTTGGCCTCCTCTGAAGAATATTTTGCTGCTGCTGCTGTTGTTGTTAATGGAATTCAAGTGTGCGTGTGCTTTTTCTGTGACCGAGCCTTGTTTCTTTGGGTTCCAGTAAAGGAAAGAACAAACACCGAGAGAGAAGGCACACAGGCCTTGGCCACGAGGAGAGGAGGTTGCCTGTGTTCGGGCTTGGGGTGGTTTATGTAAGGGCCTCACTTGCTGATGAAGAGAAGCCCTCGCCTGGCCAGAAATTCCATATCCATTTTCTTTTATATTTATCTTCAATGGGACATCAGGACCCTACAACGTTCAGCCTCGACGGAGGGTGGGCAGACTTTCTGGTCCTATCTCTATCCTTTTTCTGGTCAGAGTCACACATCCCATAGCGTGTATGCCGTCTCCCCTAGAAATTGCATACCTTTCCTTGAGACGTTGTTCTACTGGGTAGTGGGCTTGCTGTGAGAGATGCCAGGAGATCCGGTGATCCGGTGGTTACTCACTGGGCTGTGATCCTCAAAGGTGGCAGTTTGAAACCACCAGCCCCTCTCTGGGAGTGAAGACTGGGCCTTTTACTTGCCGAAAGCGTGGCTGCCTCGAAAACTCAAGTAGCAGTTCTACCCTGGCCGATGAGGTCGCTGCGAGTCAGCATGGACACAATGGCAGTGAGTTTGGTTTTATTTTTCCTTTTGCTAGGATGCAAACACGATCCCGTGTTTGAGCGTCTGCATCCTGACTTACCAATGGCACCTACGTGGCTCTCGGGGTAGCAACACTTCTTGCATCAGAATTATGCATCTTTGGGGCCTGTGGGCCCCAGTGGGGAGTGGCATTTTGCAGTTGGGCAGTCAGAAGTTCTTGGAAACATCCTAGAGCCCAGGGTGGTGCAACCAGGAAATGGATTCAATTACTAATGGAAATGCTGGAGGTTCAAGTCCAGTGCGGGGTACCTTGGGAGAAAGATCTAGCAGTCTGGTTTTGAAAAATCGCCCATGGAAAACTTATCAGAGGGCAATTCTTCTCGGACATGGGGCCACCGCAAGAGAGGGTCAGCTTCACGTAAGGTGACCAGACGTCCCGCTTTTTAGCATTTGTCCCACACCCCGCGGCATTTTGAAATTAAAATAAATATATTGCAATACTATTTTTGCATTTTATGAACATTTTTGTTGCGCCATATAGACCAAATTTTTAATCAAGAACCCCCTCCGCCCCCCCAAAATGGTGTCTCACTTAACGTCTGGTCACTTTAGATGGCAGCTGGTTGACTGGAAACACAGAGAAGTGAATTCCTGATCCTAATCACAACAGAGAGCACTAGGTGATTCCAAGCCCGAATCATGACATTCCCAAGAGAAATATCAGTAACTACTGGGCGGGACAGTGCCAGATGACCCAGTAAGCAAGGCAAGAAGTGCCTACTTGTTCTTATTTACTAATCTGTCATGAGCAATTTCACATGTTCACATCACATCCAAAATGCTGCTTCTAGGATTGACTGGTATCTGTCTCTCTCTGAACCCCACAACCCCATCCCACACAATCAAAGCATCTTTTCAAACTGACTGACCCTGGTGGGGACGGAGCACTCCAGAAAGCAAGGTGTGCATGGGGAATTTAGGCTTACTTCCTAATCTGTAATGAGTAGTTTCACATGTCTTCAACACCGGTGTGGTGAATGAACCTCATTTGGAATTATTCTCTACCGATGGGTGTGCATGAATAAGCAGGTGCTTGCCTTGCTTACTGGGTCATTCAACCAAGGCCGACTTTATATGCTGCCACATCAGACTGTCTTCACAAGCTCCCCAGATGCAAAGACTGAGTCTAGATGGGCCGTACTGGATATTTCATTGCATGTCTTCAGTATAGCACTAGTCCTTTGCACTCCTTTGCTAATGGAGGAGAGACATTTACAAGGTTTGTGGGAAAGTGAAATTAATGATATAAATTAAAAATATAAACTCTGTTCCATAACAGAAGCCCCATGAAGATCAAGCGACTTTTTTTCAGCCATTAATCAATCCACATGTAACTGAGAATTTAATGTCAATGTGTATGTGTATGTGTATATAATACATCATATATGCATATATAATAATATACATAGATACATGTACACACACATAGATATAATTAACTGAGGGTGAAAAAGGGGCAACTTTTCAGAATTTCGTAAGAGTGGGAATGAAACAAAATCTCAAAGAACCAAATCAGAACTATAAGGTTTTCCAAAGAAGCTCTCCTTATATCGTTCTTGTTTGGTACAAGGAATGAGCAGGAGCATTGTTGTGGCTAAAAACCCTCTGATGAAATTTTCCTGGGCATTTATCCACAAATCCTTAACTAACTTTCTCAAAACATTCTCCTGTAAGTGTGCATGACCACTCTTTGGCCCTCCAGAAAACAAACAAGTGAGATGCCATAAGTATTCCAAAAAGCTTTTGCCCAGACTTTTGCTTTTTGCTAAGTTCATTTTTGCTTTGACTGGATCATTTTTTGCTTCTTAGTAGCCATTGTTTTCATTGTGCTATTATGTCTTTAGGATCACACTGGTAAAAGTCTTTTTTCATCTCTTGTGAAAATTCTTCCAATAAGTGCTTTAAGATGTTGATATCATGTGTTTAAAATTTCCATGGACTGTTCTGCTTTTTTCTGCTCTGAGTTGCTCTGAGTGCAACAGTTTTGACACTCATTGAGTAGAAAGTTTGTCCAACTTTAATTTTTCAGTCAGAATTATGTAAGCCAAAACAACCGTGTTGGTTATTATCTCTGCTATTTACCACCAGTCCTCTTTAACTAGGACATGGATGAGATGGATGATTTCTCCACAAATTGATGTGAAAATTCTGCTGCTGCAAGCTTCATCTTCTCAAAATGAGTTACCCTGCTTCTTTATTTGGGGCCCTCGTAGCTTACTAAGTTATGCATGGGCTGCTAACCAGGACATCAACAGTTTGAAATCACTGGCCACTGCAGAAGCAAGATGCTAAGGTTTTCTACTCTTATAAAGAGTTGGTCTCTGACACTCACAGGGAGAAAAAGAGCCTGCCCTACAGGGTTGTTATGAGTGAGAACTGAATCAATGACAGAGAAAGAGTATTTATTTGGGGTATTGGCCCCATAAACGCATAATTCCTCTGTGATTTTATTCTTTTACGCATGCTTCACCATAAATTTGGTGTTTTCTCTTGTCTCAAAGCAGAATTCATGTTGCTCTTTTGAGGTTCTTTTCAAACTAGATTTGGTTTAGATGTACCATTATAAGATAGGATACATTTATTTTAGTGGAAAATAGTTTTGAAATCCATGAATTTGTATAATGTATTTGAAATTTTATATAATATATACATATATATATCAGTGCCCTTTGTGAGACAGGCAGCCTAAGAAAGCAGATGATAATAGGATTGCAAAGACAATTGACTGTTACCCTAGCTCAGTCTCACAACCTTCCTGCGCCTCTGTATCTCGCCCATCTCTGGATCACCTCTGGATCCTCCAGTTTGGTTATACCATTAGGTGGGGGTAGGGATGGGCAAGAGATTCAGGAAAAAATGGAAAGAGGGAAAATTATCGATCATAAGCAAGGGGGTGATAATGTATTTGGAGGGCCCTACATTCTAGATCAGAACATTTCAGTATGTTTCCATTTTTCTAAGCTTGTCAGAAATATGTATGGATTGAGACTTCTATTAAGTTTTTTGATTTCCTTGGAGCTTGGCAAGAAGACAATGCAAGGCTGTTTCTAAAGCTTGTTCCTCTTGGTTGCACGGCTACCCATTACAGCCATTTAATGATGACCATATGATCATCTGTCTAGCAATTACAAGGCACTTTCACTTTACTGCCTCTTTTAATGTCCCCAATAATCTGGTGGAGTAAATATTATTTTACCTATTTTATAGACGATGATCCTGAGGTCTAGAAAGGTTAATGACTTATTCTTACATCAAGGCTCAACTCCCTAGTGAAAGAGATGGGAATCAAAGTCAGAGCTTGTGATTTCAAATCAAATACACCGTCTACCTCTCTAGGGATTTCCCAGCTGTGTCCTCAAGGTCTGGGGCCTTTTACAGTCACTACAAGCGAGTGAAGAATACAGGCCCCAGGTTCCAATCAAAGCACTTTTGTTTCCTCCCCACCCCCATCCCCTCCCACCCCCGTGTTATACTTAGAGGGCTCCACACGACTTTGGGTCTGAGCAAAATATTTCTAGTGCTGAAAAACAAAGTTTGTGGAACACAGTAGTACTGCCATATCAGTATTGAGTGTGAGACCATTGTAAGTCCCTTGTTAAGTTCTCAAGTAATCTTTGAGTCTTTGTCCCAACCATCTCCTCCCCGAGAGGAACTGATTGGGTCTCACAGGTACTCTTCCTCTCCTCGGACCAATAGGCCACATTGTTTTGGTGGCCCTTTCACAAGGAATGTATTCTGTGGCCAAGGCAGTTGACACCAACCAGATGTTATTTATTAGCTCTGATAGGGACCCTAGCCCTTTCCCGAGAAGGACTGAGCAGCATGTTCTAACTTGCCTCATAAATATAAAAAAGAAAAAGGCTCGTTTCCATTTTAATTAGGTGAAATAATTGCATGTCACACATTTTCTAAGCAGCTTTGTGTTTGCTCTCATGGTAATGCTGACATTAGCATTCAAAGATGCTGCTCGCACTGCGTACAGATGTTGGGTTTCCAGACTGTCATGCTCCTTGTGGCCACAAGATGTCAGGCAAACACGACCATGGGACATAGGTACAGGAAGGTACCTTGACTCCTGAAAATGCCATTGATGAGTTCATTAGCTGATTAAAATCCTTCCAATAATCTTGTTGGGGAAATTCTAGGAAAAGTCTATGAAATGTGTCATATTGTTATCCTGTTGATGGAGACACTGAGCACCACAAGCTGGTAATCAGATTAAGATCAACAAATATTGATTGTACAAGCTTGCTCGATTAAATCCTGAATAATTAAAGGCTCCTGAGCTCTCTTGCTCTTATGCTCGCATGTGTTAACCGGCACAACGTGTGCTGACTGTACAGCCTGCCATCAATGGACACGTCTCTTGGAAAGACACAAGATCCACGAGCAATGCCCTCTGCTTCGAAGGTTTCTTTCGAAAATCTGAGAAAATAATGGGTTTGAGTTACTATTATGCAATCATGAGATATTTTTACCAAGCGAAATATGCTAAATGAACCTCTTTGTCAAAATGTATGCTCACATCTAAGGTAGATCCGTCTGCACCTGATTTATGGGAAACCCAAACCAAACTCACTGTCAAAGCCAATCAATGCCTACCTGCTCTTAGTGACCCTACAGGTAGAATGGGTCCCCTGAGTTTCTGCCTGTAACTCTTTACTAGAGTAGAAAGTCCTATCTATCTTCTGTGGAGCAGCCGGTGGAGCAGCCGGTGGTTTTGAACTGCTGACCACATTGTGAGAAGCCCTGCACAGAACTGAGGGCTCCTATTTGAAAGTGAGGTGTTAGTAGTTAACTGACTGTCTGACCGCCCCACTGCTCACTCTTCTTTTTCTTTCCTGACTGACCTTCCTTGGGACCCAGCGGAGCAAGCAATGATGACAAGCCAGGGTCGGGTCAATCACTACTAAGTTTCTGTTGCAGATTGGGTGCCGGTGAGGAGGCAGTGAGCTTGTAGAGCCTGCTCGGTGATTCACCTCTCTGTTCCTCACATCTTTCCCTTCTCTTACTTTCTGTCTTGCATGCAACCCTTCCAAGGTTTCTCTCTGCCAAGCTAGAAAAGAAGCAGGGAAGTGGGGTCATGGGAGGAGGGAGCAGTGAGTCATTCCTTTTCAAAATATGCTGACCTTCTTTCTAGACCATGCTAAACTTGGAATGAAGATTCAAAGACACATTTTGTAAATGCTTCCCACCGTTCTGGTGGTGTCCGTGGGTTCAGCCAACGGCTGTGTCAACCATCAAATCACACGGATGTGATGCTGGTGACGTGGTCAAGTGTATATGTCACTGGTGTACACAGCCAAGCAAGCTGCTTCACCCAAATGCTGAGTTGGAGTTTACCAAGTCCCGAGAAAAGAACGCCACGCTCGGTAAAGTAGGTCAGTGAAAGAGAAGAGGACCCTCAAGGTGATGAATGGACACAGTGGTTGCAATTATGGGCTAAAACACACTCAAAATGAGTGTGAGGACAGGACAGGACCCAGCAGTGTTTCATTCGGTTGGGAATAGGGTTGCTATGACAACTTACTGGCATCTGACAACAGCAAGTGACCAGGGCCTGGGACAGGCTGAAGAAAGAGAGCAGGCTAGGTAAGCATGTTAGGGCAAAGCTGAGCTGTTTGATATTTTATAAAAGAGCCGCAATGTGAAAGCTTTTTATGGTTTATCAAATTGGATCCCTATTCATTAGTCATTTAATTTTCAATGATAACTTTGCTGTTTCAGGTATCCCCATTAAAAACCAGGCTCACTGTCAGGCAGTCAACTCTGACTCTTAGACACTCTCCTGGACTGGGTAGAACCCACTCTGTGGGTTTCTGAGACTGTAACATTTTAGGGAAGTAGAAGGTCCAACTTTCTCTCATGGAGCTTCTGGTGGTTTCAAACTACTGTGATTAGCAGCCCAACCCATAACCATTATGCAGCCAGGGCTCCTTTAGTTCAAGCACCCAGAAAGGTCTTAATAACTAAACATCGTATTTGGAATTCAGTAACAGAGGGAAAATCCCAAGGTGAGCCATGTAACCATTTAGTGATTTATCATTAATACTAATATTTACCTGTCCTTTTTAAAAGAACAACATAATTGGTAAAGTAAAGGATCAATGAAAATGGGGGAGGGCCGAGCCTGGGTGGCATAGTGGTTGAGTGTGGGACTACGGCCCGTGGGCTTGGCGGTTCAAATCCAGCGGCGGCTCTCAGGAGCAGCACTGGGTAGCACCCATGACCACCAGAGGCAGTGATGCCAAAAAACAAAAAGAAAGAAAGAAAGAAAAAATCCAAGTGTATTTGTGTATCAGAGCTCAGAAAATGTGGGAAACCATAAGTGAGATCGATGGATGCATTCTTATACCAATGCACTCCATCATACCAGTGGTCATGGAGATGCCACAGAACCGGGCAACGTTCCATTCCTTACATGTAAGATTGCCCTGAGATGGAAGGAGGGCACTGGCAACAACAATGAAAGTGGAACTGGCAAGAGGGCAATGGCCAGCTTGACCTGTTTTCTTGGAGGGCATTGTATGGGAAGCCGATTTATTAAAAGGTTGCTTAAGTGTGTGGGATAAAATAAGATGCGGTCTCTAGTGGACTATTGAATGGCCGCGATGTGTTCATTGCTAATGTGGAAAGGGGGCTATTAGCGACCCATAACATGCTGTATTGGATGTGTCAGGCACCTCTTCCTGAACAACCCTAAGAAAGATGCTCGCACACCTGGAGTTTGAGGAGTTCCTTTCACTATATCCAGGGTTGGGCATACATACATACATATTGGATAGATGATGATGATAGATAGATAGATAGATGATAGATAGATAGTTGTCGGGTGGCATCAAGTCAGCTTCAAATTAGAACAACCTTATATACAGCAGCAGAACAAAACACCCCTTAATTCTCTGTCATCCTTACCCCTGTTCCCATGCTTGAGCTCATTGTTGCAGCCTCTGTGTCAATGCATCTATCCCAGAGTCTTCCTGTTTATCCTCTGCTCACCCCTCTACATTACCAACCATCATGTCCTTCTGCAGGGAAGGATCTCTTCTGACCCCAGGTCCAGATAGATAGGACATCCAGGCCCAGTATCAAGACCGATTGCACATTTTATTCTAGTAGTTTTTCAGAAGAAATTGAAGACTGATACTCTCTACCAGGAGTCTGCAGATTTCCGTCAGCATTGAGGAATAAGTATAGTAGGCATTGTGGGTCATCTGATCTCCCTGAGAAC
Organism: Nesogale talazaci; assembly: GCA_004026705.1. Lineage (NCBI taxonomy): Eukaryota > Metazoa > Chordata > Mammalia > Afrosoricida > Tenrecidae > Nesogale > Nesogale talazaci. Next base: position 281,342 of record PVJH01000184.1, read on the forward strand.
TACTCCACAGTTAGAATATATGTAAACTAATATTCTGATAGCATTTCATTTATAAAAGTAGACAACTAACAGCACCCGGACCACTGGCCGTAGTTTGCCAACCCTCTTCTGGATTCGAGAGCTCTGGTGGAGGAGTGGTTATTTCCTGGGCTGTAATCCCTAATGGCAGCGGAGCAAAACGATCACCGGCTCCTTGGGAGAAAGGCAGGGCTTACTCCCCTGTTAGCAGTTAGTCTTGGAGGTTCACTGGAACAGTTCTACCCTGTCCTACAGGGTCTCCATGAGCACGGACTTGATGGCAGGGAGGTGCTTTTGTTTTTCTCTCCCAGATTTGATGTTGTCTCTGTTCACAAAGGGTTTCTTCAAAGAAGAATCAATAATATCGATCCTCCTACCTCCCCACCCACTGACTATGTCTCAATCATGGTCAGGTTTACTTGGGTTTGTCCCCTGCCTTTGTTACTTAGTGCCGCTATAACAGAAATAGCTTAGGTAAAGTAGGTAACAAAACAGAAATTAATTTTCTTTAGGTTCATGAAGTTGGAACACTGGCTAAATATAAGACACTAGGAAACCTGTGTGTGTGTGTGTGTGTGTGTACATGCGTGCACGTGTGTTCCGGGGCAAAGTCCTCATCCCTTTTTGGCTTCTGTTCCTCAGTTTCTTCATCATCTTCCTGTAGCCTGGTATCAATTCAATCCCACAAGTGCTTGCACTGTTCTGAGCTTAATTTTTTATTTCTCAGAAATCATTAGATTAAGTTACACCCTACATTGATGTTATCATTAGCATAACAAAGAAGCCCTAATTCCAAAAGAAATGTTATTCACATGGTTCATGATAAGGATTTCCCACATGTAATTTGGGGGGGTGGCGGGGTGTAAATTTTAATTTCTGCAACTCTTAAACCAACCTGATTGGAACTGGGGGTGTTTCCAAAAGCCCAAGTTACAAATATCTTTTGATTACTTTCTTAGGGGCTTATTAGATCAGTGGTGGGGGCATTTGATAGTTGGATTTTCTCAGGAACCAACTTTTATCTCCCTCCCCACATTCTAGCGTAGCAAGTCATTCTGCACCTATTCTAAAACCCATTTTGCTGATGAGCAATTCAAGTTTGATTTGACCGAGGTCATTAGTACATCTCAGAGCTGAGACTGGATGTCAGGCCATCCATCTGACACCAGGTCAGCATGCTTTTCACTTGGCCACATGTTTCCAGGTTAATTCTGACTCTGTATGTATAAAATTTGAAGAAGGGTACAAATTCATTTAGTTCAGTATAATGACAAGAAGGCACTGTGATGAAGTGGGTATTGGTAGAAAAAGAACTAGGGTTTGGGGCTATCCAAACAAAACAGAATGGAAATATAAACCAGAGTTCACTGCCTAACATCCTCTTTATAACTACAGCAAGCATGATCTGTCTGGAACAAAGAAAAGTGATTTAGTCATCAAACCTGAAGCATCTTTCTGAGACAGTGTGTTTGGATTTAATCTCTACGCGTCATTAAGCCTGGGTAGAGCCTGGTGTCTGCTGTCTTCTGTGGTGAGGAGCAGGGACGCAACCAGAAGCCTCCACGTGTGGCTCTTGGTGCTGCCTGCCCTAAAGGACAGAGTTGGGAAAATGTCCATTCATATTCTCTGGGTTGTTAGAGCAAGTGTACTACATTTTGGAGGTCTTCAGTTAGGCCACTAGCATTCTTATGGAGTCTTACCTGATCCTAAACCCTGAAAATGCACCCTACCCAAGGAAGAATCAACCCCTCTGGGTGCACTGTAAATCTTTCTGTAGAAGGACCTGCAGAGAGAGAGAGAGAGAGAGAGAGAAAGAGACAGAGAGAGAGAGAGAGAGAGAGAGAGAGAGAGAGAGAGAGATAACCAGTGAAGGACCATAAGAGAGTTTCCCTGCGAACTCATGGAGGGTGGCAAAGAACTGCTTTACACTATTCTTTGGACCCTAAGCATGTTTGTGATTGGGTAAGAGTAAGATTAAATTCTCTCGGATAATGGATCCTGTGGTCCCCCAGACTTGGCCACACATAATGACAAGATTACAAATGTCTTACTTAGGTGGTTAAGCAGTTGATCAATAGTTATTTATTGTGTGGGCAGCAGAGCACCATCCGAAAAGAATCTCTCCCTTTCCTTAAAAATGGTCACACAGAAGCTTTGTTATCAGGCCAACAAAATGGGACAAGGAAATGATCTCTTGGCAGTTGAAGAAGGAGGGTTCCCCGCCCCCACCCCCACCCCCCGCAGACTTGACGCTCAGATACAGTTCCGGGGCATGAGGCAGACTGTGGAGAGGAAATAATGACAAGGGTAAGACATTTCACCATTCAGAGGTCTTCTGACACCTACCATTCAAATGGAAATGAAAACCGTGACAAATTAAAGAAAATTAAAGACTCTTCTTGCTACATCTCCCTGCACGATACGTTCTGGGGGGCATGGCCCAGTCAGAGAGATCAGAGAGGTCAGCATTTTCCACTTCCAAATATACATCAGAGCTGCATTAAAGAGGAAGCACATTAAGTGCTCTTAGCAACTGAGGTACACAGAGTAGGCTCTCGCAGTAGATGGCTTAACAAACATCTCCCAACGGCAGAAACGTCCCAGAGCCACCGTCTCTCTCCTTCCCAACTTGCGTTCCTATCACACGTGTTACATTTGCCCTAGCTTAGATCTCACAACTGGGAAAATCACCCTTGAGCTCATATGTGGCTATTGTTAGGAAGAAGTATGCTTCCCTCCTGGCGGTAGAGTTGTCCATTACAATAATGCTATAAATAAATAATGTTCTATGAGGGAAAAACGAATGAAGCAGGGAGAGAGAGGGCTCTGTTCATCCAGCAAAATATGGGCCAATTGAGAGAACCCAGATTGGACTGTTAATATGGATTAAAAAGAAAAACATACTGGGAGCTGAGCCCCGGTGCTATAGTGGTTGAGTGCGGGACAGCGGCCCACTGGCTTCGCGGTTCAACTCCAGCAGCAGTAAGACTGGTAGCTCCCACGACCACCAGAGGGCAGTGATGCCCCCCCCCCAAAAAAAAAGAGAAACATACTGTTGGCAAGGAAAGCTGAGGGGAGATGTCATCTTTCAGGTAGAATGGCTTTTCACTGAAGGTATTTGCTGTCTCTGGCAGAGGGCACAAATACATTCCAATCAGTGGGACTCCAGAATTGCTCTGACGATGCAGGCAGTTCTGGGGGATCGCGGCTCGTGTGGAGAGAGAATGCAGGACCCCGGGAACCGTGGGTTCCTCTGGAATTATTTGCAGGAGAGGAAAATATAAAACTGTACAAAAGATATACAACGAACTTTAATAGATATGAAAACAGCAGTTTGAAAAAAATAGGCAGATTTGACTTTGTCTTACAAAGGAACCGGTGGGTTTGAATGGGTATTGTTGTGGGTGGTAGCTCAACACTTCATTCACAACACTGTCAGTTCTCCCTTGTAGCAGAACATGCCTTAATCTATGCCCAGCTTCTGTCTAGGAAGCAGTTCATTCATTCATTGAACAAAAAGTTAATGAGCACTTCTCTGTTCCACAGAAAAGACATCTTTGAATAAGAGAGGTAAAGGAGACAGGGTCAGACAATAAAACACTTATAAATACTGTGGGGAGAATAAAAAGTATAATACAGCAAGGGAAGTTTCCCATAAGTCGTAGGGGAAAGGGAGCTGACGTTCAAAGTCTGGTGGAGGGTGAGCCCCATTGCAAGGGTGTCTTTGGAGCAAGGCGTTAAGGACACTGAGGTGAAAGTCATGGGTGCATATCTCAGGGAAGAGAAGTCCAGGCTGAGGAAACAGGTGGGTCCAGAGTCTGGAGGAGTGTTGGTGACCATGGAGCTGCAACAGATAAACTGGAGTGAAGGGCAATGTCGTAAATGAAGTAGAATGTCGTGAAGAGGAAGTGGCAGTAGCTGCTTTCCGTCTGGCATGGTATTTCTGAGATAGGCTACCTGAGTCCTGGCCGCTACCTCAGGAGAGGATTTCATGTGTTTTTTGCATCAAGGTATGCACAAGAAGACAGTCACGATCCTCAAACAGGTTTTAAAAAAAGTCACAGTCATCCAGCAGGTTCTCATTGTTGAACTTCAGAGACATTCTTTCGAGTTTCCATCACCCACCCACCCCGCCCCTGCCCCCGCCACAGCCCCTCTGCCCTGGTGTTTGTCTTAGAGTAACTCACTGAATGAAGAATTCTGGTTGGGGTCTGTTTTAGACCTGTCTCTTGCATTGTTGTAACGGCTCCTCCCGCCTTGTTGAGAGCCGATGTGTCTGGGACTTGCGCCCTACGCAGACAAGCTTGTAGAACTGGGAGAGAGAGGCACGTGATGCCTCAACGGATTGCTGCGTGCCAGGCACCGTGGCAGGCCCTCGGCATGGCTTATTTTAAGGATTTCTCACAAGCAGGAAGTCTATCAAATTCTAAGCGGTCAAACCCAAACATAAGATTTATTTTTCTCTTAAACTGACACAAATAATTAGACTACCACTCGAAGACATCTTTTTTATTGGGGCTGGAGGTGGGGAAGATGGTGGGTGCTTGGAGACTGGGATCCAAAACCAGGTAAAATAAGCCAAAAAGTGTGGCAAAAAAAGAAACTTGTGGAGATGTTTCCCCCCCAACCAGGTTGGAAATGGTCATTTTGCCCCAGGGAGTGAATTTCTTAAAGACAAACTACATTTTATCAATCTATTTGTACCTAATGACTGTGACATGGTGGAATAAAGTTTGAATAATTAAGAATAGATAAACATATTAAACAAACAGCAAAGAATGTGGCTTAATAGTAGATGGATAAATGGAGGGATAAACTTATGATCATTGTTTTCCAGCCTTTTTGTTTTTGTTTATTTGAGGTAATGTTCTCGTTTCAAGATAATTGCTTGGTGTAGGACATTTTATTCCACTTAAAAATGAGAGTTTTTTTAAAGTAAGGTAAAATTGTAATAGATGCTGTCATGTTTGCTCCATGGATGATGCCCAATCCACATTGGAGGTTTCTTGAAACAAGCACAGCAGGTTGAACTGAAGATGTGACTGATGCTTTTTTTCCTTTAATGAGATTCATGATCAAGGTCATTTATCCACTTCTACATGTACAGGATCATGCAGAAGGCTGGGGGACACCCCCCCTTCCTCATTCTGTGGATCTTACTTCTCTTTCTTTTTGATCCCCTTTCTTTCTTTCCTTCCTTTTCCTGCTCCTCCATGTTAGTTATTGCTATATCATTCACATTTTTTTCTTCTGAGGTCCATCACATTTTTCTTTTCTTTATTTTTAGACAAACTGCCTTTCTTACCTGTGCTAGAATGGGTCGGTATACCTGCCTTCTCCAACTTTGATTTCCCTCAGCGAGAAATCCATTCTACCCTCCAGACCAGAGCCAAACCTCCTCCAGCTGACTGCTGATTTTTATGTTCTTCTTCTTTATATCATGTTGCTCCTTAATTTCCTTCGATTGGCTTTTGATTAGTATTTCTTCTTGTTTAGGACTCTGCTTAACCTCCTTCTTGTAGCTTCAGGGAAATTCATAGTGGGACACACACCACTGCCTGTATGGTTGTATAATCTATGCCAGTAGATGATTGGGGGTAGTCCTCTCTTACTATCTCTAAGAGTAGAGTGGCACAACAGTATGTTAAAAATGCTAAAAAGTGAAGTTTATGCCAACCTAGATGCCAATAACTTCTGGAGCTATAGTTTTGAGATAATCTTGAATAAGAATGGGTATAATATTTGATGGAACAATTAAATGATGGTGAATTAATTGGTCAGTTCATATGAAGATCATCTGTGCATTTGACTTCCAGAGTGAGGTGGGAGTTGGGGGGGACATATAGAGTCCATACCTAGATAACATGCTACTTGTTGTTTTTAACCATAGTGATTAATTCCAACTCACAAGGATCCTATATCAGGTTTCCCAGAGAGCAAGTCTTTGTGGAAGCAGATGGCCTTATCTTTCTCCCACAGAGAAGATGATGGGCTTGACCAGTTGACATTGTGGTCAGCAATCCACTGTTTATCCCACCAGGATCCCCTGGTGGTGCTAGGTACCATCAAATTGATTTCAACTCTTAGTGGCTGCATGTGTCAAAGTATAACTGCCCCACAGATTTTTCATGGCTGTGATCTTCCTGGGAGCAGGTGAGTACTAGGTCTTTCTCCTATAGAACAACAGGGTGGGTTGAATCACTAACCTATAGGTGAGCAGCTGAGCAGTTCACAGTGAGCCAGGACTCCTCAGATAATGTGTTTCCTGGTTTCTAATGTGCATAAATATGAGACTTTTTCAGTGATGTTTTGATTTGTGACATCATTGGAAACAATGAGAAACATTGAAAAAACAATGTCACTAGACCAGCTCAAGTTACAGCTCAATCTTGTTATTTTTCTCCCTTGTGTACTTTGCTTCCCTGGGTTTCTAGACTTATTTGGCCAACTGTACCCTTTTCAGAAAAGATTACTCAGTAGCCCTTGGCAGTTAAAAACTGTTGTACTATGGCCCATAATCCAGGATAAAGTATAGGTATCTGCTTTTACAGCTCCCCGGACCATACCAGTGTCCCTCAAGGCACAGTGTAGCCCAATTTTTGAACTCATTTAAACTACTTATTCCAAAGTCAAAAATAAAAACTAAGGATATAAAAGAGCAAATAAAGTTTTATTGGGTGTAATAAAGAAGAAATATTGATATTAGTATGTATATTGTTTATGGTTGCTTCTTGATGGGAGAATTTGGGAAACTTGTTTTTTTAGTTCATCGATATTTTTTTCCTCTTTTCTACAGTGATTTTTTTAAAGTCTATGGAATTGTGTAATTAAACTATTTTTATTATTGTTATTATGTTTAAAAGTGCTTAATAAAAAACATTGAAGTCTCACTAATAACATGTTTGTCCACGTGACTCCAAGGTGAGCTTGAAGAATGCAGTTGTATGTTTTAATGCTAAGCATATTGGCTTTGGGGTAATCTACGCAATTCTAAGACACATTGATTTATGAACTAATTAATGGCACACAACAAAAATACTTATAGAAACTCACACTATGCCCTTTCCCCCAAAACCCCCCAAACAACAAGAAAGGGAGTTTTGCATGTTAGAAATTGAAATTCAATATATATTTATAAGGCCATTGAAAATATGGAGTCTTCTCTTACTAAGTTCTGAGTAAGCAGAAATGCCTATGTATCAAAACCTGATTGTGCCAGAGTATAAGGTTTGGGGAATAAATTAAGTCTGAAGCTACAAAAGACATTGGGCATTAATTTTAAGGCTTATAGCTCTGATGATATGGGCATTAATAAATCCAACAAGAAGAAAGAATAAGGCAAAACGACAAATAAGACATACCAATTGGTTTTCCTTGGCAACGTGTTGATTGTTGATAATTCATTTAAAGTTACACAGATATTTCTGCACTCCAGGGTCATTGTTCCTGCAGCTTGTTAATAGGGATTGAATAGGGTGTTGAATATTTCATAGATTCTTAGAAGTTCTATTCTTGTTTCAGAGGTGAGGAAGAAATGGAAAGGATTTTATACTATGTAAAACATTCAACATTCCTCCTACAAACCTTTATTGAGCACTCTGCATGATAAAGTGGCAAGTATTATAAGTTAAGAATAAAATTTGTCATGAATTCAGAGTAGGGAGACACTATTTCAGGCTGGAATGAGAGTGGGTTTGAGAACTGACCTTTGACATATGAGTGGGACTTCAGTGTACCACAGTGTGTCAGAGAGGCTTCCTGGACTAAGAAATCAAGGAAACATGGCACAGAGGTGGAAGGTTGTGGGATACTCCATAGAAATAATAAGTGATTTGGTTGTGTGATCAAACTCCCTGCCAGTGGGTCCATTCTAAGTCAGATAGAACCCTATAGAACCCTATGGGTTCCAGAGACTATAACTGTTTACTGGAATAGAAAGCCTCATCTCTCTCCTGGGGAGTGCCTGGTGGTTTTGAACTACTCACTTTGTGGTTAGCAGGCTAACACACAACCCATTGTGCAACCAGGGCTCCTAATTGTGTGATAAATAAGACTTATTAAGGCAAATGATATGGTACTTTTAGCAAAGTGGTGCGGACTAGATTGTGTTTAAGTTCCCAAACTTGGATTTTATATGGAAGACAGAGCAATTGTTAAGCAAGTGTTTTTATTGATCATCTGCAAGTAACAAATGCTTCTTATTGTAGAGGAGATTTCCAAAATAGCATCACCATTTTCAAAAGCAATTTCACTACAAAATGAAAAATATATGACAATAAAGTAAATTTGAGGTCTAGGCAAACACATTATCTGAGTGTCTAATATTTTCTTGAAGTGTCAGAAAAGGCTTATTGGATAAATGACTTCAACTCTGAGGTGTGTGGTATATTAATTTAGCTTCAGAATTTAAACAAGATGAACATGGAGGAGAGTCACAATGTGTTTGGGGAAACCAGAATGATTGCATTAAGACTGGAACTTAGGCTATAATGAGAGTAAAATTGAGCTTAGTTAGAGAAAGAGAGAATAAACTAGACATATTTAGCAAGCTGAGGCAAATCTTAGTTTACTGAAGCCTTGGTAATCTCTTTTTCTGGGCACATGTATTTTTACACCACTGCAGTGTAAGTAAGCATGGCCATTGCATATGTGGGAAGACATATTTGAGGAAGAGTGTTAGACTCCCTATCTGGTTCTTCTGCTGTAGACTATAAAAGCATGTGTTGACATGGAGGTGCACACTATGGTATGGAAGAAAGTTTCCTTGGAGAACCACCTGAACGCATGTTTGATTTCACTTCTGGTAGGCATATATGCTTAGCCTTAGACATTTGTTGTACTTGTTATTGTTGTTAGTTAATATTGAGTTATTGCTGATTAATGGCAACCTTGAGTATAACAGAACAAAATGTCCTGTCTTGCATCATCTTTGTGATAGTCCATTGTCATGGCTACTGTGTGTCAATGTTTAATGTCACTCGAACTCATATCACATCAGAAAAGAAAGACTTTACTGCATTTTCAAATCAGTAGGGCCGACTCCACCTTGAGAAGGCAGCTCTTCTCCAGACATAGTTCGTGTGCCTTCCAACCTGAGCACTCACCCTCCAGCATTCTATTTGGTGCTATTCTGTTGTCATTGGTTATTTTCGGAAGTAGACTCCCAGGCCTTTCTTCCTAGCCTTTCTCAGTTTGGGAGTTCAGTTTCAACAGGCCCATCATGCCACATGTTGATAGAGGAAACACGAGTGGCATTGCTTCCAGCATTATGTCAACAGAGAGACACCACAGTGCAACAGATTGGGAAGACGGGTGGTAGGTTTGTCCATAGGAGTGTCTCTGTCACCTGATGATAATGAAGAGAGGTTGTGACACCCTTAAAGACAGTTATAAGCCCAACCTACAATTGCCATTGATTTGATTTCGAGTCACAGTGAAGGTTCCCGAAATGAAATCTTTATAAGAGCAGACAGTCTCATCTTTTCCTGCAGAGTTACTTGAGGACTGCCAACTGCCAACCTGAGGCAGTTCCACTACCAGTTCTACAACACCACCAGAATTCCTTACAGGACAACAACTGTTGCTTGTCCATATTAGGATGTATCTCCGAGGTGCCACGTCATTGGAGGTCACTCTCCTGAAGTGGTGTTATATGTTTTTCTGTTTTTTTTGATATATGAAATGCAGCATTAATAAGCCTTTAGAGACAGCAGGTAGAATAAGGTTTTCAGAGAAGAGAGGTTCAGTGCTAGAGGAGCTGAAGGGGAGATGGTGTCAAGGGGTCCCTATAAAAAAAGAATGTAGAAACTGATTGTGGTGGCAATTATACAATTCTGCTTGACGTGAATGAACTATGAAATGATATGATATATTAATAATAAAATTATAAGATATATACTACTGATAATAACAAAAAGGTCAGATTTGTTGAGCGAAATAGATAATACTTATAACAAAGAACAAAAGGTTTTGTGAGGACTGAAAGTGTTGTTCATCATCCCAGGATTGGCCTTCAACCAGGACCTCTCATAAAGAGTGGAGTTTACCTAAGAAGGAAGAGAAATCTTGTCTTGATTAAGGTCTCCTTGTAGAAAAAGGAGGTTGCTCTGGCAACCTTAATATTTCAAATTCAAACCTTTAGAAGAACAACAAATTCATATAGTCATTTAGTTTTCTTTGGGGTGCCTAAAGTGGTTCAAATGGTTAATAACCTTCTATATTAGGCTAGACCTCCTAGTGAAGCTTATATATGTTTACGTAGAAGGAAGGAAGTTACTTTCAAGAAAATGGTTCACACAGTTGTAGATGTCTGCAAGTTCAAAGTCCATGGGTCAGTTTTTAGATTGAAGGCTTCTCCTGACTCACATAACTGCTGGTGAGCTGGTGAGGTCACACCAGGAGGTCACATAGGAGCTGGTGAGGTCAAGTTCACCAAGAAGATCACAGGCTGGTGGCTGCAGAGGTGAAGGAATCCATACTTGGCTGGTCAGATGGTGGACCACTGACGTTTTCCAGGAATGGCAGGCAAAATAGCAGGATCCAGACTTGCAGAGAGTAAAACTTTTTTCCATGGTGTCGTCCATTTATACTGGAAGCAGGTCATAGCCTTGAGAAAATGTCCTTTCAGATGATTTGCTGCTCATAGCAGATCTCATTATAGACATGACTGCTCTGTGGGACTTCTAGGTCTTCACTGCCAAAACACTGAGAATGCCAGCCCAGCCACATTAACACAAAACCTTAGCTATCACTGTTACTGTCCAAAACGTTGGTGGTTCAAGGCCACCCAAAAGTGGCATTTGGAGAAAGGCCTGGCAAAGTGCTTCTGAAAGCCCAATGGAGCACAGTACTACTCTGACACACAGCATTGCCATGAAGGAGGCAAGTTGAAAGGAGACGATTGGTGGTTTTTGTTTTCATTGAATTCCAAGGCAATCTGTATCGTTGACCACTCATGTTATGAGTCCGCATACATGGTATATGCATTTAGTTACCAAGAGTCACCACCTAGCAGAGAGCAGGCAAGCCAGCAAAGCCTTTGACTTCATAAAGTCTACATTCCATTGGAGTAGAGCATGGTAGAAAAACAAGTATATGCATAGAAGCCTTCAAAGTGGAGTTCAATAGTGCCAAGTGCTAAATGAACAGAAACAAAACAGGGAGAATACAGTGGCAGGATGCCAGTTGATGAAGATGTTTCAGAAGATGACAGCAGAGCAGAGACCTCCTTGAGAGGAGGAGGAAACTGTGAGGAGAAGGAGAGGGGAAGGCCTCTAAAGTAAAGGAAAACATCAAATGCAAAAGCCCTGAGACAAGAACAGTCTCCTCTCAGACAGGAGCAACACTCGCTACTATCAAGCCCCTTCTCATTTTGTTTTCAATCACCGTAGAGGGGGCTCTTAACAACTCTGATCACAAGCCATACATCCATTGTGCCAAGCACATTTGTACATGTGTTGCCATCATTTTCGAAACATTTTCTTTCTACGTGAGCCCTTGGTCTCAGCTCCTCCTTCCCCACCCTCCCTCACAAACTCCTGATAATTTATAAATTATGAACATTTTCTCATGTCTTAAGACTGATCAATGTCCTCATTCACTCACTTTTCTGTTATCTGTCCTCCTGGGAGGGGGGTATATATAGATCATTGTGATCAGTTCCTCCTTTCTCACTCCACCACCTTCCCCTTCCCCTTTTGGTATGGCTACTCTCATCATTGGTCCTGAGGGGTGTATCTGTCCTGGATTATGTATGTTTCTGGCTCTCATCTGTACCAGTGTACATGTTCTGGTCTAGCTGGATTTGTAAGCTAGAGTTGGGGTCAAGACAGTGTGTGTTTGTGTGTGAGTGCAGCATTAAAGAACTAGAGGAAAGTTCTGTTTCATTGGTGCGCTACTGCGTCCGGACAGGCTCATCTCGTCCTTGTGACCCTTCTGTAAGGGGATATCCAAGTGTCTACAGATGGGCTTTGGATTTCCACTTCTCACACCCCCTCTTTCACATTGATCTGCCTTTTTGTTCTGGGTCTTTGATGCCTGATACCTGATCTGGTCGACCCCTCACGGTCACACAGGCTGGTGTGGGTCTTCCATGTGGTCAAGTCCATTCTATCGCACATCTTTTGTGTATTAAGAGCAAATACAGAGGTTAGTGGAATAGAACAGAATGAGTGCAGGTGATCACAGGCCAGATGAGAAGGCAATGACCCATAATTCCACGGGCAATGACCCGTGGAACTTGCACCATAAAAGAAAAGACATGCTTGGAATTTTGTTGTTTTTATTGTCTTTCTCCTGTATGGGTAGGGACTTTCTTATCATCACCTCTGAATCTACTGTGTTACGAACCTTGCCTAAGACAAACTGAGTCCTCAGTAATGTAGTGACCGATTGGTTACATGGTTGAGGGAGGTAACCGCTAAGTGTTTGGCTGTTAACTGGCAGGTTGGCAGTTTGAGTCCTTCCAGAGACACCTTGGTATGAAGAGGCCTTAGCGTGCCGCTTCTTAAAAGTCAGATATTGGAGACCCTGTGGTGCACGCACCTTTCTCTCTGAGATACTCAAGTTGCCCTGAGCCTGACTCCTTGGTGCTCGTTAACTGATTTGAATGAAAGCAGTTTTTGGAGTCAGCTAGTCTTTGTTGCAGACCCCACCCCTCCACATAATGTCTGTATATCTCGGACAAAGCAGTTACATTTCTAAAGGCTTTTATGTTTGTAGGGGTACCAAGAATCCCACCTGGAAGGTTGTCAAATGGGCCAAATTCAGTAGACCATGCTACACCCTTAGTTCATACTGTTCATGGTAAGCCTTCAGTAAATTATGCTATTAGGTAGGTTTTTAATAGTGACAGGATTCCAATTCCTACATAAATGGCCCTGTAAGTGTCTTAGGAACAAGCTGCTGGTCTCTAACTTGGCTTAGAAAATGACTGAATTTTAGAACAAATTTTGAGACTGCTCTTTTCTGTTGATCACTGCTTTAGAGCACTCGAGAATCAGGGGAGAGTTGAAATTTGCTCAATGGCAGTGGACAGCAAGCTTCCTTCTCCATGAATGTGCTTTTCTTTCCCTGCTTCCCAATGGTGGTAGGCAGCGTCTGAGTCTTAAATGGAAACACTGTTCAGAATAGCATACAGCCAATTGGAAAAAGCTATCTTCTCTGGTCCCAGACAGAAAACGTGAGTACACCCAACTAGAGTCTTTCGATTGTCACCAGAATTCCTTGCCCCTTGAAACTGAGTGAGACTTAGCCTTTCTGTGTTTCAGAACTAGCTTATAGACTTATGTTTATTTGTCATGCCAACAAATAGCAAATTGTGTGATGGTTGCTGGTTTACTCATTTTTCTTACATAATAATGGTAAAAGCTATCATTATTGAATGGCGTTGTTGGGTTAGGTAGGCATTGGACTATAAGCTACAAAATTGTCTGTTCAAACTCTGCAGCCACTCCTCAGGAGAACCAATTCAAACTCCTTGCCACTGAGTCAATATGGACCCACCCTAAACCTATAAGACCTGTGTGAACTGCTCCTGTGGGGACATGAGACTGTTTCATGGTTTACGGGAATAGAAAACCTCAACTTTCTCCCATGTAGCAGATGAAACTGATGAGCTTATGGTTAGCAGCACAATGTATAAGCCGGGATCCTCTCAGAACAGACAGTCTTTATAGGGTCCCTGTGAGGCAGAATTGCCTTGATCGCAGAGTTTAGTTCTTGCCACCTGATGTGCAATTATCTCGATGCTTCTGCAGCTTGAGCTTAAGCTTCCAAACTTGCATGGAAGTCTCTTTACTTAGGAGAGACTTTAACAAGAGTTCACCTGACTATTTGCTTTTGGTAAAATCTGGATATGTTAAATTATAAGTCAAATCAATTCAAACAACCAGTCTATCCCAATGGATTTATCTTCTGTCACATGTTCTCTCCTTTTAAGGAAAATTGATATGGTCAGGGACTTTTGTTTTAATTCAGCTATGGGAAAGTGGATGGCATATATATATATATTTAACTTTAGTTTAACAAGTTGTACTTTTGTCCACTCTTTTTATGTAGCCAACTTATTGCTGGCTGACCCAGTGCAAGAAAGCCTCCCAGAAGTAATCTGACTGTCTCTTTTGCCAACTCCTCTGTTGTCAAGAAATAATGCTCAAGGACCAGAGGTTGTACTTTGAAATGAATTTGCCCCATGGCTCCAAACAGAGGAAACACAGGAGTGGTGGAAGATAGACAGGGTTTGAACAGGGTGGGGCTAGTAGATCATTTATGAAAAGTCTGTCCAGTGACCCACTGTGCAAAAATCACTGAAGATTTAATTTGTTCTCTTCTTGTCACAGATTCTCCAAAATTCCATTGTAACCCTGAAATTTTATATGCCATCACTGAGAATGAATGATGAAGCTGCAATAAACATCTAAAATTGTGATCAATGATGCTGAAAAAGACTGACCTATATCTTTCCCTTCTGCTTCCAGAAAGTGACTTTGTAAAGTCAGTAGGATCACACAGAGGCGATCAAAGAATGTGCAGCCAAAATGATCAGGATGAAAGTTGTATAGGGGTGTGCTCACAAATTGTGTTAGTCCGGGTAGACTAGAGAGACAAATTTATAAACATGCATATGGATATAAGGGAAAGGTTTATATACAAGAGGAATGGAACATTGAGAAAGCATCCCAACATAGTCTAGTCCAAGTCAATAAGTCCCATATTAGCCCATATGTCTGACTCCAGTCTATAAAGTCTCCTTCTGACTCATGAAGCACGTGCAATGACATCAGGACAGTCACAGGCCAGTGGGTGCAGAATCTTGTGTGTCCTGCAGCAATAGAAGCATCCTGGTGCTGGCAGAGGTCTCCCCGTAGCTCCTCATTTCCAAGGCTTGGGGTCCATCAGCAGTATCCATGGGTGGTAGAAGCATCTCAGCATTCTGGCCCCAGAGGTCTAGTTCCATCAGGGTAAGCCCATGGGGCTTCTCCTCTGGTTCCTCCAGTCTCCAGGAATCAGGCTCTATCGGCATGCTGTCATCTCATCTTGTCCGTAGTTCGTCCCCAAGGAACTGAGTCAAGTCTCTCTACTCCAATTGGGAAATACTGCGAGACTTCCCAGAATTCTCAGGAGAAAGTCATGCCCACATAAAGGCCTCATTGCCTATCTCCAGATTGATAAGCTAGACTCCACTCATACACTACCAATCATGAAATTCACATCAAGTACATGACTGCCACACTAACTCACTGCCATCGAGTTGAGCCCAGCTCATAGAGATCCTGCAGGCAAAGGTATAACTGCCGCTGTGTGTGTCTGAGACACTAAGTCTTCATGGACTGAGAAAGTCTTATTTTTCTCCTGTGGCGTGACTGGTGGTTTTGAACTATTTATTTTATGGTTAATGTAACCCATTGCATCACCAGGCATTAATTAATATGTGACTTCATATTCTTAGGCCTTTTAATGCTTGTGATGATAATCAGCTTAATTTTGTTTCAATTTACTGTTTGTTTCTGTTTTCTGAGTATTTGCTTTTGAAGCTAATTTCATATTATTGTCTTAAAATTGTGTGCCAGGATTCTCGGACCTGGATCTACTCCTAAATACCATGTAGCAAAATGTCTGGCCCATCAGAGGGGTTTAGTAAACCATCAACAAATGAAGGGGTGAGTGGGTGCAATTTCCTTCTTGGACCTTGACCTTCCTATTACAGTCTAAGGGAGCAAAGGCAAGAGGATTGGAAGAGATCTTGAACCACAGTCCTTCTAATGTGAATGCTTCTTGTTCAGTGTTTGAGAATCTTTTGAAAATGAGAGTCACACTCCCAGGTGCTCTGGTGGCAATGGTTAAATGTTTTGCTGCTAACAGAAAGCTTTCCACTTTGAACCTGTCAGCTGCTCTGTGGGTGAAGAGACCAGGCAATCTGCATGAAGATTACAGCCAGGAAAACCGCCTGCTTTCTGGAGTTCACTATGCGTATATGGCAACAGGTTTGCGCCATGCCCCACACCGATCACCAGAGCAACAGTCTCTACCTTCGTCTCTTCACCAGCTGTCCAAATAAAAGTACTCCCATGCTGTGTGAGTGAGTTTGTGCTCTTCAGTATGCCTGTGACTACCCCAAAATCAAACTAGGAGGTAGAGTCACAGGATCCGTTTTGTGTGAATTCCACAACTCATTTTCCAAATCCTTGTCATTAGCTCACAGCATCATTTTAAAAAGGATCTTAGAGTCCCCCTCTCCCCCAAGATTGTCTTAGAGATGACCTGCTGGTGTAGAATAGTTGAAGCAGGACTGATATCGATGCCTTATCTCCTATTAGCAAATTCAAAACAGAATCACACCACCAGGAAACTTGGCTAGCACTCCCCCCCACCTCACCTCCCTAAGAACAGATTTTAACTCATTAAGCAGTCCTTTCATGTTAAATCCACCAGCTGAACATCCTACACTTTGCAGAGAACATCTGTGAGAATCTGTGAGGTGTGTTTCTCTCCATGTTTGACTTTATGCTTACACTGTGCATCAGGCACTTTCCGTTCCTGTGATGCAGCTTAGCACACTATGACTGAAGAGATGGCAGTTATGCCTATATCTTGAGAGGTGTCAATCCAAATTGAAAATATGCCAGCTGTCTTACAAGCAGAGCTCCTGATTTGCTGGCTGATTGTGCGGATAACATCCGTCGATGACTTGCATTGATGGCAACAGATGAGCACATCTTCTGTCCCTGGTCAGATCTACATATTTCTTTAGAACAAAAGTAATTTTTTTTCAAAGTAAATGAGAAATTCAGAGATGGTGTGGAAGTGAATCAGTTCAATATGTTTTTCAATATATGAATCGGTATTACTTACCAACTCCAGAGAGCCACAGTGGATAAGCATGTGGACTGTTATCCACAAGGTTAACAGGTCGAACCCCTGGGCCTCCTGACTGGGAGAAAGATGAGGCAATCCACATCATCAGCATCACAGATTCGGACATCTTACAGGATGATTCTGTTCTGTCCTACAGGGCCGCTAGGCATCAGATTCAACTCAATGCCAATGAGTGTCAACTCTCGTTATTTGAATTCTTAACTATAAAAGCCCGGTATGTTTCATCACCTATGTTTCCTGGTGGTGTCGTGGCTGTGAGTTGGTCTGCTAATGGCAAGGCCAGCAGTTGGAAGCCTCCAGCCACTCCAAGGGATAGAGATGCAACTTTCTACTCCAGAAAAGAGTGGCCACTGTCCAGGAAAACTCCAGGGGACAGGTCTGCTTCTGGAGGGGTGCTCTTTTAGGGGTGCTATGAGTCAGTATGGACTCCATGTCAGGGACTTTGGTTTTCAGTGCTCTTATGGTGGTGGTCATGAGATAAGAATTTTATTTTTGCAGGAGGTCTTGGAGGAATGAAAGGGTCAGAACTGTGCCTTTTGATGTCAGAAAGTTTTAAATACACCTGCACTCAAATAATTCAATGTGTCTCTAAGCTGGTTCATTTTATGGGGAAGAGGTCACCTGGCTGTATAAGAACTTACCTCCCAACTTCGAAGTGTCTCATTGCTCCTTCGTATCCAGGCTCAGGGACAAGCAGTCAGCATCCTCTTCTCTGTCGGTCATTTTCTGGAACTTGCCCTTTGCTTGGTGCTCAGTGGGATAGACACAGCCCACAGGTTGAATGGGCAGGAGGTGAGACATGGGAAGAGAGGGTCTAAGTGAGAGGGACGGGAGGTATTTTGCAGCATATTAAAATAGGAATGCAAGCCCCATGGGCCTTATGAGAAACCAAACAATGCCCTTAAAACAAAGAAAGGGTGGCATTCAGAGATGTAGTCTACTCAGATGGAAATGAAGTAAGCATCACAATTTGCTTGGGAGACCAAAAAATTCAGAAAACTTCATGTACTTCCTATAGATAAACAAATTTTTTTTTAAAAAGCTTGTTGTTCTTGATCCCACATTCTCCTGACTCAGGATACCCAGGCAAGATGTGGCAAAAGAGGTGCAGACTCAAAAGAAGTGTCTTTATCCAAGGACTTTGCTCCTGGTGCCATCATGACTGTAACCCAAATAAGAAATGTCTTCTAGTCATTATTTGGCTTGTTTGAAGACTCAGCAGTGGACTGGTTGAACTAGCGCTGTCCAGATCCTTCTCTGCTGGAGCATCAGAGAATGCCCAATAAATATTTATTGAATGAATGAATTTAGGAGTCGAGAACTGTGGCTGCCTATCTCCAGTCTGGTGCCTGTTGCTAGGAGGTGCTGGGGAGCTGGTTTTCACTTACAGTGCATCCATGGGCGACAGAACCCACCTGCCTGCGCCTGCGGCCTCGGGAGGCTTGAGCACCCAGCTCTCCCGCTACTCCTGCTGGAAAACATCTGTTAGCATCTTTGTTCCCCCCACCCTCAAAGCTCTGGCCCACACTGACATTTGTTTTTGTTGTGAGAATGCTAAGAGCTCTGTCATTTTAAGATTTTATGGTCAACTGAGCTCAAATAACTGTTTACTTAAAGAAAAGGCAGAAGCCCTGTTCTAGTTCTTGGTTGGCTGAATTCCATTTTTCGTGAGTCTCTGTGGCGGGCAGACCTTGCGCTCTTGTTCTCTCCTTTGGAAAGCAGCACGGGAATCTTCGTATTTGCTGGTCTCTTCTCCAAGGAGCGTTGGTGGCACCAATGACTGTGCACTTGGCTCTTAACCAAACGGTTCAAATCCACCCAACGGTTTCTTGGAAGAAGGACCTTGTGTTCTGCTTCCATGAAGATCACAACCCTAGAATCCCTACGAGGCAGATCTCCTCAGTCAGGCCGGCTTGCTGGGAGTTGGAATCACTTGATGACACCCCACAACAGGTCTCTCTGCCCCGCTGCAACTGAGCTTACGCTGCCTTGTGAGTGTTTGAATGGATATACCTTTGTGATGTGGGTGCTACATTACATTCCTAAATCTGCATTTGAAAATATTTCAGGCTAGGTGATTTAAAATTGCCTGGTATTTATTGTCTCAGGCCTGGGGCCCAGAAGTCCAAATCCAGGGTGTTAACATGACCCTGCTGTCTGGGAACACTCTTAGGCTTGCTTAGGCTGCTGGTAGCCCTAAGTGTGCCTTGGTTTGCAGCTGCAGCATGACTCCTATCTCTCTTTGTCTCTTTATCTCATCTCCCTAGTAAGGACACCACCCTTACTAAATTGGATTACTATCCACCCTGCTGTGGCATAATTTCATGTTAACTGAACTGATGCAATCTATAAAGAATCTTATTTTTAAACAAGGTCATGGTCACAAGTATTAGAAGGTTGAGACTGCAACCCATCTTTTTGAAGGACATAATTTGGTCTGTAACAGGTGCTAAGACTACTGTCTCACCAGGCACTTTTTAAAGTTATCTTTTATGAGAACTGTGCCAATTGCAGGACTGCCACAAACATTTGTCAGTTAGCAGGAAGGGAAGACAGAAAGAGTATTCAAGGTCATAAAAATAGAGTTGCAAAGATTTTTTCTGTTTTGAAAGCCATGTATGATTAATAAAATGCTGTATACCCAATCCTGTAAATTGAGCATATGTTAGGAATAGACACCTAATTCATGTGTTATGGTTAAATATCCTTCCAGAGAGTCTCATTAGCAAACACATTAATTAGGCTGCTGTTTACTTTGCTACTGTCAACAGTTGTTTGTGTGAGCTCACCTACTCTACCTTCATTGCGAGAAAGCAGTACCAGTCAGTTCATGAAAATGTGCTTCAATTTGTGGAAAATTTAGGGCTCATCCAGCATTCATAGTTCTCCATTTGCCTTCTGATCATTCAATCTTTTAAAAAGCATAAACTAGCTATAAGGTTTAACTTAGGTTGACACAAACTGCAAATAGATATCATTCATGAATATGCAAATATCCCTTACCGTGGGCATTACTTCATTCCTTCACTTACTCATCCTTTCCTATAGTCATTTGTGTTACTCGGGGTATTGAAGATGCTCAGATCAACAAGACACAGGCTCCTGTTTCCATGTGGCTTACGGTCTAGTACAAGTTATCCCATGAAACAGACATGTCCCTGGTTTCAACCGCCTTGTTCAAATTATGGCAAGATTACATGGACACATTTTTTTATATATATAGAATTTCATCGTCACATAGCCTTGCTCTTTAAACAATGGTTAGTGTTGTCATCGACTTGTCCTGCTGCACTGTCAAAGCGGAGTAGTTACAACAGAGGATCTATGACCCAGGAAGCCTGAAATACTCGGTGCGTTCCCCTTTACAAGAAACAAGATTGCTCACCCATCTTCCTATTTCTGTAGCAGATTGGAGATTCCCCTGGAGTTCTCCACTAGTCAGACTAGGCCACTGTTTAGGGGTGTCCCTCTCGGGGAACTGGAAGCTTGTGTGTGTCCTTAGAGGATCTCCGATGGGCCAGTTCTTCAAAACTCAGCTGCTAATCAAAAGGCCAGTGGTTGAAACTCACCAGCTGCTCCAAGAGAGAAAGATGTAGTGGACTGTTTCTGTCAAGATTTAAAGCCTTGGAAGTCCTATGAGAGCAGTTCTCCTCTATCCTACCAGGTTGCCCCGAATGGAATCTCATTGATGACAATGGGCTTTCTGTCTTCTGAGGCCACGCTCAGGGATGACTGGACATTAATCCTCAGAGGGCTCACTCAGGTAGGTCATTCACTCTTGTTAGCCTGCACCTCGACCACCACCTCTTCTGCACTGTCTTCTGCAAAAATAGTCTCACTGCTGTTAGTAGAACTAGAAACTTGTGGATCTCCTCGAAGATGGCCTACCAAGATAGAACAGACCCCCAGAACTTTGAAGGATGTGCCTGAGCAAGTTATTTGGGTTGGCCTTGAAGATGCCCTCTGAGTGATCCAGCCAGTCAGGATGTTGGGAAGTGAGGAGACCTATGTTTCATGCTTCCCCCTTGGTCTCTGCCTTGCGATCATTCAGGGTTCCTTTTTGCTTTCTGGCTCCCTGTTGGGATGGGTCAATGGGAATTCCTGGCAGGAGACTCAAGGGTGGAAAAGCAGGAGGCTTTATCCTCCTGGATCATGTGTGCTGGCAGAAGCTGCCTGCCATCCTGATGTCCACACATCCCATTGGGCATACTCTTGCTGAAGCTGCCAGTTGTGTCACGTTCTGGTGAGTTGGAAGACATGTAGAATTAGGCTTTTCTTTTGTGGGCTCATGGCTAATATTGGAACACGATCATTTAAATATATACAAGGTAGGAGATTCCTCTGGGAGTGAGGAGAAGGCTGTTCAGACCTGTAGGCGCTCATCTCTGAGTGAAATCATGAGCTGGCAAACAGGATCAGACAGCAGTTCCACCCTCAGAATTGTATAAGGTGTCTTCAAATCTCTCATCCTGTGTCAGCTGCATCATGGTAGTTTCACAGATGAGAGACTGTGCCGTACAAAGAGCTGGGTGCTTGGACTCCTGGCTTGCAATCGGATGGCAGCAGGACTCTGGCTTTAGTTCCATTTGAAGGCCTCCATGCCTGGAGACCCAAGCCTTTCCCCCAATAATTCCGTTTTCCAACTTCTCCAGCACTGCCACACCTCTCAAACCCAAATTTGTAACCGCTCCTTTTTCCTGAACTCCGACAGCATCTTTGCGCACAGCTCCCTCAGTTACGTCTTTTCAACTGTCTCCTTTGCCTGTGCCTCTTAGGGGGTACATGCATGGCTGGGATGGAATTTCAGCCTCTCATCTGCACCTTCATGTGGGACACTGAGTTCTTGAATGATGATTTTCCCTTTATGGTTCCTTATATACATTACTGTAGCTTGCCCCCACGTGTAATCCATCCAAGTCTATCCAGGGGAAGTCAGCATTCTAATAATAAATTTTAAAAAGGTGCTGTTGAGTCTGTTCCTATTTATAGTGACCATGTATAGGTCAGCACAGACAAGTCCTGAAAGGGATTGCCTGGAAGCAGAACTCTGGTCTGTCTTCTAAGCTGGGACTTGAGCAGCCAAACTTCTCGTTGATTAGCCAAACCTGCCAAGTGAGTTCACCACCCAGGTGCTGCTCTGAACACCAAAGCGTCATGTCAATACCACATGGGGTGAAGAGGGGACAAGGATGAGTTGTGTCCAATCAAGTCTGAATCCTAAAGATGCTTTTTTAAACCATTTGTGAACCTCATCTGAATCTAGGCTCAGCTGGCTATCTGTCGTGCCAGGGCCGGAGGGACATCCCATATTCCTTGCCAAGTGCCTCTGAGGCTCAGATCCTGCTCAGCAGAGATGCTGCTTTATCAGCCATGCTGTTGGGCATCATGAGCCTTGAGGCTGTTTTGTCCTTAACATGGGGATTTCGCTACAGCTGGGAGGTGCCGGGAACCTGGGTATAGATGCAGCGAACAGGATCGTGCTCTCATTACATTAGAGTGTTTACAGGGCCATGCAAGAAAGGCCGAAACAGGAAACTAAAGTAGAATGCACAATTGAGAAGCCACAGTCAGTAAGAGCAGACTGGGCAAAACGTATAAACACCTACCCATTCCGCTCTAACCCCTCTCTCCTGGGAAGCTCCGTTCGGCTTGATTTCCCAGACGCGCCCTCTGCCCTGCTGCCAGAGGTCTCACTCAGGAGGCGCCTCTCGGGTTCTCCGTTCTGACTGATTTAATTTAGAGAATTTCTCGCTCTTCACATGGCAGCAAAGGTCACGTGACTTACCTATTATGTTGTTCAGAAAACAGCTCCTTGGCTGCTGGGGTTCTGTAACCGGGGCTGAGATTTCCGTTATTGTGCTATCCCCGCCCCACTTCTTTTCTTTTAGTCCTGAGATTAGAGGACTCTAGCAAATGGTTTTATGGCCACATCTTGAAAAATAACCCCCCCCCCTTTTCAGGCTTTATTGTCAAAGGGGACCACAATGTGTGTACCCACTTACATAAGTGGCTTTCTGCCCTCAGAAAGCCATTTCCCATCCCACAGAGACGCGATGGGTCCGGCATGGACTGATCCAGGCACAGTGAATCGGTGTTCTTTGTAAGCAGCTATTGCCAAGAAAAAGGAACCCTGGTCACACATGTGGTGAGCTAAATAATGAGCAGCTAGCTGCAAGGTAGGCAGTTCAACCCGATGGCCGTCCTGTGGGAGGGAGAGGAAGCTGTTCGCTCTGCAAAGGTGTGCAGTCTCAGAAACACCTGCCCCGTTCTGTCGGGCTGCCGTGCAGAGAATTGAGGAGGACCCTCGATTAAGTGCATTTTACTTCATCATCTCACCAGCACTCTGTGGAGTAGGAATTGTTACCTTGCTTTTCCCAGATTGTATTGTGACTCGAAGAATTTATGTTACTTATCCTAACACACCAATTCCTCGGAGGTAGCAGTGCACCACTCTGGAGGGGAAGGTTCTGGATTCTTGGTCCATTTCACCTCCCTGGGGCAGGTTGCCAGGGGAACCCAGAAGGTAAATTTTGCCCTGCCGTGGGGGGTTTGTTTAGCACCAGCTTTGTGAAAGAAAATGGACTCCGAACGCTTTTAAGCATCACATAGACTGTGGAAAGAACTGTCTACTTTCAATATAGAGGTTGTAGTATTGACCCCCACACTTATGGACTTAATCTAAAGTGACCAGATTTTAAGTGGAACACCATTGACTTGGGGGGGGGAGAGTTCTTCATTAAGGTCTATATGGAGCAACAAAAATGTTCATAGAATGCAAAAATAGTATTGTAATATATTTATTTTAATTTTAAAACACCACGGAACATGGGACAAATTATTAAAAAGCAGAAAATCTGGTCACTTTAACTCAATCCCATTTGGAATAGAGTTGTCTTGGCTATGCTGAGGAAGCAGTGTAGGGTATTTTAAAGTTGGTCGCTTTGGGAATATGAAAAGACTAGATGAGAGTCTGAGACTTGGAGAAGACAGATGAGAGGAGATATCAGAGATATCGGAGGCAGCCGTATCTACAAACCCATGAACTCAAGCATTCCTGACTCCTGGAAACCAAAATGGATTGGAACCTACTTCTACAGCCACCTGCTGACATCTTAGCTCTGGCCTCTTGAACCATGAGAAAATACATGTTAACCCTTTAAACCAACTCACAAGTGGAATTTTTGTCCAGGCAGTAATAGCAAACGAAGACATCATACAATCTCTAGTTTTCTACCAAAACCCAAACCAAACACAGCTACATCATGTCATTTCTGACTCATGGTGGCATCATGTAATGTCTACTTTTCTATTAAAAACCATACCAACCCAAACACAGTCGCAATCAAGTCATTTCTGACTCACGGTGGATGCCATGTGGGTCTGCCTACCAGCGTGCCTCACGGAATTGTCACTGGTTACTTTTCATGTAAGTAGATCACTCAGCACTTTCTCCAAATCACCTCTGAATACCCTCACCCCCACAACCCTTCACTTTCCAATGTGGTGACCATTTTCACACCCAGTGGTCTCTCTCGGTCGTCTATGGGAGAGACCATCCTGGGAGAAGGATATCATGCTTGGCAAAGCTCACTGCCAGCAAAAAAGGCAGCCCGTCCATGAGACGGATTGACACTGGGGCCGGAACCATGGGCTCCAACAGATCATTACTTGTGAGGCGGGTGCAGGATGGGGCAGGGTTTCATGCTATTGGACACAAGGTTACTTCACTCAGAACCAGCTTGAGGTCCCTAAACACCGATGACAACCAACATTGCTCACAGTGTTCACGTCACCTCAGTCCCGACTTCTGAAAGAGTCTGAGGTATGAATTCTGCCCACCCACGTCCCCATTGTATTTGTCTGCCTACACCTAACAAGGGTGCTCTCTGTTCTCTTTTAGATGTCTTTGTTTTAAAAATAATTCAATCAACAATGGAAAACTCAACCTGATAGCATTGTCAGTGAGAAACATCTATGGCGGACACCTTGTACGTGAGCTCCATGGATGGGAGAGGCTAGATCCTTTCCACCACTTCCTGACGCATATTTCCTTCCACCCCTCTGCACTCCCCCTGCTCTAGTGTAACCATCTGGTCTCCAAAGACCAAGATATTCATCGTTGTTTCCTGTGGTGCTTTGAATGATGCCTCCCAAAATGGCAGGTTGAAATCCTAACTCCTGTATGATAGGTAGCTTTTGTATAAGCATGACTAGGCGAAGATCCTCAGATATTTGGCAGCAGAGTCTGCCCCATAAGGTGCAGGTCACAGCCTGATGACGTCTCTTTGGGGGTGTAGCTTATTTCATATCTATACATAGACTATGGAGAATATGCTCCCTTTTCCATCCTGCTGTCTTGAATCCTGCATCTGGCATCTTGGGACTTGGGCCAGCAGCCCACCATCTGGCCTGCCAGAGCTGGAAGATGTCAGTGGCCTGTTATGTGCCTTGCTGACCTTGGATACACTTGACATCTTCCAGCATATCTCCAGGTTCCTCCTCCTGCCTCTCGCTTCTTGGTTTGTTGGCTAGCAGTCACAAGAGTCAGGAAAGACCTCCCATCTATCATCTGACCCATAGACTTGAGTTGTTTGTTTTGTGGCTACATTACTACTTCCATTTTTTCCCCTTTAAATTTTCTTAAAATTTATTTCTTTTCAATTCTTTTTTAAAGCATGTGGTTGGCACATAATCCACGTATCATGCAATTCAATAATCCAATCACATCAAGAATAATTGTGTAATTATTACCTACCCCTATCAATTTTAGAACATTTTCTTCCTTTCCCCTTCCCCTCTCCCTTCCTGCCACCCCAGTGCTAAAACCCTTTGAAAATCACTTGTGTGATCACAGTGAGTGTGAGTGCTTCCTACCCACTCCGGCAGACATTGCTTGCTCACCCACTCTCTTTCCCTCCCTATCTCCCATGCCCCACCTCCTCTGTCCACCCTTGCATCTGATATTATCTCTCTGCGTCTACTCCTGTGCTTCACAAGCTGGAAAAACCAAGAGAAACAATAAAAAACAAAAGCAAATGCAAAAAGCAAAAAGTGGTAAGGATATAATAACAATATAAAGATAAAAATACAAATGGTGTCTAAAAAGAAAAGACCACCATCAGTATTTAAAATGTTACTAATTTCTTGAGATAAATTTCACATATATAAATATATATATATATAAATATCTATATATATATATATATATATAGATATATATCAATGGTTTGGGATTTCCAGAAGACCCAGACTAGCATGCTCTGAAAGAATTAGATCTTGTTTGGAAATAGGGTCTTTGAAGATGTTTCCAGTTAATGTGAGGTCACCATGGAGAAGGGTGGACCTTAATTCCATTGAAGGGAACAAGACATAAGTTCACATGAAAGGCATCAACAAGTCAAAGGCACCTCGGGCTACCAGAAACCCCGAGGGTCAAGATAGCATCAACCCCTTAGAGGCTTCAGAAGGAACAATTTTATTTGACTCTGGGCCTCAGGGACTGGGAGGCTATACGTTTATAAGCACAACAGGCTGGCTCCCATGTGTGATTGTGTTAAGCAACCCTAGGAAACTGATAAAGATCCCTAGTACCTAGGTGGCACTGAAAGAGATATTGCTGTTGTTGCTAGGTCTGGTGGAGCCAGTTCAGACCCACGGTGGCCTTAAGTACAACAGAACAAAGCACTGCCCAGTCCTGCACATCCTCAAAATTGTTTCTATGTCTTAACCCGGGGTTTCAGCCCCCTCCTTGATATCACTCCATCTCCTCGCCAGCCTTCCATTGCTCCTATGCTTTACCAAATAGGTGCTTCTCCAGAGAATGGGCTCTCCTGACAACCACTTCAAAGAGAGCTCTAGTCTTACTTCCTCCAAGAAGCAGTCTAGCCTCACTTCTTCCAAATCAGGTCAGTTCCTCATTTGAGCAATCCGTGGTACTCTCGGTATTCCTCTCCAGCACCACAACTCAAATGCACGGATTCTTCCCCAGTCTTCTTTAGTCAGTGTCCAATGAGCTCGTGAATATGAGGTCATGGAAAATACCATGGTTTGGGTTAGTTGCACTTTAGTCGGCAAAGGAACGATCTTTCTTTTCAACACTCGACAGAGGTCTTGTGTAACAGACTTACCCAATGCCGCTTGTGTTTTGAATTCTTAGATGCTGTTTCCATGAGCAAGGATTGTGGATCCAAGTAAGACAAAGCCTTGACCACTTCAACCCTTTCTCCATGTATCATGATGGTGCGTATTGGTCCAGTTGTGAGGATTTTGATTTCCTTGACAGTGGTTTGTAATACATATTGAAGGTTGCAATCTTTCATATTTACTAGCGAGCGTTTTTTTAAGTCCTCACTTTCAGCAAGCAGGGTGTGTCACCTTCACACGGAAGGTTGTTAACAGACATCTTTCCAATCCTGATGTCACATTTTTCTTCATGCAACTCAGTTTCTTTATTTTCTTAACCAATAAGAAAGAGATAAGATGCTCAATAAATTCAGGTTTAGCCATATGTGTCCTGGGCATACTGAGGGCCCCAGTTTTGTTAGTGAGCAGTGGAAAATGGCAAGGCATTTGAATTGCATAAAATAATAAGTTGGGTGGTTGAAGGGCTTTTATTTTAAAGTAACCTTTGGAGTGCTCAGAGCTCCTTTGAAGTAGATCCACCTGATAGCAGACAGAAGAAGGAATTGGTGATTGCCAAGGTCTGGAGGTAACTAATTGCAGTGGTTCAAGGTTCTGAAGGAAGGTGGTCTGTGAGAATGAAAGTAAGGACATACAAACCACTTCATAGAGAATCAATAGGGCATGTTGATTGAATTGAAAGGGAAAATATGGGAAGTAGTAAATGGGATGAACATTTTGGAGACTAGATGACTGAAAACAAACAAAACCCAAACTCACTGCTCTCAAGTCCATTCCAATTCAGAGTGATTGTATAGGACAGAGTAGAATTACCTGTGTGGGTTTCCAAGACTGAAACTTTTCTTTTTTGAGGGAGTAGAAAGCCTCATTTCTCTCTCATGGTTTCAAACTGCTGGCCCAGTAAATAGCAGCCCAAATCAGTAACCCACGATGCTAAGATGACTAAAAAAATAGTTCTTTTTTATACGTATCAATACCCCCATCCCATTCCTTACATCCCTGCCATTTCACTATTGACTCATTTTCAGAATTTCTTGACTTTTTCACTTCTAGGAGGAGCTGTTGTTCCCACTCATCTGATATTGAAAAGGAAAAGTTTCTGCATCCACTTTGATCTTTCAGCTGAGGCAAGATTGGTGTGGCCACTTTGGCCACTGTACTCACGGTAATGCCTGGATCCCTCTGTGTGACCCAACTCCTGCAGGTCCTCATTCAGCCAGCCAGCACCAGCTGCAGACTCCCCTTTCACCAGAGGGGGCCCAACGCCTCTGCATGGGGTGTGGGGGTGGAGAGCAGAGATAGAGGTTAAGAAGTAGAGGATAAAACCATGGAAGAAGACCACACCGCTAAACAAATATAATGGTGATAAGAATGATCAAAAAGGAAAAAGCCACTATTTCTGAAATGTTTATTATATTCCAATCTCAACTTATGTATGACTACATTGAATTCCGATAGCTTGAATGTGAGAAATATAGTATTCTCCAAATCATTTTGTCATGAAGAAACTGAAGTATTAAAAGCTTAAGTGGGTGCACAAGATGACAGAGCTTATGAATAGAGAAATCAGTTCAAACCCAGGCAACCAACTCCCGTAACTCATATTCTCCCTCCCCTTCCTAGTCTGTCGGGTGGTTTGGAAGCCCTCTGGGCTCTGGAAGGCTGCTGGTGATGAGGCGGTGACTCTAATGCATTGTACCTCATTATGCTTCATCCAGAGCTTTGTGCTCCTGGGATTCAGGCTTATCCTGGACAATGCTGGACCATGGACTGCTCCCCTTCAGGCAGTGCCGGGAAACTAGGACAATGGGATTGTTGGAGAGGAAGGTGGTCAAAGGGAGCATTGCAGGCGTAGGGTCATGGAGATAAGCATGGACGTTAAGCATGGACTCCAAGTCCACTTTCCAAGCCACATTTCTGTCCCATACGAATGACTACCTCTGATGGGGATTGAACGTGTTCAGGTATGTGAGGGCATCTAGCACAATACTGACTTCAGAGCTGGTGTCTGATATGGTTAGGTCTTTTCCCCTCATCATTTCACACAGAGAATGAACGTCTGAGATGCTGAGACAGCCTATTTACCCCCAAGGGAACTGTCTATCTCATATATGTTTAAGGGGACATGTTTTTACATCCACCATGGGTCAAAAAACATGCTGAGTTGCTCCTCGTGTCTCTTCCAAGTGGTCCCACTCGTGTTTTATACCCAGTTAGAGTAAGAGTCAAGATCTAGAGAAAGCACTTCTTGTGCTTGATCCATTCTAAGGGGATTATTTCCTTTTATTTGTCTCATGTAATGTGTTGGTAATTTCATTGCACAAGTTGACATTTCCAACCAATGTAATTACATTTAGAAACCATTGTAAGAGGCTATTACTAAAGAAATCCAATGTTTCTCCTCTTTATGTAAAGCGAGGCTAATAATTCCTCTTAATGTTTGTACAGTACTTGGAGCGCCTCAGCTGAAAGGCATTTCATAAACACAGCACAGCCTTCCTTGTCGCTCGCTGAGCTTATTTAGCACCTACTGCAAATGTGTCATCCTGGCACAAAGTAGTGCAAAGAGCACATTCTCTTGGGACTTATCAAGTGATCATGTCACCTGAGTGACTCGGTGTTAGCATTGGAAGACAGGAAATGTCAAATGTAAATGAAGAGTACTTGTCATAAACACAAATAATCATTTCCTTAAGAGTTATATAAAGCACAGAGTAAAGATCACACCCTTTCTTCTCTCCATGTGCAACTCAGAGAGAGACACCAGCCCAGAGTGGCCCACTGTGGCCCTTTAGGTCAAGCCAGTAGGAGAGAAAGGGTGAGGAGGCTTTGTTAAAGATGGTAAGAGGGTTCTGATGCATTTCGTTGTAGGCTGTAGTGTTTCGCATTAGACTCACTGTGAGGTCAGAACCACCAGTCACTCCGAGGGAGAAAGACAAGGCTTTCTACGCCCATAAAGGATGTCAGTCTTAGTAAACCATGGGGACAGTGCGCTCCGGTCTCCTAGGGTGGCTAGGAGTCTCATTTACCCCCGTGGCAGGGAGGGACTGGGTCATCGTGAACAATGCCTTCTCTTCCTTCCAACGCTTCAAAGGAGCAAAGCTTCAAGTTGCTGGAGGAAGCAGACTTGTAAAGGACACAAGTTCCACACATGGTGAGTCCCAGTGGAATGGTCTGGAATGAACTAATTTCTAACAGTGACATGTCACAAAGTTATCTTCTACATTTCTCCTGTCTACCGCGGGTGAGTTCAACACACGTTTACCAAGGGCCTGGCATCATTGCATGCTGGCAAGGAAGAGCACCTTGCCATCCTCATGATGAAGCCCTATTACCCTCGTATGAAAACAGAGCATGAACAAGAATCTCATGTGATAATGAAGATTATCCTTTTCATATATCAGATCCAACTGTTTTTCGGATCATAGGTGGTCTCTCAGAGTCCTGTCCCGAGGAGCCTGGGGTTTCATCTGGTTCTTCAGGCAATAGCACCATGCATGATCACTGTCTTCCCAGGATGTTTCTTCATTTATTCATTCACTCCACAAATATTTATCGAGTGCCTTCTATAATGCCAGCCGCTGTTCTGGGTGCTTGAAATGCAGCACTGAACACAGCAGACATTTCTGTGGAAGGAGACAGACAATAAACAAACAAATAATATAATGTCAGTGGCGATAAGGGATAGAAAGAAAAATAGAGCAGGCCCCAGGAATGGAAGGTGACTACTGAGGGAGAGAGAATCTCTGATGAGGTGACATTTCAGTCAAGTTTTGAATGAACTATAGAGAATATCCAGGGAATAATATTCCAGGCAAAGGAAACCGTAATTACAAAACCCCGAGGCAGAAGTGTGCTTGAGGGAGAGGCAAGACGTGTCTCTGAAGTGGAGCCAGTGAAGGGTGGTTTGGTGGGAGTTTGGTTCGGAGCTATAGCTGGGGGCTGTTCATGTAGGGTCTTGCAGACCTTCATAGGCATTTTGGATTTTAATCTTCACATGAAAAGAAGTCCCGGATGAACGTCACCTGAGGAGAGATGTGACCGTTTTTCCTTATGAGAGCATCATTCTAACTGATGGTGAGAGGTGGAGTGATGAGTGAGAGGGTGGAAGAAAGGAAACCCAGTCTGTTGCATCAGATGAGGTGGGAGAGGTGCTGGGTTTGGGATGGTCCTTGAAGGTGGAGCTGTAGAAGTTTGCTAATGGATGGGAGTAAAAGAAGATCCCAAGCTTTGGCTGCTGAAAGACTAGGTGGAAAGAGATGCCATGAGCTGAGATGGGGAGACTGGGAAGGAGCAGATGAGATGAGAGAGGAGAGGGAGGGAGTTCCCAAGACATGATTGCTCTGGTGCTCTTTTAATATCCAAGCAGACCACTCTGCCTTAGTTACCCAGTGTGTCTGTAACATAAATGGCACAAATGGGAGACTTTAAAGAACAGAAACAGAGTTTCTTGCAGTTGTGAAGACTAAAATTCAAAGCAGGGTTTCAGACCCTGAATTCCTTCTTTGTCTTGTGGGGGTCTTTGGTGTCTGGCCAACCATTACATGGCATCTGTCTTCTCCTATGTGTGTGTCTGTGTGCCTAATTGGCTTCTTCTCCTTCTTTTCTAATAGCTCAGATGTGATTAGATTTAGAACCTCACCTACTTGAGTACTACCTAATGAAGAGAGAAAACCCTATGTCCACACAGGATTACATAAACACAGGAATAGGGGATTGGGATTCTATCACACATTTTGGGGAGCATTCTAGCAATTCATAACCCGACAATGCCACTGGATTTCAGGGATGGCAGATTTCACTATTGATGGCAGAGAAGAGTGGCAGTAAGGTTGTCCTTGACCTTGCTATCTTTTGTCATTATGACTATGGAAAAACCAGTAAACAGCAAAAATCAGGGTATCAATGAAATGATTTAAACGAACAAACAAACAAAAAACCACCAGGGTGTCCTGTAGCATTTTGTGAGTGTATTTTCTAAGTCAAAAATCTGGGATGTAAAGAGGAGCTTATACCAAGGGCTCAAGTGGAAAGTGTTTGGAAATGAATGTGACAACACATGTGCAAATGTGCTGGATACAGATGTTGTACTGAATGTTATAATAGCTGTAAGAGCTCCCAATAAAATTATTTAAATAAAAAAATCTGGGATGTATGCTTTGGTAATTATTATTGACTCAAAGTTGATACTGTTCACAAAGTCCAGGTTTGTTATTATTGCTAGCTAGTAATAGCAAATATTCATGAATAATGTCACCCCGCTAGTATTTTTTGAACATTGACTACCCATTGTACAACCGTTTGCATAACTTGCCACATCTGCAGTCTGAAACAAGAATAATTATGAAGGAACTCTATGTGGGGGCTTTCTAACATCTATTATCTTCTCTGGACACCAGAAGTCTGCATTGGCATGTTTCCCTACCTTTAGAGATCAAGTCTGAAGTTCCTAGGTGATGCAAACAGCACACTCAACTGCTAACCTGGACGCTGGAGGTTCAGGCCCACCCAGCACAACTGCCTGTAGGGTTCTAAGACTGTCCATCATTCTCCCACTGCAACAGAACTCCAAAGTCCTCCATGAATACTTGGAGGAAGGCAGGTGGAGGGGACTTAGAAGGGTGTTTCCTTTTCTTATATTCTCCAAGCTAAAACATGTCTGAAGTGAAGTGAATGCAGGCTCCACGCTGGCTTCTGTGATGAGGGTTGTTTTCTAGAACAGTGCCTTGTTTCTTCTTTACATTATAAGCAATGATGATACCTAGATCTACGTAATAGGACATTTTCTACTTCAACAGTTTTTGTAAGTGACATTAAATATGTTCATTGTGCTTTTCAGCACTTCTGATAGCAGCCTCCTGGTGCCAGGTCTGCGTGGATCTGCTTACTGCTGGCCCACATTATTCCTGTCCTCTGGGGTGTCTCCGTGCAGGGAGGTCAGCTCCATGCCTGAGCACGTGGCTCGATCATGGCTGACAGCATGTTTTGATCATTCTTGCCCAGGGGTATTATGAGTTTTACCATGGATGGTCAGAGACCTGAGAGTCTGTTCTCAGCCACCAGGCACCTTCTTGAGAAATTCTGCTTTGCCTCACACCACTGTGCCCTGGAGATGGTATATCAGGCACATACACATACACTGGATAGGAACTTCTGTTAGTTTGGAATCCAAATGTAAAACAGGACACCCCCTCACCCCCGCCCGCCCATTCAGACAATCGGTCTCGAGATGGTGCACATGGTTTGTGCTTGGCTACTAATGACAAGACTGGCTTTGTGAACCCATCCAGCATGGATGAAAGTGTAAGAGTTGAGTTCTATCTGACCATCAGATTACAGCCTGATGATTATGGTACATCCTAGGAGATCTGGCCTAATTTATGAGAGAATTCCCTCTCTCTTTGACCCCTGTGCTTTCCTGCTGGCTAAGACTCCATGCCTGACTTCAGGATAGCTCTATATGGGTCATCCCAGCGTGAGAGCCATTGAAATCCTGCCATGTTTCCACTGACCTTGGACATACTCAACTCTGCGACTGCCCTTCTGTCATCTCCTTGTCCACCACTTCACCTATCTGTGTCACCCGCTGTCTGCCTTTTTAGGGGTCTAAAAAGGGCTCTTGCTAGCCTCAGGCCTAGGGACTTGATTTGGCCTGGGTTGGGCTCCATTCTTGAAATTAAGTTACTTCTTTCGGTGAGTGTCACCGCTTTTGTTTTTGCAGACCACCCTGACTAACAAGAATAGTAGCTGAGCAGAGCATCAAAGAGCAGGCACTCTGGATTTCCCCAGATGCACACGTTGGCAAGTTACATACAAGGCAGAAGGAAGAGCCAGTGGGAAGACTCAGAGCATGTGCAGACTGGGTGGTGGGCGAGGACCTCAGTTACTTGGAACACAGGTTGGTGAGCACAATGACGCTGGTCAAATATGCGAGGACCAAACCGGGTGTGTGTGTGTGTGTGTGTGTGTGTGTGTGTGTGTGCAGCAGTGGAGGTTCTCTGACAGACTTCTTGGCTCCGTCTGAGAGTCCAGTCAAGGCACCTGAGGCAAGGCCACCCCCCATTTGTCAGTGGAATCTGATGTGCTGCTATTCTACTGTATAATTTTTAGTGAGGCTTTCACACTGAGGCAGAGTAGAAAGAAAGACATGGCAATCTACTGAAAAGCCATCAAACTCCTCTGGGTAACAATGATTGGATCTGCGTCTCATCATGGGGAGGATGTCATACTTGGAAGTGGTTTTCTTTTGTTTGTGGATGCCATCACTTAAGGGCCAACTCAAAGGATGACATCAGATAATGAAGAAACAGGCCTGTTGTGTTAGTCTGGGTAGACTAGAGAAACACATTCATAGACACACATATGGATATAAGGGAAAGGTTTATACACAAGAGGAACGGAACATTGAGAAAGCATTCCAACCCAGGCAAGTCCAAGGTCATAAATCCAGCATTGGTCCATGTGCCTGATACCAGTTTATAAAGTCTCCTTCTGACTCTTGAAGCACATGCCGTGGAAGCATCCTCACACTGGCAGGGGTCTCCCCATGGCTCCTCACTTCTAGGGCTCAGGGTCCATTAACAGCATCCAGTGGTGGCAGAAGCAATTCAGCGCTGGCAGAGGTCTTCATGTGGCTTCTCCAGCTTCAGAGGTCTGATTCCATCAGGGTAAAGGCTGTATGGCTCCTCCTCCAGCTCCTCCAGTTGCTCAGACGCTACCATTTTGTTTTGTTAGTGGTTCATCGTTTTGTAGACTGAGTCAAGTCTCTCTTTTCCAATTGGGAAATACCACGAGACTCCCGGAATTCTCAGGAGAAAACCATGCCCACACAAAGGCCTCACTGGCTATCTCCAGATTAACAGTTAGACTCCACCCCTACACTCCCAGTGCTGAAATTGACATAGGTACATGACTGCCACACCTGTTATCAAGTAGATGACGACTCAGCGTGACCCTAGTTAGGGTTTTTGAGGAAGTTAAATCTTTTTTTGTTTGTTTTTTCGGCATCACTGCTCTGTGGTGGTGAGAGTAGGAGGCCCAGTCTTTGCTCCTGTGGAGCCACTGCTGGAATTGAACCTCGATCCCAGTGGACCGCAGTCCAGCACCCAACCACTACACCATCGGGACTCAGCCCAAGAGGAAGTTAAATCTTTATGGGAGCAGAAAGTCTCCTATTTTCCCCAAGGAGTGGTTGGTGAATTTGTATCATTGACCTTGCAGTTGGCTGTCAGCCCAGTGCTTGCCCTATAGGGCTACCAGGGCCCTTATATCGGATAATAAACTATAACTCACTGTCATCAAGTGATTTCTGAATCACACTGACCTGACAGCACAGTGTAGCACAACCCCTGGGGTTTCTGAAACGGTAACAAAATTATATATATAATATATAAAATATTATAAACAATATATTTATAATATAATTTTAATAATATATTTATATTTATAAATATAAAATAATATATAAAAGTATATATATATATATATATATATATATATATAAAGGGAGCAGCTCACGGCTGCAGGCTACCTGGAGCAAAGGTTCCCACTGAAGTTCTCATAGGAGAGCTCTCTGTTTCCCTTTCATCATGTGCTGGCAAAGAAAGAAAAGTTGATACAACTTTCCTCCCCTTTTTCCACTCATAGAGCTTTCCTTTTTCTTAAAAGGTCCCTGTAATTACCTTATGTCCTTTAAGAATATCTATCAGGAAGATCTGTTTGAGCTGTAAGAGCAATAAAATGAATTATTTTTCAAAAAGGAGATCCCCAAAAAGTGCTATCACCTGAGCCGACCTCTCCACCTTGCATGCAAGTGGCCTCAAATTTCCCCCTGAGGCCCTGTTTGGATGGGTCTTTTAAAAAATGCTTCCTAGTGAGACCACGAGAAATGTGTCATGGACAAAACTTGCCTGAAGCCGTTCACTGACCAAAGGTGCCTGGTGAGAGACATGTGTTTCCTTGGGACTTTTAGGGATAAACCTGTGCTTGGGTGAACTGGAAACCCCATGGCAATACTTTGTGACTTACTTTTCTGGAAGCCTCGAAACTAAAGTAGTTCTGCAGCTTCTATGTCACTAACCACAGGCTTAGAATTTCACAGCGATAGCACTTCAATTGTACATGTAATAGGACAGTCCCCACTATGGGGTATGCTGCCCCAGGATTCTGGTGCACAGGATGCTGCCTTCTGAATTGCTGTGACATTCAGGGGGCCAAAGAGAGGACCAAGGCTGTGAGGACCTTCTAACGTTACCCCACTCCACCCCTCAGCCCAACACACACACACACACACACACACACACACACACACACACACACACCCCTCTGAATTTACTAGCTCTTTTTTCTTTTCATGGAAAAAAAAGCCGCTTTTCTCCCGGGGAAGGAGCCTTCCCATTCTGTATTCGTGTTGAGGCAATCGTAGCAGCACCTCCCTCTGTGCTGCAGGATATTGTGGTGCGTTCCTGTAACACACTTAAAGGCTCA
Source organism: Nesogale talazaci (assembly GCA_004026705.1). Classification (NCBI taxonomy): domain Eukaryota; kingdom Metazoa; phylum Chordata; class Mammalia; order Afrosoricida; family Tenrecidae; genus Nesogale; species Nesogale talazaci. Next base: position 317,861 of record PVJH01000184.1, read on the forward strand.
CTCCTTAAAACTGTCACGTCTGGAAAGCCCTAGATAAGTCAGCAAGGACACAGACGTGATCACTCTTTCCTGCCCCTCGTATTACAGGCAGCTATCAATTCCAGCTCATTTAGGCTGATCCAATCCCGGCACCCAAAGTGATTTCCATATTATTACGCCAAACTGGAAATTATAGAGGCTGTGTATTACTCTGCAAAGTCTCCAATTTAGGCGTCTAACTTAGCACAAGGTTATTAGAGGCATGCATCATTATTCGCAAGGTACACTCTGGGTCTGAAATTCAGGTCTCAGAGACTCCGAAGATCTCAGCTGTGCTGTTCAGGCTCCAGGAGGCAGACTGCACCCTTCCTGTTCATGCGCTCTGACCATGGGCTGCAGGTTAAAGTTTGACTGTGGATGCTTTGCATGGACAGCCTCCCTGAGTCCTCCTCGGAGGGAGAGAAGGGTCCCAGAGCACAGCCACAGTGTGAGCCACTGGACCAGCTGGAGTAAGAAAGGGCCGACCTCTACGTCAGTGGGCTTTCCTAGAGACCTCTGAGCATCCACGTGGAGGGTGCAGTCTAGAGCTGGCTAGCACAAGGAGGTCTCATCGCTTGTTTTATTTTTCATCTACATGTAGTTCATTTTAAACAACAACAAAAAAAATTTAGGCAAGCAAAACACACCACCACCACCACCAATTTTTTTTTTCAAGTTGAGGAATGATATTTGCAACTGGCAGGATTGCTTTATTGAATGAGGAAAGTTAACAAAAAAGGATTCTCACGTTGTCATGTGGTGAAAACCATTGTTCGCTCCAGAACAGTCTGTAAGGTCTTTTACCAGAGTCACTTGATCTTACCACTTGATCAGGAAAGACGCTGGACCTAGAGCCCAGGATTCCTGGTAAACAGGTAGAATTGTGGAAGTGATAGCAGCGTGCGGATTAAATGTGTCTGTCCCGCGTCCTGCCTCCATTGGAAGGGTGTTGCTTCTTCTCAGACACCCGAATGAGACCAATGAGAGGGCAGCCTTCTCTGTCTTATCTCTCCCCAGTCTCCCCATGGCCCTCTGTGCACAGAGAGATGGGGCACTGTTTCATGTTGGGTCCCTGAACCTCATGAAGGCAGTATGGGCTTTCCAAAGAGGTTGCATGATGGCCCTCAGGCAGCACTGACCGGGAACTTGCTAACAAATCCAAGCTGCCAATCCAGATCTTCTGCATCAGACCCTCTGTCCATCGGCAGAGAGCAAGTCTCAGGCCACCAGGGCATTCTGAGGTGAGTTTGAGGGTGACTAGAAATGAGCAGGCGCTCTGTGGGAGCAAGGCTGGGCTTCCTATTTCTGTAAGGCCACAGGGAGTCGCTGTGAGTCAGCAGGGTCCCATGGGCCTGAGCTTGGTTGTGGAGTGTAGCACGAGTGTGGAATGTGACCAGAGATGAAAAAAGCAGGTGCTTCTGTTTTAAGGAAAGGATTTGTGTCAAAATCTGAGGGTAGAAAAAATGAATCGGGACCCATTGATCATACAATGAAAGGATCGTTTGCTTGGAAAAGGGAGGAAGCAACACTAGCTTTGATTAAGGTTTCTCTGTTGTATTTAAAACAAGATTTGATGAAACTCTTTAATGTATATGTATTTTCTCTTCAGAAACATGCCAATTTTAGTGGGTGTTTTCCCCTATTACTTAATAGAGTAATTTAGTTAAGTGGCATCATTTACACATAATGAGAGGTGCATCCACCTAAATCTATATTAGATCCCATCGATTCAATAAACTAGGTCAGTTTCCGGCACTTATCAGGTACTCAATACATATTTGTGACTGAACACATAAAGTCCTGTTATTCGATATGTAAGATCCACTTTGTATGTCTGTGTCTGTAATGTTAGTAATAAGATCAAAATATCGTAGGGGAGACATCAAGTGAGTCATAGTATAAATCACACATAGCAAGAACTGACTCAAAATAGTGAGCATCAGAGTCCTTGGGTGGTGAAGAGGGTTACAAGCTCGGTTGCTCACTTAAAGTTTGCACGTTCAATGCTTCCCGGAGACGCCTCAGAAGAAAGGCGTGGTGATCGGACAATTTAGCCCCAGAGACCCGAGGGAACACAGCTCTACTCCAGACCCAGGGGGTCACCCTGGAGTCGAAATGAAGCCAACTGGTGCTGCTTTTGTTGTCAGGTGCCATTGAGTTAGTGTGGATCCAGAGCGACCCAACGAAATGAAGCGAGGCCTGGCTCAGTTCTTGTTCTCATGTTTCACCCCTTTGATGCAGCAGCCATGGTGTCAATCCAGCTTGTCCATGGTCTGCCTTGTCTTCAGGGGCCCCCTACTTTACTCAGCACAGTGCCTTTCTCCAGAGACGAATCTCTACTGACAACACGTCCAAAGCATGTGAGACAACATCTCGGCAACCTGGCTTCTAAGTTGCTTTCTGGCTTGGCAGATTTGTTTGTCCTTTGGTCCACAGCATGCTCAATACTCTTCACCAGCACCATCATCCGGCTCCCTGGGTGGCAGAAAGGGATTGGCTGCCAGGACCGCTCACACAAAGTCTGTCTGAGAGCGTCACAGTCAGAAAACCAGGTCACAGCCAAGAAATCCCAGGCGGCAGTTCGACTCTGGGGCACAGAGGTCCCCCTGAGTTGGAGTCACTCGGATGGCCTCAACCACAGCAGGGGGTGCCTTTCCTGAGTTAGCCTTTCTGTTAGCTCACTGCCCCCTTAGCCATCAAAGGTAAACTCTCTCTGGCCTCAGACTCAAAATCCATCTTCATGCTGACCCTGGCCTCAACTCTTTGAACCACAAATGCCCCCAATGCCCAGCATATTATCCTCTTCATGACTTTCATTAGATCTTGAAGACTTTTCATCTCTTTTCAGGCATGGAAGTCCCATCACTTCATTTCATGTAGTTGGGACATGCTTTTGGGAGAGACCGGTGTAGAAAGGGGGGCATCCTACTTGGTAAAGTGGGGGCAATGAAAAAGGGGAAAGCCTTCGAGGAGATAGTTTGACGCAGAGGCTATAAGAATGGACTCAACTGGCAGAATGAAAGGGCAGGGAGTGAATGTGAGGATTGAGCAGGACCAGGGGGCATTTCCTTCTCTTGGACTTGGTCTCCCTGTGCATTGGCATGGACCCCCATGGCACCTAATCAGACAGCATTTAGATAAGTGTGAAGGTCAACCCTTGGACTCAATTATAGGGATAATAACACTTTGCTCCTCTGAGAAATACTAAAGTCCGGCAACGCAACCCACAAACCTTTTACTGACACACATTATGTCTTTGTCCACTTCATCTTGGCTATAATGTCGCAGCTTGAACTTCTGTGTATCTTGTACATACATAACTGATTAGAGGCAACACAGTTTACAGAATGGAAAACGTGGGTCAACAGTGTGCTTAATAGAAGGGGAGGGTGTGCTCTGAATGGTGGTGGGTGTTATATGGTGTGGATAATGACAATAGCCCAAGGCTTTCAATACAGATCAGCTGTGCTGTTTTGGCAATTAGTATTCTCCTTCTTCACATGATGGCAGCCCCACGCTGGTCACACAGGTCATGTGCTGTATGCAACCCCTTTAAAGAGCTGCGTTCATCACCCTGGAGCCTTTTTAAGGATGCAATGGCAGGATCTTTGGCTGCAAATTTCCAGCGAAATCTCAATCTGTGGGGCGGGAGCTGGAAATACCATGATAGTGTTCACCATCATTGTCTGCAGCACTTAAAACCCTATCTGCACTTGACAATTTACCTAGTACATCATGCTTATTTTCTTACTTTGAGTCTTACATTCCTTTAGATAACAGATAATATTTCCCCCATTTTAAAAAAGGGGAAACAAGGCACCTAAAGCAATGATATCCCATAGAAATATAATGTGAACCATGCATGTAATTTAAATCATCTCCAGTGACCATATTAGAAAAGGAAAGTGGACAAGGTTGAATCAGTTCCAATGATATGCTTTATTCCAGTATGTCTAAAATAGTATCATTTCAATGTGTAATAATCTATATCAGTGGTTCTCAACCTTCCTAATGCTGCGACCCTTTAATACAGTTCCTCATGTTGTGGTGACCTCCAACCATAAAAGTATTTTCGTTGCTACTTAATAGCTGTAATTTTGCTACTTTTATGAATCATGATGTAAATATCTTGCATGCAGGATATATTTTCATTGTTACAAATTGAACATAATTAAACATAATTAAAGCATAGTGATTAATCACAAAACTATATGTAATTATTTATTGTGAAATATTTATGTGTTTTTTGATGACTTTGGTGATGCCTGTGAAAAGGTCATTTGACCCGCAAAGGGATCACAAACCACAGGTTGAGAACAGCTGATCTATATGAAAATCACCATGGCGACAATTCACCTTTTCTTTTTGTGCTAAGAATTTGATATCAAATTTGTTTCTTATACTCTTATGTCGTGGACCATGTTCAAAAAGTCCTTGCAACCATTGGCTACTGACATCGGTAGTGAGAATTGGAGGAACCGAATGGGGAGATCAGTCCAGGACCCATGTAGTAAAAACAATGTTTGCAACTCAGGGAACCACTAGAAAGACTTCTGACATGTATAAACTAAAATAGCCTCACACATTACACCAACTAACTAAAGAGAACATATCTGTGCCATTTGACCCAAAGCATTTTGTGAGAGCCCTCTTTCAACGTCCCCTCTATTTTATTTCCTTAATTTCTTCCTTGTTATTTTATGAGAAGTGTGGAAGCCTGCTGTTGTAAAACCACTGACTGCACCGCGGAAGAAAGGTGAGGCTTTCCACTCTCATAAAGAGTTACTGTCTCAGAAACCTCCGGAGGCAGATCAACGACCCTGTACTACAGGGCTGCTATGCGTTAGCGTGGACTCACTGGAGGTGACGTGATTTCTTGTTGTTTTGGGGAGAAAAGAGATGATTGGATCCCTTTTAAGCAAGATATCTTCCTGGTGGTCTAGTGGTTAGGATTTGGTGCTCTCTCTCAAGAAAGGTATCTGGAGCAGGGGAAACAGATGGGGCAGTGCTGCCTAGGTCCTGGATAACAGTATCAGAACCCACATCAGTTCAGACTTTGACAGGTGCCAGAAAGTGATCAATGGCTTTAGCCTGCTTTACTAGGCAAATCTCCCCCCCTCCCATCACTGCCCTGGTGGGAGGAGGAGGCCCAGCCTTGCTCCTGAGGAGCAGCTGCTGGATTTGAACCATCAACCTTGTGGGCCGCAACCACCCACACACAACCACTGTACCACCAGGGCTCAGCTTACAAGGCAAATCTTAAATCAATGGGGTGAGGGGTGCCTTTAATGATAAGTATCCCTCACTTGGTATCCATCCGACAGGTACCTGGTTGAAAATGCCAATGTGTATTAAACCACACATTTAATGAAAATATGGAGATACTAAGATGAATGCACAACTCTAAAACAACTAGCCATAACTCCAGTAGTCAGAATTTAGTTATCATAAATATTAACCAGTTATAAGCTATGAAAGACGCTCTACTGGTGCAGAGGTTAAGTGCTGGGTGGCTCACCAAACGTTTGGCAGTTCAAACCGACCAGCCGCTCTTTGCCAGAAAGATCTGGCAGTCCCCTCCCAAAAGTCCTTTCTGGCAGTTCTCCTCTGTCCTGTAGGCTGGCTCTGAGTTGAAAAGTAACTCAACAACCCTGGGTTTGAGGTCTGAGGCTTTTATTTATCACATTATTAATGCAAACATTTCTTAAAAACAGATATCCCAAGTCCTCAATTCAAAACCACCAGCCTCTGCTCAAGAGCAAGATGCCCTGGCCGTTGGACCCGGTAATCAGTTACAGTCTGGGAAAGCCACAGGGCGGTCGCTAGGAGTCAGCACGGACTGGTGTGTGGTGAGTGTTGTTTGGGCCGGCCTTGTGGGACACTCTCTGGAGACCATGACCCATCAGCCTCTCGTGTGTTTGGTTCTAGAGTCTGAGGCTGGGACTCCGCATTATTCCCACATGCAGCCATGAGAAATACAAGAAAGCCTCAAAACGTTTGTGGGAAATCTCATATGCATACGTCTTTTATTTTTTTTTTTGCGGGGGGGGGGGAGGCGGGCATCACTGCCTCTCGTGGTCGTGGGCGCTACCCAGTGCCGCTCCTGAGAGCCACCGCTGGATTTGAACCTCCAAGCCCGCGGGCCGCAGTCCCGCACTCAAGCACTTACGCCACCAGGGCTCAGCCCATATGTCTTATTTATGTGTCAGCTTAAGAGCCTCATAAACTTTTTCCAGTGCCCTCCCCACATCGGATTTGAATTCCAGATGAAGAAGCTCGGTTTTTCACTTACTGTCATGTGTTAGGCTGGGTCCTCTTGGCAGGAGGAGAATCCATGACTAGCATGCATTTCGATTTGACAGCTCCCCCAATTATGAATTGTAATTACACAGGACGTAAACTTGAGTTTAAGTGGTTGTAAAATGACTCCAATTCTTGTCACACTATTAATTTAATAAATAGGATATTTAGCTGGGGGTCTTTGTAATTAAGACATCATCAGAGTGAAAGATTCTTCTAAACACGGTAAGACAAACATTTGGACAATTCCCCCCCCAAAGGTAGAGACAAAGAGATGGAGAATGATGACACTAATCTCTTTGCCTTTAGCTGTTTATCACACCATGAAAGCCAAAACAATTACTCAGGGCTTCCTGGGGTAGGCATGACCGGCAAACAGCAAAATGCTATTTCCTTGGAGAATGTTTTCCGCAGTGCTTCACGCCGGCAGAAGGAAAACCATTCCCCCACAGGAGCAGCCCTCCTTCTGAGCGCAAATACAAACGCACAAAAATGACATTATGTTCTTGCCTGCCTGGGGCACAAAGAATCACCTATTCTTAACAGAACTTCAGGTGTGTGATTTTCTGCCATTTCCCTTCTTTTATTAGATTAGAATGACTGCCCCTTGTAAGAGCAAAGCTGTAACGTGGTACTATCTGGGCGCTGGAGGATACATACTGCGGTACATTATGTCTTTAACTTAACTTGACACATTCTTGCCACGCAGGGATTTTTAGAGTCTGTTCCGACAGGTGTAGGAGGGGTAGTAATTATTTTTTCCCTTTTCCAGGCAGTTTTACCCCCCATTAAAATTCAGAGTTCACTAATTAAGTAATCGTGAAAAGTGTCACCCGTGACAAAATGGGATTCGGTTAAGAAAATCGGTATGACTTTTATTTCCACCTCTTCTCTCAAATTTCTTGCAGCCAGCATCACTTTGTTTTCTACGATGACATAATTCCCAGAAGAATGGCCCATTTTACCAGCTATCATTTCAGGTTAATAAAATATAATATTTTAAAAGTGCTACAACTCCATTTTAATTCGTCCATCCATTAAGAAGAGATTTGAGGCGATAGGAGGCTGCAGAGGAGGGATTCCGGTGTGCATGACACACAACGCACACCCGCTGTCATCCAGCGGGTTCACACCCAGAGGGACCCTTTCCAAGGGGTTCTGAGATGGTAACTCTTTGCATTAGAAGACAGCCTCGATTTTCTCCAGAAGAGTGTCTGTTGGATTTGAACCGCTGACCTTGAGGTTAGCAGATTGACTCATAACCCCAGTGTCATCAGAGACATTTGGCATTAATTGAAAACTCAACTATTACATTTAACTAACATCTTCAAAGAGTCTAGACCTTTGTGGTGGACTTGTTTTAGGAGGGACCTCGTACCAAGATGCATTTCTGCTGCTGTTGCCGCGAGCTGACATTGAGGTGAACTCTGATTCAGGGCTGCCCTGGGCACCACGGGACCCAATGACAGCTTGTCCTATACCATTTCCATCATGGCATCTGGATTATGTCATTGTGATACACATAGTTCCCAGGAGCTGAATTTTGAGTGTGGATTGTGAGACTTTTCTTCATAATGGTTTTAGTCTGGATGTCCTGTTGCAAACGGTGCAACATCAAAGCAACATACAAGCCTCTTCTGACAGATGGATGGTAGCTGTGCTTGAGGCACATGGCCTGGAATTGAATCTCTGCTGTCTTGCATGAAAGACAAGGCTTCTACCATCAACCCACCAGCACCCCCCAAAAATGTATTAGGAGCCTGTTTCTGCTATAATCTCACTCACTCGTTTACTGTCACTGAGTTGATGCTCACTGATAGCAGACCTAGAGAACAGGGTAGAACTACCCCCTGTGAATTTCTGAGACGGGAACTCTTCACACGGATAGAAAACTTATCTTTCTCCTGGGAAGCAGCTGGTGGTTTCAAACTGCTGATCTTATGGTTAGCAGCCCCACTCATAACCCCTATGCCACCAGGCCTACTAAATAGATCTCAAATGATGCCATTGAACTTCATATGGTTATAGTTTTTCTACAAAAGATGCTTCCTGGTGTCTCCTGTTTAATTAAATGCAAGCATATGATTTATATGTTTCTTATTTATTTGATTCTTCAGATGCATAAAAGGATGGTAATATATGACTCATCTATTCCCAAGGGTTGCTAAGTAAATAGTCTCTATGTTTCCAAAGACTGTTGGGAAAAATTTAAAACACGGTTGCTGGATTTCTTAATTCTTTCTCACACTTAACTATGTTCATATGCAGTTTATGCTAGGAGTTTGTTGGAATCCTATTTCTTGAAGGTGGACACAGCTTTCAATGCAAAAAAATTTATTTTCAGATATATGGTTAAAGTTAAAAGTCCTGTTGTAGCAAAATGAGCAGAACTGTCAGAAGTTGACTGTTTGTGCCACATGAATTTTTGCCATTTCTTAGAATGTGAATTTGTAAGAATCTGGTTTGGATTTCCTGGAACAAAGGAACAGTTATTTCTCACCAAATATTCAGATAAAAACCTTTGAGGGTGTTTCTTATCTATACTTCTCCTTCTTATATGTCATTTAAGCCATCCCAGACATTTGCCTGGTTCTTCATCTTGTTCTGACATGCAGATTTGAAATGACAGGCTTTGACATCTTTCTGAACAAAGGCTAGGAGTGACATAAACTCACTGCTGTCAAGTCGATGCTGACTCATTACGACCCTGTTCGACAGGGCAGAGCTTTCCCGAGGAGGGCTGAGACTGTCATTGTAGGAAGTCTGATCTTCCTCCCACAAAGTGCTGGCGAACAGCCCAATGCACAACCCCTCTGCCACCAGAGCTCTGGGGGGAAAAGGATAGGTGAAAAAAAGATCGAGTTCAGGTTCCTGAAGCTGAAGTTTTGAATGGTACCAGATCATGAATGCGTAAAGACAGAACTCCAGGCAAACACACAGGTAGACCACGTAGTCCAAAGTCTTCAAACACCTTGTTCAATGTGGTGAGCAGAGAAATTGTTATGCAAATATTTTATTTGGTAAATAACAGCAGGTGAAGGACAGGAGTCCATTTCCCAAATAGAAAAGAGCACGCCATCTGACAGTGTTGGGCCCCTTCATCCTGACAGGCCTGGGCTATGGAGGGTGGAGGGTGAAGGGTGCAGGACTAAAGGTCCAAGGTTAGAGTTTTCTCACAGCTGTTCTAACCTTTCCAACACTTCCTAAGTTCCCGTGAGGAAGCCCTGAGCTACAGGAAGAGGCTCTCAGGAAAAGGCCTTCTTCCAGCCTGTCCATTCAGGGAGCTGACTCAAGAACACCTTCAGGCAGCATTCATTCCAGGCTGAGTCATCTCAAATATTGGCTGAGACCAGACCAAATGTGCTGACTGGAAGCCCATATGCCAACAGTCTAGTATTTAAAAGTGAGGCATTAGGTTAACAAATTGTTTTAAAAAAATGTGTCCCATCCTGCTCCTTGAACACATGATTTCATAATGATTGGAAGGACAGGTGTGTGTTCAGAATGCTTAGCTTGTTAAGAGTTCACACTGAAGTTGGGCTCTCAAGTAGTCCTGGCCACAGCTTGCACAGCAAGCCCCTCTCTCTGCCTATGCCACCTCAAGCTTGCCAAGTGCATGTGAGCTATACAATGCAGACTTCTAAGCCTGGCCACAAACCCACTCCCACACTCACCCTTTGCCCGCCCCTCATTTGCTGAGAGATGTACACTCAAGTGCTGCTTGCCTCAGGAGTCTGGTCCCATGGAAGAGGTCCATGCATGCACTTCAAAAGGGCAGATGATATCCTATAAGGAATTCTTGGTTCCTGAGGTTAAACCCTGGAGGAAGATCAGAATGGGCTTCTCTAGGCAAAGGCCCCTCTTCACTGGAACAAAAAGTTCTCCCTATAGCTTATGTCCAAATCCAAACCCTTCGTGTCCAGTAGATTCAGACGCACAGTGATTCTATAGTGAGCATAATTGCCCCACGGAGTTTCTGAAACCGCAGTCTTTAATGCAGCATATCGCCCCATCTTCCTCCCGAGGAGCAGATGGTGAGTTCAAACCAGTGACCTTACGATTAGTGTCTGAGAGATTAATCATGCCGCCAGGGCTCCGTGTAGGCTGTGGAAAGCCAGCAATGAATTACTTCTACGTACGGCAGGGGAGTCTGACTGCTTCCCAATGGAAAGCAGTACCTTCTGTAGAGCTGACCCTTGGCTGTTCCCCTTTCATTTTCAGTGTGTTTTTCCTCTTTGGGCTCATCAATGGTATTGGAGGAAGGGAACGTATTTTCACTCTCTGAGAAAGTTGACAGGTGACTTGTTAGCAAGACAGTGTAGACCTTACAGTACCCGTTCAAGTAAAATCAGAACACACGTTAGCATCCACTTGCCACCCCAATCCTGTTCTTCAGAAACAACATTGTTGATGGAAGCAGCTTTTTAGGAAGGCTGGAATCAGCAGATGAATAAAGTCCACCGACTTGGCTTTTCTTCGAGGAAGAACACGAGAATCCAGACTGAAGAGAACATGCAGTTGTCATGTGTTAATACAGGCAGTCTCTGGGTTATGAAAGAGCTTCATCCTTCAATCTGTCTTAAAATCACATTTGTATGTAAGTTGAAACGATCAGGAATGGTTTGTATTTAATGTTTGTCATATTATATATATATCATATAGTGTACTGTTTTGCATTAAAAATGGGAAAGACACACTTTCAAATACACTAAAACAGCTTAAACATAGTAATAGATTCATAATAATAAAGGTTTGGTGCATTATCAGGTAGTGCCTGTTTTTTATTATGAACCATTATATTGATTCCAAATTTTTAATAGTATAGGCTTTGCAGGTAGATTCATCCCTACACGGTGTGCTTAAGTCAAACGTTCATAATCCAGGGACTGCTTTACACACCTAAACGTGAGTTTTTATTAAAAGCAGATCACATCATTCAGGAAATTCAGAAAACTCCATCTAAATATGCTGAGTGAAAGATATTCCTCATCAGCTCAGACTCTTATAGCCTCATCACAATAAAATGCAGGTGCATTGATTTAGATCAGGCCTTCATTACATTTTAGAATAAGTTTTTGGAATCTCCATGTATTGATATGCACAAGTCTGATTCCTGAGCATTGTGACAAAAGCTACCAGCTGATAATGATGAAGCTCATTGTTGCCAGAAATAACACAGTTTGCCTTTGGTTTGTGCTAATAAAGTATAAGACAACTTAAATTCTGATTTTAATATCATAAATCCACCTTATTGCAAATAATCTCAAACTCTGCACGCTATCCGCATTTGCATGTGTATTCTTCGGGGAGCCTGAGGAATAATTTGCTGTTTATGCTTCTAATGTAAATCTCCAATTTCTGGGTGGCCACTCTGGCCCTGGGCCAGAGCTCTACTTTATCTTCATCTTTTCTGATTTCTTACATCAGAAGAGACTGTTGGTTTGAATAACAAACATTCAATCGACTTGGACGTGGGGTGGCAGGCAGCACAGGCATTACCTGTTTACCTTTTATTGCCTTCTTCGAATTGACTTTTCTGGGAACAAAACCAATAAGACATGCTGTTCCTTCATCTAGTTTTTACCCAGGTTATTTATCAGAAGACATATTTATTTATTTTCTTCCCTGCCATTTCAGAGTAGAGTGTCAGCCGAGTGAAGAACTCAGGCTGGAGCTAAGTTTCTGACCTCACACTACCAGAGGGCGTTGCTGTACCAAGTCACGCAGGAGCTCATTGTCCTCAAAACTCGGTGTGTGTGAATGTGTGTGTGTGTGTGTGTGTGTGTGTGTGTGAATTCCAAGGATGCTGCTGTTCACACATTTGCAGCCCGCAGCACAGCAGTGTGCCAGGGATGGAAGAAGCATGTGCACAGGTGTAGCCTCTTTGAAACTTTCCGGTGGTTCTTCCCCATCCGTCTCCCCTTTGCTGTCTGACACAGTAATTGGCCTAATAAAAGGCAGAAACAAGAATTTATTACACCTCGGGCAGTACTTAAAACAAACTTTATTCTCAGGAACAGCAGTTATGTCTACTTGCTGCAGGATATTTTGATATTTCCTCTAAATACTTAGTCTGAATATATTCAAAGTCAAACTGCTAATCACTCAATTTCCCTGCTACTTCCCTGGTCCCCCAGGTGGCCTCTTATGGTCCTCAATGTAAACACTGCTTTGGAAAGATACATAGATCAGCATCCCTCGAGTCACATGATCACCATCAATCTGTGAAAATAGCATGATTAAAAATAAAAGTCTCTTAGTACTCTACCAACAGGCTTTGGCATAATCTTGGCAATCATTTAGGTTTTTTTTTGCTGTTATAATTTTTTCCCAAGTGGAAGTAGTCTCATATTTTGCAGAAGTTGTCCAAGCTAGTGAACATCCATCCATCTTCCCGGCACTGCATCCGTCAGCTGAGTGTATTCAGTCCACATAGACATTAGTAAAGTGAGTGGGGAACTGCTTGGCGGCTGCTCCTTTCATCTTTTAAGAAACTGCAATACAAATTCCTGAAATCGTTAATGCGGGAATTTTTATTCTTTAAATCTTCCAGTGGTAAAGCAACAAGAAAACAGGTAGCATGTCCTTTGGTGGGATCTTATTACACTTGTTCTATATGTAAACTGATATTCTTTGATGCCAGCACGTTGCTCATACAGAGGAATCTCTGCACAACGAAACGAAAACAGAACGGAAGAGGACAAAAGAAACTGTCAGTCTCTGCGGATGGGAGTTAGATACAGTAACAGATTGTCTGGTAACACAAATTGGCAATAATACAAAAAATCTACATATTACAGTATTTCAAGAAAAATAACTTCATTTGAATACAAAAGGATAGATACACTTTCTTTTTTTGTTTGTTTGTGTGTGTGCAATTTTTCTTTCCGTGTTTCTCTAGCCACTCCTGTTACGGTGGGTGTGCGCTCGCACTGGGGTGTCGCAGTGCTGCTAAGATATGCAGGGGGGGTGGACTGGCTTGAGCTCTGGGGGAGGGGCTGTTACACATGTGTATCACTAACATCAGACAAAGAACTCCTCGAACCAACAAGGGTTACAGAGCAACGTTCACTAAAGCACAGGTCGGAGGGGGTTCGGGGACGGAAGCAGGCCAATATGGCAGCTTGTAACAGATTTCCTTATACCCACAATGCACTGACAGCAAAGAATGCTTCTATTTGGCTGGTCCACACACGGCGCAGAGGGGCCCACACGCGGGGCGCGCCCCGGAAGAGTAGCAACTGCTTCTCCGTGGGTTGGTGGGTTGGTTGGGTCCGTCTGTCTGTCCTGGTTGGGGTGGGGGCCGTCACAGTCTTTCTGATCCACCCCGGGCCCCGGCAGCGGGCGATGCGATTTTCGGGGATCACGTCCACAGGGTCACCGTCTCCGGAGTCCGACACCTGCAGTCTCGACTCAGACGTGCGCTCCACGGTTGGTAGATATGGCTTAGTTCAGTCCGGCCGGCGTCCTTGGGACACGGGGTGGGAGTGGGGGGCTGCGGGGTGTCTGCGCGTGTGTTTCCTAGGTTAGTGGCAAAAGCTTGGGCTGTGCTTGCGTCCCCAGGGCGCGGCCCGTCCTCTGGCCCCAGGCGGTGCCTAGATGGCCAGGGGCCCTGCTGGCCCGAGCAGCAGCGCGGCCAGCAGCAGCAGCAGCGCGGCCAGCAGCGGCAGCACGGCAGAGTGCGGCCGGAGCGCGGCCTGGCCCGAGTCTGCGCCGCAGCTGCCCGCTTCCTCGCAGCGCAGCTTCTCGCAGAGGATGCCCGTGTACGCCTCCGGGCACTGGCAGCGTGCGTTGTTGTGGCACGTCCCTCCGTTCTGGCAGTGCAGCAGCTCATTGTCGCAGACATTCGCTGTAGCACGAGGGGGTGGGGGGGAAAAGGCAGAATCAATTTAAGTACATCGTGTTTTCAGCTTAATAAAATATATACACATGTATATGTATCTCTATCGATCTCGCGTTCTCCCTCCCCTCCAACAAACTCGGCTTGGGACTTGCGTTTCCAAACGAATGTAGTTTGCTGCCTTCCCTCCCTCCCCCTCCCTCCCCCTTTCAATCTTGGATAGGACCATGGCCCACTTCCGGCCATGGAACACAAGTGAAAGGGATTGATAACTCTTGGGCTGGCACTGTCTGCTCCTCGTGGAAGTGGGACACGGTGTGACTTCATGGTTTTTAAGGGACACGTTTTGAAGCCAAATGAATGGTGATTGTAATGAAAAGCCGGAGTGCTAAAATGACCAGAACCTTCCAAGCGGGAGGGCCATTCTCCCAGCCCAGGATCCCAGGCATGGCACTTCTGTCAGCAGGTGACAGCAGGGAGCTGTGGGACTTAGGGGATGAGGGGGCCCTGGAGACAGCATGCTCCAGGCAGCAGCAGCAGCAGGACCTGAGGAGGTCTTCACCCTGGGCCATGCGATTTAGCAGTCACGATAGGACAGCCTATTGGGATTCTTTTCATCTTACACACATGGAAAAAGAACCCAAGGTTAACTTGGCTTCCCGGAATTAGAAATAAATACAACTGGTGAAACCCTGATTACCAAAATGTCATTGTACCCATCAATTTGTTAAAACAAACAAACAAACAAACAAAAAGGACTTTCATTAAATCAAGACCAGCATTTCCACAGACTAAAATTCTTTCATGGCCTTTACCATGTAACTTCCCCCATTTAATAATTCCTTATCTTTTCAAAATTCTGGTTATCCTCATTAATTCCATGGCTTCTATACTTTTCGATAATCAAGGTTTCACTGATTTAGCAGAATGTTAAATAGAACCCAGGGAAATTAAAACAACAGCAAAGAGTAAAAGAGCCAAGAACACTTCGCAGCAACAGATGCTGCTTAAGCATTAAACATATAGAACCACTCTAGAAGAGCACTAGGGGCAAAGCGGGAAAGGTCGTTTTGTATAAAGTACAGCATTTTTCAATTAAAACGAATGTCATGGCCAAATTCCACCAGGAGTCAAAGTCCCACATGAATCAAATACCTACAAACCCTCACTCTCTCACATCCACATCGTCATTTAGAGCGAAGTCGTTTCAGAAATAACTCCCACCCTCTAAGTAAGAGCTGGATGAAGAACCTTGCCTAATCCATTCACCATTTCCATAAGTCTCATCACCTTCCACATAAACATGCAAATGAATGAAGACATGATGGCAGTGCTAGCTCCAAAGCAAATACCCAGGTGCTGAACACAAGACCTATCCTACTTCCTTTCTCAACAAGTGTTGGCTGATCTCTGGCACTATTTTGTTAACACAGTGATGTAAGTTTCAAATGTAGCCATCCTCACTATCTGCAAAGGTCAGAAGTGAATATTTTTAAGACCCGTTACACCTTTCAAGCTTGACGCATTGATGTACACAAAGTTCTAAAGATTATCCAGGCTACCTTCCACTGGGTGGATTAGAAATCTTGACGATTAGACCCAAATTATAGGACTTTATGTGCCACGGCCTTTAAAAGAGCAGGATCTCTCATTGTGAAGTGACAATGACAGACATAGAGCGGTGAGCCTAATGGTCAGAACTGATACGCCTTCCCACCCCCGTTACCTTTTTATGTTGTTAATTTGGGAAGCATATACAGGTTTTGAGGATCTTGTTTTGCTTACACTTCAGAAATATCTGCTTAATTGGGGCAACATGGGATAAACAGGTCCAAATAACTGCTTCCATTTAAAGTTAAAGATTCTCAGCATTTCTTGTTCCAGGCAGCAGATTGCTGAATGGGATATTTCCTTTCATTTGTGCACTACAGGTAGGGAAATATCTGTTCCATCAATATCGATAATTGCTTGCCTTGAATAATTGAGAAGAAATCAATAGTTAATTAAATATCTCCTCTCTTGGGGAAAAAAAGTGATTTTTTTTCTTCTTTGACCTGAATGTAAATCAGTTATTGAACATGTCCTCTTTTTTCTTTTTTAAGAAGCCGGTGATTAAGTTAACATTTGTTACTCTTCTTAAATTTAAATAATCTTCTAGTGGATTCTGCGGGTTGTGAGAAAATCAGTAAATACACAAAGAGCAAATGTAGCCCAGGATTAATACGCTGCGGAGCTGGGGAAATACATTTCATATAAAAGATTAACAGGAAAAAAATGAAACGTGGGCTTTATTTCATGTCTTTAGAATTCACTATAAAACATGCTGTAGGTGATCCCGTGAGTACAGTATACCTTTAACAAATTGGATATTTTGTTCTCTGCACCGTTGGCTCTCAGCTTGAGATTCAGGTGCTGGAAGTACATCTGCATCTAACTCCAGAGCGTACTGCTATTATTGACCACCCACTCCATCTTTGTGTCATTTTCACCCAAAATTGTACTGGCTAATGAATAAACTAGGTGGTTATCAAATATCACTGAGTCCCTGTTCAGCATTTCAAACTCAGCACTAAACCCTACAATGACAATGATAACAAAAACCTCAGGGTGCTGAGTGGATTCTGAACCACCTATACCCTGAGGAAAGTAAAAGAAACATACAGCATGATTTCTGCTCGATGGAGTTCAAATCCAGTTGGGAAGATAAAAAAATACATGCATACAAAATTGATCAAATAAGTTAAAATGACTTAAGTATTAATGCTACCTAGCTTAACCAACATCTTTTGTGTGCCAGGAACCCTGCAAGACATCATGGTTTAACTCTGCATTAAAGGAACTCCAAGTCTGGTGCAAAACAGGCCCACAAACATATGCAGTAATAATTATGACCTAATATAAAAAGACTATGAAGGAAATATTTTCAAACTTCCAGGGGCAACTTGAATGATTTAAAAATAGTTGGGCTTGAGAAGATTAGGGAAGGTGATAGGGAGGATGTTATACTTGGATATCAAGCAAATAATGATAGAAATAGCATCAGGGATGGAGGGGACTATAGGAGTGGAATCAAGGGAAGGAGAAGTATATTTTGATGATTGTTAAGCAATTGGCTATTGACTCTTAAATCTCCCTTTCTGAGCTTGAGGCTGAAACCCCACAAGCAGTTACCTAGATCCACAATAGGGAAGGTGCAAAGAGGAAACAGGAGATTTCCCTTTTTCCTGGTTGCTCTTCCTACTGGCATTGTCTCCTCTATCACCCTACCTCCCAAGAGCATCCTTTGATTTCCATGCTCAGCATTCCCCAGAACTAGCTCTCTTTCCACTTTCAAGTTCCCCCCACCCTTGTGCAGCATCTCTCTGTCCTAGAGGAGTTCCTTCCATCTGGGCATCGTGACGTCTGAGTCAGAACACAGTGGCCCGGGATTGGTGTTACTTTGATTCAGCAGCAACCAGAAGTGCAGGGTCCTAGTGTCTGGTGTTTCTTCTCCAAGCTTCTTACTCAAAACCTACTGCCCTGGACTTGGTTCAGACTCACAGAGATCAAGACTGGGCAGGATAGGACTGTCCCCAGGAGTTTTCAAGATTGTAACCATTGAATACCTAAAACACAGCCCATTAGGTCATCCAGGCTATAAGTCTCTAGTTTCTGATAATTTTATCTTCTCTGTAATTCCTCAGCTACACGTGGAGGACTTTTTTACAGTTACTGTTTCTGAGGAAAGTTCCCTGAGGGATCTGTGAGATAGATATAGGACTGCTAACCCCAAATTTGGTGGTTCAGACTCACCCACTGTTCCTTGTAAACATTTAGTCTTTGAGATCCTATAAAGAGCCCCTGTGAGCCAGAATGAACTATATATACGGCAGTGACTTTTGTGTTTAATTTAAAAATTTTTTGACGCACCTGTTTATTTCCTTTAATGACTTCTCTCTGT
This sequence comes from Nesogale talazaci, assembly GCA_004026705.1. Taxonomy (NCBI): domain Eukaryota; kingdom Metazoa; phylum Chordata; class Mammalia; order Afrosoricida; family Tenrecidae; genus Nesogale; species Nesogale talazaci. The sequence continues at coordinate 335,959 of PVJH01000184.1, forward strand.
TGAAATACCTATCTGGTTTCAATTTTCTGCCTGGACCTTGACTGAGAGACACATAGAACATATTAGTGACTAATGAAAGAATTGGAGTGACTTCTGTGTAGGATGTGCACAGAGAAAACGGAGATGGGAAAAGAAGCTTGTGAATATTCTGCATAATATAATATGAAATTTAAACAATAGGCAGTGAGAAGATTTATAAAGGGATAGAATAGTGAGGATGGACCAGAGGACAGACAGAGTAGAGGCAAGGCACTCAGATACTTTGAGGTCAAAGATAGAGCAATAGGGAAAGAAAAGAGGAAACAGATTTACATACAAGCTGTATGACATATAAGAGAGATTGTGCCATTCCTGTTTGGGGCCTTAGGGTGAACCAGCATGGGATTCATTAAAAAATAATAGGAAAGGAAATGTTTAGTCACAAAGGAGGCCTATTGACGTTGAAGTGTCTGTAGGCCATTCTGTCGCGTTCCGGGTTCAAAAGTTGGGTCTACTGGGGACAAAGACTTGGAGCAGGGAAGGTGGTCATCCTGGTTACACGGAATGGAGTCACAGGGGTAGACAACTATCAGGAGTCAATGTTCAGAATAAAATGAAAGACTAAGATGGAACTGAAGGGTATCAGTAGGGAAGCCAAGTCAAGAGGAAGGAAGACCATGAAGGATGTTGAGAAGACATGTCAGCAAAGTGAAATGATGATATGAAGATATGGAATTAATCATAGCAGTGCCCATGTTGCAGTTGACTTATTAGAAGTAACTAGACTAGTGGAAGAGTACAAAAGGCAGACCACTTCCAGCAAGGGCAATGGGAAATTTCCAAATAACCTTTGCATGTTTCTAATTGAGGTGGCCCCAATGGATTTTTGGAATAAACAGAACAGGGACAGGAGAAATTTGAGAAATCCACATTCAGGAGAGATGTTTAACTGTCCTTGTAAAACAGTGGTTTCCTAAAGTGGACAATTTTGCTACTCCAGGGTTCTGCTAGTAACATCTGCAGGTTTCTTTGCTTGTCACAACTGGGGGCAGAAGGAAGGCAATGCTATTGAGATGTGAAAGAAGCATCCCTTCCCAAATGTTAACAATGGCTCAGTAGAGAAAAATGTAGTGGGAAACCATCAAAATTTAGGAAATGAGGATAACATGATAAAAAATTGGGAGGATGAGAAGCTATCTTCCTCAGTGGTTGGGAGTTAGGCTCAGAGATGATAAATCGTGGACAAGATGGCAGCATCCAAGAAGCTGGAGGAGCCGGCAGAGAGACCACATGGCTTTGCCCTGATGGAGCCAGACCTCTGAAGTTGGAGTGGCCACATGAAAACCTCTGCCAGCGATGGGTTGCTTCTGCTGTTGACGGACTCTGAGCCCTGGAGGCAAGAAGCAATGTGGAGACCTCTGCCCGCACCAGGATTCTGTTACTAGCAGAACCCTGGAGTAGCAAAATTGTCCACTTTAGGAAACCACTGTTTTACACAGACCCACTGACCTGTGACTTCCCTACCGGGACTAATACACCAATTGAAGGCCAAATAAGATGGTGGGTCAAGAGGAAAGTAAAAGGAAACAGAGGAAAAAAACAGGAGGCAAAGGACATTTATAGTGGTCTAAATACAGGGGTGGAGTCTAGACTATTAATCTGGAGATAGTCATTGAGTAGCCAGTGAGGCCTCCGTGTGGGCATGGCTTTCTCCTGAGACTTCTGGGAAATCTTGTGATATTTCCCTCATGAAAATGAGAAGCTATCTTCCCCAGTTGTTGGGAGTTAGTCTCAGAGATGATGAATCACGGACAAGACAAGATAGCAGCATCCGAGAAGTTGAAGGAGCCAGAGGAGAAGCCACACGACTTTGCCCTGATGGATCCAGACCTCTGACGTGGGGACCCCTGCCAGCTATGAGTTGCTTCTGTCACCACTGAACGCTATTGATGGACCTTGAGCCCTGGAAGCGAACAGCCATGGGGAGAACCCTGCCAGCGCTGGGATTCTGCACCCACTGACCTGTGACTTCGTGAGTTGGAAGGAGACATTATAGACTGATATCAGGCATATGGGCTAATATCAGACTTATGACTTTGAAATGGACTGGGTTGGGATGCTTTCTTAGTGTTCCATTCCTTTTGCATATAAAACATTCCCTTATATCCAAAAAAAAAAAAAAAACATTGGGAGGACAAGATTATTCTGGCAGTTGTGTTGGGTCAAATAATGATTGGAGACTAGAACTAAGAAATACATCCTCAATTAATGTTGGAGGTAAAAGAATGAAAGTTTGGATCAGGAAATTAGGAAGATGAGCAGTTATCCTTGATCTACGGCGGGGGTAGGGGTGGGGGAGGGGGGACGCAGAATGAAGACAATGGGAGAGGCAGTGAATTTGTAGGTGCCAAGCCATGAGAGTTAGAGGTGACTGAAATGGACCTTTGGTGGCACTTCTGGGTAAGTGTTAGACTGATGACCAGAAAGACAGAAGTTCAAACTCACCCGCAACTCCAAGGGAAAAACATGAGATTCTATTACTGTATGATTTATAAATTCCTGGAAACCCGATGCGGGCTTGCTGTGAGTTGGAATGGATTGTATGGTGGGGGTGGGATGGGTGTATGGAAGGAGTAAAACTGCTTGAAAGTCAAAAGTAAGTGTGAATTACTTTATCTTCTTGGGGTCATAATCACAAAAGACTGAGATTTAATACAGACCCACCCATGCATATTGCTCACCGCTAAAAGATGATGTAAAAGGAACTCAAGTCACCATTTTCACTACACTTGTTCTTTGCTTCCATAGAAATAATAAAATGGGAGCTTGAAGGAAACAACAGACATCATTGAGACCAGCTAGAGATGAAAGAATAGAAGATGACTTAGGGCAAAGCTAGAATTAAAATCTAGGTCCTCTGATTTACAGAATATTGTTATTTACAAAAGAACGCTTGGGTTCAATGGTTCAAGCTCCAGACTGCTGAATGAGAGATTGGCAGTTCAAAGCCCACCAGGGGTTCGCCTGGAGAAAAACCTGTGGCCGTCAGCCTCCATAAACACCCCAGCTGTGGACTATGTCCTTTTGGGTCCTTTAGAGTTGGAATCAACTCTGGCAGGGTTTGGTGTGAGGGCTATTTATATAGGAAAAAGCCCAAAAGAAATACAGTCAATGTGTGACACCATGCTGAATATCATCCTCCTCAGTATGTGGCTCATATCTCCACGTACGGGGGAGACATGAAATAACTCTTTGGTCAATTCTCAGTTGTGTTGGCCAGCTGTTTTTCTTTTAGACAACTGTGATGAGGCAGAGGTCTTTGTTGATAGCAATGAAAGGTCACATCTGCTCTAGTTCTACCACAGTCTGGCTGAGCTGCCAACGCAAATCAGCAGGGGCAGAGCACAATGGTGGAGTCAATGGAGGTCCTCTTCATTCCTCTGCAATGAACCCATTAAAGAATGAATACAAATTCACACAAACAGATCTCAGAACTCCCTATGGCTGGTGAGGTGCTGGAAAGTGGGCGTGAGTCCAGAAGCTTGAGAGAAGGGGGAGTAGGGATGTCAAAGAAGCTGGGAAAATCTACCCGTTAATGTTAGGGGTGCACTAGTGTTAGGCATTTATAATTTATAATATCATATAACCATTTATGATGGGGCTGGATAAGACCCCAGAGAAGGAATAAAGCAAAGGAGGGAATCTAAGGATGTGGACATGGGAGGAGGTGACGGGTGACCCCAATTCTTTGAGAGAATGCCCTTGGAACTTACTGATGCCAATGGTGGGTAGATGGGAACTCACACTGGGATGTGGAGCAAGGGCACTGAGGTAAAGAGTGTTTCTGACTGGTGGGGCACAAGGCACAGAAGGAAACAATCCTACATCTTTGTTGGGCTGCCCATGAGAGAAAGACAGAAAGAATTCTCCACCTTTGCCACAGGGAAGTCAGAGCCCCCTCTTCAAGTCTGCAGCTTCAAATGGCTAAAGCTCTGCCCACCAACCCATTCATACTGCATTCCAAGGATAAAGTATTCAGAACTCCTGAATCAACCTAAAAAAACTAAGGATGAGTCCCCTGTCATGGTTCTCAGGGGAAGAAACCAAATTTCCTGTCACTGGGTTGGTTCTGCCGCCAATTGTAACCCTATGAGGTGGAGTAGAGTGGCCAAGTGGCATTGCCAGGGCAGTGCATGTGTAGGGAGCCTGGTCGCGGCATCCTTGTACCAACTGGTGGCTGGTAGGTGCAGACCAGGGGCTTTGGGTTCACAGCCTGGCATCTGACCCCCGTACACCAGGGTGTCCAATCAGAACACTTCCTCACAAAAACAAGAACACAAAATTTAAAGGAAAAGCAAAACAAAACCCCCACAAAAGAACAAAATGACTGCAGATCAAGACCACTTAGTAAGGCATAAAGTACAAAATATGCGGTTCAATGTGAGAATGGACAGCAGTAAAAACAGAACAAAACAAAAAGACATTGAAAGCTATTGGAGCATAAGAAAAAAAATAGAAAAAAGAGGGAGAGAGAAACAGTCAATAACAGTGTCGAACAGATGGAGGATAGACTAAATGAGCTAGAAGACAGCGTATCTGAACCTATTAAGTCTTAAGAGAAAAAAATCAAGAAAAGCAAACAAATCCAAAGGGAAATATGAGATTCAATTAAATCTAACATTAGAATGATGAAAATTCCAGAACAACACAACAACACTGGAGGCATAGAAATGATTTCCCCATGAGATAATCAGAGAGAATTCCCCCAATCTGCACAGAGAACCAGCTTGCAAATATAGAAAATTATCTAAACCTCAATGAAAAGAGACACAAAAGATCAACCCCATGCTACATTCTAATAAAATTCTTGAAATCCAAGATGAGAGAATTCTGAAAAGAACAAGAGAAAAATAGATCAAGGGACTTTCATAAAAACAAATACTAATTTTCCCCAGAGACATATATATAATACTGGTGGGGGGGTGGTGAGCCTACCGATGATACTTTACTCAGCAACATTGTCATTCAAGAGTGAAGAGGAAGCCAAGATATTCCGCAACAAGCAGAAGCTTGGAAATTTGTCACAACCTGCTCAGCTCTGGAAATATTACTCAAGGAAATATTCCAAGTGAAAAAGCAAGAGCATTGTGTAAATACTCCTTTCTAAATGCAGAGAAGAAAATAAACACAAAAAAAAACTAGAGAGATTTCAAAAAAGGAGGGAAACATTATGAGCAATCATAAGGATCAAGTAAGAATATGACATTTTGAGAAGATAAACTAAATTACTTGAATCCCCCAATCAATACTATATTGAGTTTGTAAGAAAAGTGTGCAAAGTAAATGAATAGAATATATGTTGCACATTGCTACACTTGATCTTAGCCTAAAAGCTGCAAAGTGACTATAGAGCTGTGCAGAGCCTTGAGAAGAATGGGGGTTCCAGAACACTTCATTCTGTACATGTGGAAACTTTATGTGAGTCAACAGGCAGTTGTATGAACAGAAAAAGGGAATACTGCATGGGTAAAAATCAGGACCTATACTTAGTCAATCTGTATTTCGATCAAATCATCGGCGATACTAGCTTATAAGAAGAGTGTGGCATCAGTATTGGAGAAAGGCTGAATAACAACCCAAATATGCAGATGACACAACCCTTGCTTGCTAAAAGTGAGGAGAACTTGAAGCAATTGCTGATGAGGATCAAGGTTTGCAACTTCCAGTATTGATTAGAAAATAATGTAAAGAAGACCAAAATTCATGGAGCAGAAAGACTGAAGTCAAGGATGCTGTCTTGCTTGAATCCACAAACAATGTTCATGGAATCAGCAGTCGGGAGATCAAACGATACACTACATTGGGTAACTCTGCCGCACAGGACATCTTTAAAATGTTGAGAAGTAAGGAAGTTACTTTGAGGATTAAGATGCACTTGACCCATACCATGGGATTTTCACTCCCATCATATGCATGTAAAAATCGGACACTGAATCAGGATGACTGAAGAAGAAGCAATGCCTTTGAATTTTGGTACTGGTCAAGAAGTGGGAAAGCACCATGGGCTGGCAAAACAACAAACAAATCTGTCTTGGAAGAAGTACAACCAGAATTTCCTTCCAGGCAAGGATGGGGAGATGTCATCTCTTGTACTCTGTACACGTCAGGAGAGATTAGTCCTCGGAGAAGGACATCATGCGTGGTCAAGTAGAGAGGCAGTGGATAAAAAAGGAAGATCTTCTAAAAGATGGCTTGACTTGGTGGCTGTAACAATGGGCTGTAACAAAGTAACAATGGGCTGTAACATAAGGACGATCGCCAGGAGGGAGCAGGACAGGCAGTCTTTCATTTTCTGGGGCCTGGGGTGGCTGGCTATGATTTGGAATGGACTTGTAGCACCAGACACCAACAAGAAAAAGTTGTATAGTGTAAAGGATGATAAGGGAGATCCACCATCAGAAATTGTGGAGGCAGTAGCTTATCATGAATAGATTTATTATATTATGTTTGCATTTTGACTGTTATTCACTTGCTAAATGATGCAAGTGCAATTTGTGTAATGTAACATGTGGTGCCACTACTGAAAGAAACAAGAGGAAACAGTCAGAAGAAAAGGAGGAAGTTGATAAAACGGCTCCTCACAAGAAAAAAGCCAACTATAGTGACAGAAATATCAGAATTAAAAGACAAAAGAAACCCAAACAAAAGGAATTTCAAAACACTAAAAAGCAAATAACAAAATGAGAAGAGTAGACACTTCATTTTTGGTAATAATTCTAATTGTAAAGGGTCAAAACCCAAAGGCAGAGGGGGTGGCAAAATGGATGGAAACATGACTTATTCTTTTGCAGTCTGTAAGAAACACACATTAGACATAGACAACAACAAATAAAATTAATTAATGGACAAAGATAGTCCATGAAGTCAGTAAACAAAAGAAAAGAGCAGGGTTTGCAATACACTTTAAATCAAAAGTTATTGTGAGAGTGAATGGCATTGTGCAATAATCAAAAGGCCAGTCCAGAAGAAAGATATAGAAATTATAGGTTGGAATCAATTTGGTGGCAGTTATTATGGATCTAACAACGGTGCCCTACAATTTATCGAATCACATTCTGACTAATATGAAAGGGGAAATCGACAATTCCCCACTAAAGGGGAACTTCAACATGCCAGTTTCAGTTATAGCAGACTTTGTAAAGAGAAGAACATGAAGACATCATGCAAGGCCATGATGAAACAGGAAGGACGTGGCACAGTGGTCGAGCAGTCGATTGCTAAGCAAAAGGTAAGTGGCTTGAATCTACCCACCAAATCCAGGGGACACGATGTAGCAATCTGCTGCCAGAAAGCTTTACCAGCTTGGAAAGGCTAGGGAGCAGTGTTACTCTGTAGACTAGGGTCATAATGAGTCAGAGTTGAATTGATAGCTGTGAGTTTGAAAATGTAAATAAAACCATTGGCCATTTGGACCTGAAGGACATTCATAGTGTCAAAAGAGTACACATTTTTTTTCAGCGCACATGAGTTATTATTTTTCTGAATAGATCATACTTTAGGACACAAAACAAGTCTCAAACTTAGGAGACTGAAATCCTCAAGCCATCGTCTCTGATCCTAATGATATAAAGTTAGAAATTAGCGATCGATAACGGAAGGAGGCTCTTTCCTACTTGGAGTTGGGTCATGGGAGTGATTCATTGCATCCTGGAGACTGGGTCTGGTGGCATCGCTGCCCTGGCCATGCCACAGACGGCATGCATTGAGCTACACCCCAGTGCTGTGGGTATCTTTTGGACTGCCATGTGCAAAAGAGAAAGAAGCAAAGTTATGAACATTCCAAGTAGGCAACCAAGATGATTAGTCTGAAGACCAAACTCTACCATAAGCAGCATCACACTGAGAAAAGTCAAATGTAAAAGACTATCAGGATGCATGAGAAGAGAAACCCCAAGCAAAAGGATGACTAGAAGACCCCACAAGGTGCAGTACTTGACTACCTGCTGGACAAGAGGGGGACAGTTCTGAGACAAAGTATTTTCCATTATGATTAAACAAAAACAGAGAGTGGGAAAATGGGATGTCCCTTTGCCCAAAATCCATGCCCGGTGGAAACTGATGTACTAAAAGAAGTCAACCAGGAAAAAGAGAAAAGCAGGAATGGAAAAGGATGATTACTAAAATTTGCTTGGTTGGGGCTTCTTGGTTACACGGAAACTACCAAAGTATGAAGGATTCTTCAGACCACTGGGCTTATGTTTCAAGGAGGCACATGTTAGGTACCCTGAACTTAAAACCTCTTTTTGCTCACCACTCCTTATGTTAAGAAGAAGCCCTCATCTCTACTACATACAATGTTGGTCATTTTAACTAAAGGTACGGTTATTGAAATGAGTGCGAACCAGCTGGGCCTATGACACAAGGTGATTTTGGGGAAATGTGCCCGATACTCAAAATCCGGAAAATGATGGGTGTACAAGCACAGTCCTACCGGTATGATGACAATTCTGTACAAGGGACTTCCCCTTTATTTGTCATGATGAAACAGGAAGCAGGATTTTTATTAGTACCCTATTTTCCTGTGTCCCACCCAGAAGACTGGATGTCTGACATCAACAAGAGAATCATTTATATTACAAAAACAGCAACAAGAAATGAACAAACAAAAACCAAAAAACATCAAAATGCTCTAGCTGAAAAAAGAATAAGGGGAAAATTCATGGAATGAAAAAATATACTACTAAAAAAATCGGGTCATTGGAAACGTAAAAATGAACTTTAAAAATTCTTAAAATGAAACTAAAATGAAAACACATATCAAAACCTGTGGAACACAGAAATAACTACTCTAGGGGAAAGTTGGATGAATAAATGCCTACATCAACTAGGCAGAAAGATCTAAAATCACTAGCTTAATAAAATAAGCCAAATAAGCCAAAAGCTACCAGAAAATGGAAAAATAAATATGGAGCGGATATAAATGAAATAGAAAAATTATAGACTTAATCAATAAACCCAGAAGTGAATGCTTAGAATGGATCCATAAAATAGACAAATCACTGGTTAGATGGGGAAAAACAGAAAACAAAATCCTCCCCCAAACCTGAAGAGGCAAATAACCAAATTAAGAAACAAATCCAGTGACACTACAACCTATGCAAAAAATAAAGATGATCATAACTACTATGACATATTATACTCCAACAAGTTTGAACACCTAGGTAAAATGTACAGATTACTGTAAGTATACAACCTACATAACTAATACAAACAAAGCCAAAAAAAACTTTGTTAAAAGTCTATTACAAAAAAGGACAAAGAATATCCTTTTTAAAAATGCCAACAAAAAAATCTCAGTGAAATGTTTACCATGGGGAATACTATCAAAAGTTCAGAATAAAAAGTTGATAACACACACAGAATACAGAATGGAGAGCAAGACCTCTCATGAACAAAGATGCAAAGCATTTCAATAAAATATAATACAACATAGTTTAGCAACATATAAAAGCAGAAACGAAAGTATAATATACTCTGCTTGAGTGGAATTCATACTGGGTTTATAAGGGTGGTTTAATATTATAAAATCAATCAATGTTAATCATCACACACACAGACCATAGCAAAAGAACCACATGGTCATATCAATTGATGCAGAAATAGAATTCAATGAAATTCAACATCTTTTCCTGATAAAATGTTCATTTATGTAAAAATAGAAGAAAAAGCTCTCCACATAATTAGTAGCACAATTGGAAATTCAAAAGGAGTGCTGCTGGCCCTGTGGTTAGGTCTTGAACTGCTAACCACAAGGTCAAAAATTCAAAGTCACCGGTTGCTCCTTGAGAGATAGCTTGAGGCTGTCTGCTCCCATAAAGATGTCGAGTCTTGAAAACCTTTGATAGGGTTGCTATGAGAAGAGAATATTACAAGGATCTTTACTTGTTTTATTTACTATGCACAGGTATTCAGCTGTGTGGATCATAACTAATTATGGAAAGCTTTGAGAAGAGTGGGAATTCCAGAACTCTTCATTATGCTGCTGCAGAAGCTGTACATGGGCTGGGGAGGGAGGGGAACAAATGAGGAGCTGATACCAAGGGTTTAAGTAGAAAGCAAATGCTTTGAGAATGATGAGGGAAACAAATGAACAAATGTGCTTCGCATACAATGGATGGATGTATGGATTGTGATAAGAGGTGTATGAGCCCCCAATAAAATGATATAAAAGAAGAGACCATACATGGGTTAAGAGATAGTCTTCAAACAAAACAAGGGAGTATAACATGGTTTAAAATTAGGCAAGGTGTGCGTCAGGGTTGTAGCCTTTCACCATACTTATTCAATCTACATGCTGAGCATATAAATCAAGAAGCAGGACTATATGAAGAAGAACCTGGAACCAGGATGGAAGAAGAGTTATAAACAACCTGAAATAATCAGATGACTTGCTTGCTGAATGTGAGGAAAATTATTTTGCTGATGAAGATCAAGGCTTATAGCCTTGAATATAAATCACAACTCACTGTGAAAGGACCCAAACCCTCCCAACTGGACCCACAGGAGACACCATGACCAGTGAAGACAAGTGTCAAGGATTCTGTCTTGCTTGGATCCACAATTGATGTTCATGGAAAGAGCGGTCAAGAAATCCAAGACACTGCTCTGGATGAATCGCTTGCACAAGACCACTTTAACAGTGCTGAAGAGGAAGGATTCCATGTTGCTGACATAGTATTTTTAATCGCCTCATAGGCATGTAAATGTTGGCCTTCATTGAATAATGAAGGCTAAAGAAGACTTGTTGCATGTGAATTATGGTCCTGGTGAAGACTATTGAAAGGACTGTGAACTGGAGCCAGACCAAATTATGTCATCCATCTTGGAAGAAGCACAGCCAGAATGTTCCTTAGTTGTGAAGATGGTGAGGTGTTTGTCTCACATCTTTTGGATACGTTATCAAGGGAGATCGGTTTCCCATTCCTGGGAAAATATAAGAGTAGCAAAAAAGAGGTCTCTGGAAACCCTTGAGGAAATGGATTGACGTAGTGGCTGCAGCAATGGGCTCAAATACAGGGATTCAGAGGATGGCACAGGACTGGGCCATGTGTTGTCCAGCTGTACATGGAGTCTCTGTGCGTCAGAACTGGCTCACTGGCATCTGATAACAACATGCTCATCGCTGCTCTATTCAAAATAATGAAAAAGCAGAGACAACTGATGCATTCATCAGTAAATATATACATAAGCAAATTGTGGTTCATACATTAAATTTAGATTATATAGCCATAAAAATGTTGAGTCTGTAAGATCTATAACACGGATCTACCTGGAGGGGCATAATACTAAGTGAAAATAAGTCAGTACCTAAGGACATACTTTGTGTGATCTCTGTTTTATAAGAAGACAAGAATCAGTAAATATAGAGAGATCAAGGTTCACTGGCAGTTACGGAGGGTGACAGTGAGTAGGGGTGTGGAAGGTAAGCTTTATACAAAGAAGGCTAGTGATTTTTAGTGATGGGAAAGTGCCTTACACATGCATGCAGTGAGCGAAGTACAACCAAAATACAACTGAGTGTATAGTTGGATATGGGAAAATTGGTAGATGGGTAGGTATGGTTACATATGTCTGTGAAAACATAAGTATTTATAGGTATGTGTAGCCATATAGACATATATTCATTGAAAACACAAATATGGATGCCCTTCAGAATAATTACCAAACACCTGCCAAGATTGGTCTCCTGGTTATAGTCTCGGGGTTATAGTCTACTTGGGAAACTCTGCTAGTTGGCAAGACAGAGTTCACAAAAATATCAAGATTTCCATCCTAGAGAATAAGTGATGTCTAGGGTCTTAAAAGCTTGCAGTAGGTTTCTGAGCTACAACTATGTGTCTTGGGTAACCACTATCTCTTGACAAGACTGACAGAGAGTAAAACCAGTCTACAACCACTTGCATTTCACCTTGCATGCAGTTCAAGTGCAAATCTAACTGGAAATTTCTATCAAACATGCAACTTTCAGATATCACCTTCTGAAATTTAGGGATCTCTTAGGTGAATTTGCCTCACACTGAAAACTCTAAATTTGTTTTGAAATGCATCTATTTTAAGCATATCTTTCTTATGTCTATAGTGTGACTGATAGTCTAAACAGTTGTGGAAGTTATGTAATCTGGTGTCAATTTGGGACTTGAGAGGATTAAGAATGTGGGGTGGTATCTAATCTGTCAATCAGATCTTAGCCAATGAGTCATTTAGGTGAGCATGGCCTTGTCCTGAGAATTCTGGGAAACCCGTATTCCTTCTTGAAGGTAGGAGCCACTATCTCTCTTTGCTCACTTCCTTCAAGACATCCCTGAAGAGAAGTCACATGGACCTACCCTGATGCAACCCTGGGATCTAGAGGAGTCACATGAGACCCCTGGTTTGCCAGCAGTGAGATGCTGACACCATCACTGGATCCACAGACTGTCTACCCACAGGTCTGTGATCTTCTTGCATTGGGTGCAAGTCGCCATTGTGTTTAGTCGTGGCGATTGCATGTGTTTTGTGAGTCAGAAAAGGTCTTTTTTATAGATCAGTACCAGACATATGGGCTAACAGTGGATGCATGGACTTGATCTGTGGGCTGGGATGTACAGTTATACCTTATATAAAACTCTCTCTTATACATATGTGCTTTTCTATTGATTTGTTTCTCTAGTCTACCAATGCTAACACAAGAGAGTATTAGCTCATCAAACAGGAATGAGGTTCATTGTGAAATCTCTTTATACAACACCTGACTCCATATTAGACTTTGGCTGAACATTTTATTATTATGAAAAAATATGCTCTGTATATATACAGAAAGCTAGTGTAGTTTTAATATATTCGAAAGGATCTATTTTACTATTGAGAAGAATTCTTACAGTGTATGTCCAGTATCATGACATGTAATTTATATCCCCTTGATATTTTATCAGGAACTATCCTGAGTAGAGTGACTACAAGGAACTGTGGACTGTAGGTGAAGTTGTAGCCATCATGGTAGATTAAAAGAAGAAATGTGTCCCAAAGGTAAGGTGTGGAATCCTGGTGGTAAGGTTGAATTCAGAAAGAATGCTATAATAACCGTGATCCCAGTTTAAGAGAATAAGCCATGATACTAGGCAATTCCCATGAGATTATGAAAATATTCTTATTTACATAGAGAAGCAACAAGGATGAGTAGTATATATTTCTCCCTCTTCCACTTTTATTTCTATTCCCTGTGGAGAGTCCCGGGGATATAATTCAATTGTTAAATCTTCAATCCACCCATTTCTTACTGAGTTTCTTGATTTTTAAGCACATTCCCTTTAACCAAACTAAAATCTATTCTCAAAATGTGTATTATGATCCCTCGATTTCTTTCTTTCTTTCTTTCTTTCTTTCTTTCTTTCTTTCTTTCTTTCTTTCTTTCTTTCTTCTTTTTTCTTAGATGGTGTGGAAAATCAGACCTACAGAGGAATCCTATATGGAACTGGTGTCATCTTTTTTCTTCTTCTTAAGACCTAAGGCTCATTTGTTCCCAGTTTAGTCGTGGCGATTCATTACTTTACCAAAGAGATGTTTTCATTTCTCTGTTTAGGTGTGTTCAAAGCTCTACATTTAGTTTCGCTCTGCTGGTGAGCTGCTGTGCTTGGGCAATGCTGGGTCTGTATTTATAGACTTGAAAGTTCCTCTTTGGGGCTTTGTCTCCTGCACTTCAAGGAATCGATGCAATGACAGCTCTCCCTGATGGCTGTATTAATAAAGTGACCTCTACCTCTACCACCTGAAACAAGCCCAGGATTGTGAGGGAAAGATGTTCCGAATTGTTCCTGTCCTTTTCAAAAAACGTCAGAGTGAATAACCTCCACCAAACAGGCTAATAACAAAGGTCTGTGTGCTACATCCAGTCTTGAATTAGGCGTTAGAGAGTTTTGACAGGGAGATGGAGCACTGTGATTATGACCCATTTAAAAAGGCTTTACAGCGGTTTCCCTACGTTATGAGATAGGAAATATAAAACTGAACCTACAGGTTGTCTCAGGAGAGATGGACAAAACTTTTATAGACGATTGTCTGATGCCACCCCCCTAGGTCTCCCCCATATCTCAAGGCATGGTGGGTGTATTTCCCTTCCTCTCTCTGACCATGAGAGGGGGAATGATACAGGGGAAAGAATATGCCACACAACCAGCTGGTGTCAGGCCACCCCTGCAACCCCATGCATGTCCTTGTAGACATGCTCCAGGTGCTCCAGGTGTGTTCCAGTTGTCAGCAGAGGTACCTACCTCTGCACTGACTCAAACCACCAACCGTTCACAGTAACCGTCGGCACTATCAGCATCTCTGGAAAGAGCCCTAGCCCGTGACAGTTGAGATGATTCTGATGCATACAGACTAGAGGATAGACCAGACCTCCTTCCTGGAGTTTCCAGGCTGTACCTCCTTTTCTGAAACAGACCGATTCCTCTTTCTGTGCTCCAGAGGTGGGTGCATTTGAATCACCAGCCTTTGGGCGAACCATCCAATGTTTAACCCACTGTGCCACCCAGGATCCTCAGAAAGAACATGAAGGGTCAGGAAGCAGGGCTTTAACTTCTGACACACCATCCATTTGCTGTGAGGCTTTGACTATATTATAAAACCATTCAGCGGCATCTGCCCATTTCTTTTCACATCAACCACCTAGGCACTGTGCCAGGTGTTGGGGAAATAGCAGAGGCCAACCAGACAATACAGTTGCATTCTGGGAGCCCAGAGTCTACAAAGTGCCAGCTATACAGTCTGTGATAGGACACGGAGGTGGGATTTCTAAATTTCACACGTGTTTCATGGTTTCTACAAATACCTGATGAAAGCCTTTTAAAAGGTATGACATTCGACTTATCTGTTTGGTCGAATGTCTTAATGATACCTGGACTTCTCATATTGCTCGTCACTGATGGGTGACACAGGTCACTGCTTTTGGTTGCTCTGTTTTTACCTCCCAGTCTTACCTCATACCCCACACCATGGGAGCAGCGTTTCCCCTCACATGTTAACAGCTTGCTGTGGAGAGAATTAGGCTAAGAGCTTGTGATTCAGGTCCTTTCTCTGCTGTTAATGGGTTGGGTGAACTTGGGAAAAATCACTTAACCTCTTTGTCGTTCTCTTTCTCACCTCCATGGCAGGGCTAATAAAGCCTGTGCTGTTCACCCACCTCACAGTTGTTGATAGTCTCTAGATGAATTATGCGGAGGTGCTTGGGATAAAGTAGAAGGCACAAGCTAATTTGAAACTGTTAATGTTTAATACCTTCTTCAAGTTTCCCCTATTGCTAAAATCTCAAAAGAGCACATGGTTATTCCTCTCTCTGCCAAGACAAGGAGATTATCACTCACCTCTCTAATTCCAGGTACTCGAAGAGAAAAAGAAGCAAACCCTCCCTCAAGGACAGCATCTGGATACGTCTTTGGGTTATGGGTCTCGAGAGAGCCGGGGTGCCATAGGATGCTCTTCTGGACAATTCGAACCCGACAGCTGCGTATCCAAAACGTCTTGCATGCTCAGATTGGAGTGGCAATGCCTGTTTTCTCAAAGGTAATTTTGGGGTTTCCAGAGTATATGGCATGTATGGAACCACCACCCTGCTTCCGAGGCCCCAGGGCCCACCTTGGCAATGGTACTAAGGAGTGGTGAGTACAGATGCAAATGACCCCGACACGGATACTAGGGTACTGTCAAGGGGAAATGCTCCTGGTTTTACTGCTCTCCGACCTACGTTCCTGTCTGCATTTATATCCATCCAGGGACAGGAATGCCCGTGGCATGATCCCTGTGTGACAGCATCCAGCGTACTTGGCCTCTGTGTAATGAGGCCAAGGAGCAGAGCTGACAGGCTGGAAGAAACAAGGTGGGAGCTGTCAGCAGGGTGATCCGGCAGGCCTAGGTAATCAAGTGCAGTGGGTTCTGACCTTAAATGGCAGCCCACCTATTTGTATTCATCTAATATCAAAGCATCGATGAGGGGAGTGACACATCCTCTTGTCCCATCACAAAAAACACTGCTGAAAACAACACATAAAACGAACCCCCTGCATTTTGAATGCATCTCCGTTTGTGGGCGGCCTGGGAAAGATGTGGCAGTCTGCTTCCACAAAGAGGACAGCTTGAAAGCCCTCTGGAGCATTTCTACTGCAGTCCTATGGGCTAAAAGTTGGAAAAGGCTCATTTGCTTTCTTATTTTGAGGTCAGCAGTCTACAGAAATGACAGGTCTGTCACCCTGATGTAACAGTGAGAATTATCTGTCCGAACACCCCCTCCTCCGCCCCCTGCCACCCACCAGCTCACGTTGGCCACCTCCCCCCAGAACAAAACAAAACAAAAAAGCTTCCGCTGGTGTCGAGAAAAAATCAATTCACCGAGACCCCCCCCCCCCCACACACACACACACACACACTAGCCAAAGGCGGGGCGCCTTTCCCAAAGCGATCATGAACGATGTACGGAAATCCAATTTAGGTTAACGCCTCCAGACACAGACACGTGGAGGTGCTCATCGACACAGGCCCGGATCTCACAGAGCTGCTCACCCGGTATCGGAAACCGCACTTGTCTCATTTAATCAAAAGGTGCAACTTCTCCTTTTTGGCCCAAGGTGAAAGCTGGTTGCAGATTCACACGCTGTGGCAGTGCGCACCCAGGGCCATAAAGCGCCACCTCGGAGGGGTGTCATTGTGTCAGGAGGAGAAGCGGCTAGGAAACGTGTATACCACACGATTCCCATCCGCAGATCAAAGCCGGGTCCAGGTGGGAGCCAGCACTCCCACCGGCCCGTGTGGATGGCGGCTGAGAGGCGTGCCCTCACTTTGAGGAATTGTCACAGTCTTCACAATACCCTGTTCTGACACTCTACATTGCAGAGAACAAGTACATTTCTTTAAAAACAAATTTGTGCAGGAAAAACACAGCCGTGGCTTGTGAAAATAAAAGGATTTACTGAGATAAGAGCAACCTTTGAGCCACGAATCACGTGATCTATTTTTACCCTATTTCAGTATTTGCCAATATCCGGTATTCGGTGTTATTAGAACGCATATAGCGTTATGTCAGACTACCACTTTTCTTAAGTGTCGACAAAATTATCTCAGAAAAGGCTTAAGAGTGCCTATGTGATCTGGAAACATTGGAGGATTCCCAACACCGACTTTCTAGAAGCGCTAAAGGTGCCACAGCCTCTGGCAAGGAATGAAACCGGGCATCACAGCCCAGGGCGACTGCCCGCCCAGGACCATCCGACCAGTCACTAGCTTGGCCATCCGCAGAATGAGCAAGGGTTCTCACATTTGAAGATGAAAAACAGCAGTGAGGCCTGTGGTGGATTTCCAATGACCTTCCCAGGATAGGGTCCACAGCCAGATGGAAATAAACTTGTTGCTGTTGCTACATGCCAGGTGAAGCTGAATCTGACTCACAGTGATGCTGTGTACCACAAAAGGAACCCCTACTCAAGCCTGCATCATCCTCATAAAGCCTTCTTGTGCCTGAGCCAATTGTTCCTGCCACCCAGTCAATCCATCTCTTGGGGCATCTTTCTCTTTTATGGTATTTGCTTTACAAAAGATGTGATCCCTCTCCCAGGACGGACCCCTCTGGATGAAGGTTCAAAGTGCGTAGAGCAAGCAAGGCCTTGCCACCCTCACTTTGAAGACACATTCTGGACATAGGTCTGTGGGTGGAGACTTGTCCAGAGTAAAAAATCTTCTCTTTCTCCCACTGGCTCCAAAGAGATGCTTTTAAATATTTTCTAAGCAAGCAAATAAAGATTCATATCTTATTCTCTGTCTCTTTCTGAAGGGTGACTATTAGCAGAGACAGAGAGGGGGCCAAGCAGAGAGAGGTGCTGAGGAATACAAAGATCAAGCAGGAAGTGGAAGGAAGTTTCTGCTTCTCTGTTGTGCATAAGGAAGCAGAGCTTTGGTGGTGTTTCCAGACAAGAGGTGAAATATTTGGCATAAGATGGGAGAGGAGACACCAATCCCAACTATGTGAGCCACCCCCCCCCCCACTCCCGCACCAAAGGAATGCACTTCAGAGGACAGCACTGAAGCTGTAGTGCAGGAAGAGATCAAGAGGGGGAAGGAATGAGTGGAACGCACCCCGGCCCACCAACCCCTGAGGGTAATATTCTGGCTCAGAGCAGCCAATGCACAGAGAGGATCACAGGTCCAGCTCCATGACGAAACACAAGGACGTGCCCCTCACTGACCCATAGATGTGCCGGATCTGACACCACCACACCAGAGTGCAGCAGAGCAGCAAGGGGAGCAAAGCCACCAAGTCCCCGAGAAATGCTGAAGGTGGACTTGGGGCCCAGGGCGTGCCACCCCAGAAGACTCAACTGGAAAACACTCATAAAGTTAACAAAGGACAGACCTGAAACTGTTTGAGGGCTTTTCAGTTTTTCATGTTGGTTCTTCTTTTTCTCTTTATTTATTTGTTTGTTTGTATTTGCTGTTGTTGATTTATTTTTTGTCTTATTTTTTGTTAGCTTTTTTTTATATAGTGTCTATCTGGACAAAATGAGTGGGATGAACAATCTGGAGGAGAGAACAATGGGAATGATGATGGATGGGGGGACATGGAGAGAACACGATGGGGGGAAAAAAAGGCGTTCCAACAAACTCAGAAACAAGGGAAGAAAAAATTATCTAAAGTTTATGGCTAGGAGAATGTAGGATACTTGAGGAGGGTGCGATGGGACAATGTAGTCAAGAGGAATTACTAAAAACTGAACGAAGGCCAAATATGATAGTGGGATGGGAGGGAAGTAAAAGGAAATAGAGGAAAAAATTGGGAGGCACAGGACAGTTATAGAGATCTAAATATAGGCATGCATATTGTAAATACATTTATATATAATGACAGAATAGAGTTACATACATAGATTAATTTATAAAGCATTACAGTAGTGGCTGGACATTGGGACTCCACTCAAGTACTCCCTTAACGCAAGAACAATTTGCTCTACTAACAGGTCACTCTGTGCTGTTTACCTTTCCTGACAACATAGCCAAAGACAACATGGGTGCATAAGCAAATGTAGTGAAGAAAGCTAATGGTGGCTGGCTATCAAAAGATATAGTGTCTGGGATCTTAAAGATAAATAAGTGGCAAGAAGCAACAAAGTCCTCATGGGAGTAACATACCAGCCTGCATGATCATGAGGTGCTGATTCCATTAACATACCAGCCTGCATGATCATGAGGTGTTAATGGAATCAGCTATAAGGCATGTAAGACACAAAACAAAACTAACAAAAAAGCATATCAATGGGAATGAGGGGGAGGGCAGAGTAGAGACCCAAAGCCCATCAGTAGTCAGTTGGACACTCTCCTGTCAGAATAGCAACAAGGAAGAGAAATGCCAATCAGAGTGTAGTAAAGCACTGATGAAGCACACAACGTTCCTCTAGTTCTTTAAGCAGCCCCCACTACCATGACCCCCATTCCATCTTACCAATCTGACTATACCAGAACATGTACACTGGTACAAGAGCTGGAAACACAGGGAATCAGAATACATAGACCTGTTTATCAGAACAGATAAACTCCTCGGGACCAATATGGTGAACAGGAATAATAGGAGGGTAAGGGTGAGGCAGGGGTGGGGTGGTAGGGAAGAGAAAGGGGAAAATGATCCTAATGATCAACGAAATTGATATGGTGCCCATCTCAGGGGTGAGAAGTGGGTGAAATGAGACAGAAGCCAGTGCAAAACATCAAAAAATTTAAAATTATCAAGGGCAGTGAGAAGGGAGGGTGTGGCAGTCACGTGCTTATGTTAATTTTATGATTGAAATGTAGGGGTGGAGTCTGGCCTGTTAATCTGGAGACAGCCATTGAGTCACCAATGAGGCCTCTATGTGGGCATGGCTTTCTCCTGAGACTTCTGGGAATTCTCGCGATATTTCCCTCGTGAAGATGAGAAACTATCTTCCCCAGTCTTGTCTAATCACAGACAAGACAAGCTGGCAGCGTTCGAGAAGTTGGAGGAGCTGGTGGAGAGACCACACAGCTTTGCCCTGATGGAGCCAGACCTCTGAAGCTGGGGCGGCCAGATGGAGACCTCTGCCAGCGATGAGTTGCTTCTGCTGTTGATGGACCCTGAGCCCTGGAGGCAAGGTGCCCTGCCAGCACCGGGATTCTGCACTCACTGACCTGTGACTTCGTGAGTTGGAAGAAGTCTTTATAGACTAATTTCGGGCATATGGGTTAATATCGGACTTAGGACTTTGGACTGGACTGCACTGGGATGCTTTCTCCATGTCCCGTTCCTTTTGTATATAAACCCTTTCCTTATATCGATAATGTGTGTCCTTGAATTTGTCCCTCTAGTTTACTCGGACGAACACAGAGGGGGTGATGAAGAGAGGTGAGAAGGGAGGGGGTGATGAGGAGCTGATGGAGGGACTCAAGTAGAAAGAAAATGCTTAGAAAAAGATGATGACAACATATGTAAAGATGTATTTGACAAAATGGATATATGTAAGGATTGTGATGAGTCCCCAATAAAATAAAATGGAAATGAAAAAAAGACAAACAAACCAAAGATGGGAGCGGAAGCAAGAACGCCTGGAAATACTCCTGGGCAGCTTCACCGCTCAGCTAAAAGTGTATGAGGAAGGGTCACATGGGCCCAAACACAGGGCATGCCGGGAACACTCGCAAGAAGAGAATTGTTTTAGGTCTGTCCCTTCCATGCTACATTACACAACTGGTGTTTGGCAGGGGGTTGGGGGAAGGACAAGAAAGACTAGGTTTTCCTAGGTAAGCAATCTACCATTCGTAAACTTTATTTCTCGTTATCAAGCATGCCTTCACTTTCATGTCAACATGAGAATTGTGAAAGGGTAAGTGACTGGTTGCTAATAAAAAGGTTGGTGGCTGGAACCCACAAGCCACTCCATTTATAGTCTACTTCTATAAAGATGACAACCTTGCAAATTCTATGAGTTAGTTTTACTCTGTGCTGAAGGGCGGGTTATGATTCAGAATCCGCTTGATAGCAATGTGTTTGTTTTGTTTGGGTTCTTGGTTTTCTGAAGGAACTTAGTTATATGTAATAATAACAATAAAATTAGGAAGCTAAATTTGGAACACCAGCAACATAAATTATGACAGAGATCAAAGTAGGATTGGAGTGGAGGTCCCTATGGGCACATGGAAGAACCTGAGTTAAGAGAAGTCCTTTGAAACGATGTAAGGCTGTCAGAGATAATCCATGAAGCTCCCTCCCATGTTGAAGACAAATGTTGGCAGAGCAATACTATAGGTCTTTGATATCCAGCATTAAAAAATGCATGTATCTGTGGCTGAAGGGAGATAATTGTGTCATTAATTCACATGCATATGTGTGTGTTTTAAGATAGAATTTCAATGCCTTTGAGCACTTTGTAAAGCTAAAATATAATTTGAGGTTCCTGTTTGTCAAACTATAGCCAAATGTCTCCTTAGAGACTTAATTTTTCCTATATATACTTGGCAGGAGGGTTCTAAATATGGTCTAAGCCCTCTTAGGATTTTTAAACAGCAGGGATATTTAAGTATGAAAAATAGCTACTGAAATCACACAGCAGTAACTTTCCTTAATGATATTTTTTCCCCCATGGGAATCAGTGTAATTCACTCCTGTCTGCTGTGGCCTTGCTGTCACCATAACCACCTTCTGACAATGTCAAACCAAGTCTAAGGAGGTGATTTTATAATGTCAGGATGAAACAAAGCCATTTCCCTGTTAATGCCAATGTCAAGGCAAAACGAATTGGTGTCAATGAATTCAAGGTGAGGAAAACAACTGTGTGGAATCAAGAGAATGTGCAAAATGATGACCTGCGTCATTTAGAGATGCTTGCTTTTACAGAAGCAGGCCTGCTAATTTTCAATGCTTGCACTCGTCACCACACAAGGTTCTATGTATTGAAATTTTCTAAAATACACATCTGAGGTAAAGAGAGGACCAAGGGGGAACAATTAGACATGTCACAATGATATGTTTTCAAAAAAATCTAAGCTGACCACTGAAATGAGTACTGTTCTTTCTCATTTACCATTAGTGGAGACATGCTAAACTTGAACCACAGCGGGTAGTATTTAATCATCTCTTGTGGTGTTGTGCAAAGTCTGGGCTTGAATACTGACGTGGTCACTGTGACTGGTCCATCTGGATTTCTGGGTCTCTCCTTGATGGCATTGCTGGGTCAGCATTGGACTGCTAGCTGCAAGGTCAGCGGTTCAAATTCACAGCCTCTCTGAGGAAGAAAGATGAGGCTGCTTGCTTCTGTATTAATCTACAACCTTGGAAACCCTGTACAGTGTCCAGAGAAGTCAGAATTCACTTGATGGCAATGATTTTGCTTTGTTTTGTTTTATGTTTTATTTCTTTAAATAGGGTCACCATGAATCAATTCAGTGGCAGCTCCAACAATGACGTTTCTTCACTTGTAATCAAGGCCACTTCACAGGGTCATTTGGGGCACTTAGTAATAATCATTCCATCCCATGATCAGTATTAAGTGCACTGTAAGTTCCAGACATGGTTCACAATCCTGAGGCTCATGTGTTTAGATAACATAATCCCAACACTGAGTTTGCACGGCTGTGTTTTCTAGTTCACTGATATCAGTAATACTTTTTAACTTCCATTGTACTTAGTTAATGCTTGCCAATTTCAACAAAATTATCTCTTATCAAGTCTACAGCTCCTTAGATGAAAGAGAAAAAGTAACTGATTCATTTCTGAGAAGATTTATTGGTACATTTTAAAAAATTGTTCCTGATGTAAAGAAAAATCAGGGTGGAGGCGGGAGCTTTAGGTAAAGAGAGCAAGCAAGCTCATGAGTTATGTTAGTGATCCCCACAACATGTATGTCACTAAAACTAAACTTCAAAGATGAGGCAGAAGGCAGACATACATAAAGTCCTTTCTTTACATGGACAGGAACTCTTCTCTAATTGGTTGAGAAATAGGTAGCCGACTTCATACGACATGTGACCAAATCAATGTAATGGACGTTGCAAAGACCGGGAAATGAAGTCATGGAAGGGTCTTTTATGGAAGTTTCCTAAACAGATGAAGGCTACTGGATCTCAAGGGAGATGCAAGCTACTTGGACTGAAATCAGACTGCTACCTGAGGGACTCAGATCCAGCGACAGAAAGACAAATCTTATGAACTAGACTGGATACAATTGGGAGACTGAACACATTATCTGAAACACAAGGACAAAGTATTAAGGCTCCTGTTTGAAGTCCACCAATGCCTATCAAGGTTATATTGAGCAGTGATTAATAAAATTTGGGTGGATTGGTTAAAGAGACATTATATAATGTGCTTTTAAAAATACCTCATTCTAACACATTTCACAGTCCTCAGTATTTCTTCTTCTTAGTTTTTGACTCTTTATACTTTTTTTTTTTTAACCAATAAGGAGATAGTCTAGGATCGTACTCTAATGAAGACCAGAGTTGTCTTGAGTCTTTTGTCCCTGTCACATACACAGAACCCAGGACAGTGCCTGGTAATCGATGGTACGCAACCAATTCTGAGTCTTTGCAAAGAAACAAATGGACACATTTGGTAGGACAAGACACCCATAGACAAATGCAAATCAAAAACACTAGCAAAAAAATGTAAACTTTTTTTAACAAATGAAAATTTCCCAACAAAAAGCTAATTTTCCTTGGCACACCTTCCCTTCTAGGTCAACTTCTGAAAGTCTTGGTTCAGTCTCTCTAACCCTTCCCCAGAGAATCCTTCCCTGTTCAATTTAGGATGTGTCAGCTGGCAGAGTTGGCATCCATGAGGGACATAAATCATGTTCTTTCAGTTTGGAGAAAGTCTGAAGGGTTAAAATCAGGTCTGTGGAATGAATTGAGTAAGATATCTGAACCAGATTCTCATGGGTCCTCCCTTATTACCCTGGCAGGGCAAGTAGGCGCTGTGCAGTGATAGGGAATAAAATTCAACACTACAGTGTCTGAGGTTGGAACATTCAGGAAAAGCATCAAGGGATAAGTTGTCCATCATCTGGACCAGGAAGCATGGATGGTGAGTAAATCAATGTGAAGTTTTATTTGGTATTTTGACACCGAAACTCTTTCCAGTTTGTTCATTTCTCCCCATGTCAAATATCCAGTGCTACTGGGTCCAGTCTGACTCATACCAATGTACATCTGGTTGCTGGAACAGCACATCTTTACAGAAGTAAACAAGCTCTTCTCTCTCCCACAGAGAAGTTGGTGGGCTTGAACTGATGACCTTGTGGCCAACAGCTGAATGCCTAATGCATAGTGACACTGGGACTTCTCCTCCAAGTAGAATACTAATAAGCAGTTGAAGATGGGGCATGATGTAACTGTCTTTTTCATTGTTCACAGTGAACAGGATGGTGCTTTGATAGAGCAAACACGCCACTACTGAATGGATTCTATACGGTCTCTGAGGTTGTAAATCTTCACTGGAGCAAATGGCCTGTCTTTATCCTGTGGATGGCTGACCTTGCAGTTAGCAGTCCAACACTTAACCAACAGTGTCACCACGGCTCCCTTTCTACAGGTCAGGCAGTTCATAAACTCTACCCCTAGAAGTTAGCAAGTATCTTTTTTAATCTTTCTTTTCTGAAATATCTACTCCACTTCCTGTTGAGTCTCAGTAATGCCCACTCCTTGTCTCCAAGTGACCTTATTTATCTAAGATGATCTAAGTCCTTGTGGTAGTGCAGTGGGTTACATGTTGGACCAAAAACCCCAAGGACGGTGGTTCAAATCCAACAGTTATTTTGTGGGCAAAAGGTGAGACTTTCCACTCCCATACACTATCACAGTCCTACAAACTCCTGTGTGCTGTAGGTCTCTGTGAGTCAGAAATGACTCCATGGCAGTGAGATTTGGTTTGCTTTTATTTGTGTTTTTAAGCTGATCTCAGAGTTAATTCATGCTTGAGAATATAATTGAAAATGATATGAATTGGATGGCAGATTCCAGGTCATGGTTTCTGAAAGGCCCTGCAAACGAGCTCATATGTTTAGTGTGGGAGAAAGGTGAAAAGGGCAGAGAGGACAGGGAAGGGGGGCGCAAAGCGGGTGAGGGGATTAGATCGGGAGAGCCACTTCTTTAAATGCCCCAGAGACCAGGTTCCACTCCTCTGCTCGTCTTCCGTGGGAGTCGCCCACTCCTACCTGTTAGGATCACATTTCCAGTTTACACTTTCAAGTCTTGAACTAAAATGAAATCTTGGCTTTAGCTTCTAGCTAGGCTATTTTATTCTAAGGATCAGGAGGATAAAAGAATCTGATGATCTGAAGCACTTTCTATCCCAAAACAGAAAAAAAGCAGAAAGGTGAACAGGTCCTCCCTAAAGTACCATTCAGCCTGGTCCTGAGGCCAAAGCGAAGACTTTGCACTGCAACAAAAATGCTGCTTGTCACGTACAGGCTGTGCTGCTTAGTATCTCCTGCAGTGAACTTGGATCATTTTATTAGGTTTTATCTTCCAAGGTTCCAGCTGGATTTTACCCGTAGTTCCTTAGAGATCTCTTAGTTAGCCTGCAGTCTTTGGCTCCCATCCACCTCAGTTTCCCTGAGTACTGCTACCAGGCACAGTAGACTCCTCACAGGTGACCATATCGATCCTTTCCACTGGGGCTTGCTTTTTGCCTCAGCCCTCTATCGCTAGTCCAATATGCTGACTTGTAGCCTAGCAGCATCTCTTTCTGGCACTCATCGGACCTGTTTAATTGGGCAGTTTATTGGTGCTGACGACTTGGCTAGTTGTGAGTCTTTATACTTTACACATCCACCTACATTATTAATGTGGTTCTCAACCTGTGGGTCATAACCCCTGTGGAGGTCAAGCAACCCTTTCACAGGGGGTTCCTGATTCATAACAGTAGTCGAATTAGAGTTATGAAGTAGCAACGAAAATAATTTTATGGTTGGGAGGACTGTATGAAAGGGCTCAGGGTTAGGAAGGTTGAGAACCACTGATCCTACAAGGTTTAAACCAGAGCTTTGGACCAGCTCATCCCACTGTGATCCCAGTCAAAAAGTTGGAGTTTTACCCCGAGGGGCACCGAATCAGAATGTGTCTAGCTTCTTCATCCATGAGAATCACCTGGAGACCTTAGTTTGTGCTTGGGGGATTTTCAGTTTGCCCAAAGGTGTCTTTGCAGACAACCTCGACAATTTGCTTCTGAACGATGGAAGACAATTCCCCTCTGGAGCAACTGGGCTCTCCGCAAGGTGGCGTGGTCTTGATGGCCACTGCCTCTTTTGTCTTCAGTCTAAAGGGTAGGCTGTGGCTTATGGGGGCGCAACAAGACAGAGCAGGACCCTTTGTCACAAATCGTAGTAGGAAAAGCCATGTGTGGAGGCTGGGCAGCAGAGGGGTTTTGTTTTGCTTTGTTCTTGTCTTTTAAGTGGATAGCCCTGCTTCTGTTAAGGAGAGGTTATGAAATGTAACTGAGAAAATACTGAGTTACTTCAAACTTGAATATACAGTTGATTTGGTTTCTGGAAACAAAATGATTAGAAGCTTTCTCTAGTATGATAAATGAAGAATGTATATAGTTACAAATAAACTGAAACCTTTCAAACTCATCCAAATAGGAAAATGTCAAAAAATGAATATATTGTATCTTCCATGCTCCCTAGGCACTTGCCAATCTTTAGAGTCATCAATGATGGAAAGTAAGAGTCAGAACTGTGGCTAGTCAGCAATGCAGAGACTCCTCTAAGAACATGCTCAAGGGTCTGATAGAGACCACCTTGCAAACCACTCAAATGCATCTAATAAATTCAAGGTAATTTTTCACTCTTGACAACTTTTGGATGTTGGATGAAACATTGTGAGTTTTCTTCTCTTTGGCTCAAGCAGCTAAAAGTGCTCTAATTAATATTATGGATTATTCAATTGCTCTTTTAAATTGCTATTTGTTCCTTTTACTTTCTAAAAACCAACATAAAAACAAAGGGACCAAAAAATGAAATTGTGTACTTGTTTTCTCTAGCATCACGTAACCAACTGGATGAAATTTATGACAGTGTTGGGCAGTGATGCCCCCCCAAAATTTTTTTTAAAAAAAATTCAATGTCAAAATCTCAAGGTAAATGAATTTGTACAGCCAAGTTTTCATACACCACAAGATATAGATTGGGTTTATGTTAACATCAATAGATCCTTAACTATATTGTCAAGAGCAATAAAGCGAAAATAATATGGGAAGATTGAGTGGCCACACAGAAGAATAAAGGATTTTCAGTAATTTCCAGCCTCCATCCATTTATTACCTAAGAAGCACATACCTAATTCATGTTGATGATAAGAACGTGGCTAATGACATCAAACTGTATGATCAATACAGTCAAACGAGACTGGGAATAGAGCTAAAAAATAGCCAGCTGCCATCAGCTTGATGCTAGCGTGTGGAGATGGCCATGTGCCTCAGAGTAGAACTGGGATCCATAAGGCTTTCCATGGCCTTTCTTCCAGATGTTTCTAGGAGGATTACATCCCCATCCCCCGCACCTCCACCCCACCCACTTCTCAGTCAGCAGCCGAGAGTAAGTTAACACTTTGCACCATTAAGAGATAATCTAGTTGAGAATAACCTTACTTTGAGAACAGTCAAGGTACAACGAAGACCTAAGCTGGTGTGGGATTAGAGAGAAGGTTAGAACTTCAGATTTCTCATATGTTTGATGATTGTTCTAGGAGACAAGCTGAGGTAGCCTGGTATTGCTTGCCTCTGACCCATCCTTTATGAGAAAATGGCAAGGGTTGTGGAGTTAAACCGAGCTGTGGTCCAATCTTGGCTCCTCAAATCACAAGAGGGGGAATTTATGCCCAGAAAGTCCCTTCAAACCGTGACTTCCACATCTGTAAAACAGGCATGACAGTCATGGGACATTTAGGAAGAATTCTATTCTCTTTCCATTTCCATTTTTTGAAATTTTGGTATTTATTGAGTAAGGGGATATTGAAGATGAAACAAATGATGATGCATGTAAAAAATTTTACCAAAAGATGATGACTTTTTATTGTACACAAAACACCTCACCAACTCATACTGACACTACAGGGCAAAGTAGAATAACTCCTCAGAATTTCTGAGACAACAAACCTTTATAGAAAGAACCCATTTTTCACCTATAAGTGACTGGTGGATTTTAACTTCCATCCTTGTGGTTAGCAGGAAAATAATTGCCCTACTAGGATGCATTCACATAGTAACTCTCTGGCGAGTAATAAAACCCCAAATGGAAATCACTGCCAGCGAGTTGGTAGCTATTCAGACTGGCTCCATACAGGGATTCTGATGCTATACATCTTTATGGGAGCAGATAACCTCATTTTTTCTCCTGAGGAGAGGTTGGTGGGTTTGTACAGCCAACCTTGAGTTTAGCTACCCAACAAATACCTGACGGCATCACCAGGACACTCACCCCCCTTTGGCAAATTACAAGACAGAGATTCTTAAAAGTTAGTTCCTCATCTCATTATTAGTTAGTTAGTTATTAGTTAGTTAGTTCCTCATCTCATTATTTTTTAAAAATGATTCACTATATAGTACCCATTCCTAGAAAAAACAGTGCACATTGGTATGAATGTATCACTTTCAGAAAGAGTTCAGTCAAATCCTCCTCATCAACCACTTAATGATATAGGGGCAGTCACACCAAGTTCATTGGTCAAATTCTCACCTCCATGCAGGGGATTGAAATTCTATACTACATGGGCAGTTGCCACTCAACTGTCAGTAAAGAAGACATGTGTGTTGCTGTGATACCAGGCAGGTTTCTGAGAAGCTTCCAGACTTAGCCTGAGTAGGAAGAAAAATCTGCTGGTCCAGTTCTGAAAATAAGCCAATGAAAACCCTTTGGGTCACAATGTTCCAGTTTGTAACCAATCATGGGACAGGGCAGGAATAGGTTGTGCTCTATTCTAGTTGTGCTTGAGGGCTGCCTAGCTGGGGTTCACTGGACAGCAGGCAGAGACATACACAACTATTCCATGAGACACTAAGTGCTTTCTACACAGGGACTTGCTTAACTCTCTCAAAATTTTTACAAGGTAGATACACCCGTCTTAACAATTTTACAGAGAAAGACATCAAGAAGTTAAATGACTTCTCTGAATTCACACAGTGGGTGGGCAGCAGAGCCAAGGTTCCCTTCCAGCTCTCCAGCATCTACTGTGGTGATATTCTGACTGGAAACTCTGCTCAGGTGCTGAGAATGTCGACCTTCTGCCTCTCTATTTTCATTCCCACTAAATAAATAATAATAAAAAAGAACAAGTACAAAATATCGTAACTTGGTATTCACTTTGCTCAGGCATTAAAAACAGGAAAAGTACATCTCTATTGTAGATTTAAGATGAAGCCTCTCTCTCAACAGGCATAGTCAGGCACAGGCGACAGTGGGTCTTCCTTGTTTCATCACCCCTACTTACATCTCTTCCCTGAACAATATAGTATCTTTAGTTCCAATATTTTCCTCCTCCTCTTCCCCATCCCCACTCCCCCCACCCTTTGTTGCATTGTTGACTCTGTAGCCAGAATTGTCATTCTTTTAAAATTAAGCTCCCAGGTCACTCCATCTCTTGCTTACCATCCACTGCACCAAGACTAAGATGCACACCTCTGCTATGACCTTCCAGGATGTGTGAAGTGTCTTCTCTCCTCCTCTGACCTCACTTCGATCCTCCTTTTCATTCACAACATTCCAGCCACACGTGTCACCCTTCTATTTCCTGGAAGGGTGGGCTCCCTCTGGCCTTCAGACCTTTGCAGGTGTGGTGTACTTTTCTTAGGACTTCCTCCCCTCAGCAGGCTCTCTTGACCTGGGTCTTCGCCAGAAGGTGACGCTCTCAGAAAAGGCCTGTGCTGACAGCTGTCAAACACCAACAAGGCTCTATCAACTGCAGCCCATGGTGACCTTATGTCACAGAATAGCACCGCCCCTTAGGGCTTGCTGGCTGTGATCTTGATGGGAGCAGACCACCAGATCATTCTCTGGCACAGTCTCTGGGTGGACTTGGAACCACCACTTTGCATTAGCAACAGAGCACTTAGCTGCCGGGTCCCCAGGACACCTTCATGGTTTCTAGTGTCCGCCACCATTGTTCAGTCCATTACTTGTTCCCCATCTGCTTCTCATGGGCAAGTGGGCTCTCTGAGAGCCGGGCTGTGCCTGTCTTCTTACTCCCGTATCCTCATCACCCCGCATAGCACTGGCGTACCACGTACGCCCCTTTATTTGCTTATTGAACCAATTCATGATTCGCTTGGCTTGCTTCTTCTAACATTTCTACCTTCAAGGCTCTAAACATAGGCCGGGGTCATGGCTTAAATGGAAGCTCTTCTGACGCGGGTGGATTTTAATCGCTGCTCAAGCACTCAGCCTTGGTGCTCCCTGCATTTGAGCTGGGACCCTCCAGAGTAATCATGAGGCGTGGGATAGCTGTGTTGTTTTATGCAGCTTAGCTCCAGGGGAATACTATGCACTTGGCAATCCAGCAGAGAAATTCCCCTCGGAGACAGGATCCTTTCTCATGATGGATAGGCAGTTTCCAGCATTGCTCTCCACCGCCTGGTTGCTTCCTAATTTCTAGTGTGGCCTACATGTGAAAGCTGAGGGATGAACTGCTGTTGCAAAAAGAACCTATCAAATAATTACAGCCATTATTTCAAACAGAGCGGCTTTTCCCTGGCAGGGCAGCCAAGCTGCTGGGAATATAAATATTGGTAAGAAGTCAATATGAAACGATGGGCCATGGAGGAAATGATTTCAGATCCCAAATCGGAAACAATTGGATTTCGTTGTGAGATTTAATTGCCAAAGTTATTCCAAAGTGTAAAACCTGTCCGTTCTGATAAACTAGTCTGTCTTAGTGTGCCCTGGGAAAGGCTGGGGAAGTCAGTTCACTTGCTTCCTGGTATAGGAGAAGAGGAGCTGAGATGATGTCATGGTAATGGGGGCTGCTAATGACCCAAGATGAGTCCTGGTACCAAAGAGGCTGGCTGCTGACCAGTCCAGAGTGCGCCCCCCCCCCCCATTGCTTCTGTAAAGGTTACAGTCCTGAAACCCCTCTAGAGTCATCTCTGGAGGACACCTATGCAAAGCACCGGACAACCCTAACCACCAGGACCTGTACGTGTGCACGTGGGGAACCAGGAGAAGGTCTCAGGGAGGTGGGGCAGGGGTAGAAAGCTGGCTTAGGGCCAAAGCAGGGACTCAGAACCAACTTCCTATGCCACCTGCCTAAAACTCGGCCCCTAAGGAAAGGGGTCTTGTCCCACACACCCATTGCACCCCAAAATGTGCATGAGGTTTTTATCTTGTGACAAAGCAAATTATTTTTTTATACTTGACGACCCAACGCCAAGTCGTTTCCCACTCATAGTGTGGCTGTCGGACAGAGGAGGACTGCCCCTGGGTTTGAGGGACTTTGTAACTGTGCGGGAACAGAAAGCCTCCTCCGCCCATGGAGAGTGTGGTTGGTTTGAGCTTGTGGTTTGCTGCCCAAGACCTTATCAATGCTCCCAAGAGGATTTCCCCCCACACTGTAAAGCAATAGAAACACCGAACAGAACCTGGAGAAAGACCCGCTATTGTGACTTTTCTCTCCGAGATGTGCTCACACTCCCCGAGCACATATCTGAGTGGTTGAGTGGGAGGATACTGATTTGTGATTTAGATCCCACAAGAAGACCATCAACTCTGGGAGCACCTGGCTGGCTGTGTTTTAAAAGGCTTCTGTGAACCCTTTATTCTACATCCAGAGCCACACAATGGACCAGCTCCTCGGTGCCAGGTTCTAAGTTCAAGTGCTCTTCTACGCCTAAGGTGCTATAACAAACGCCCCCACTGGTGTCCAGCTCGTCACACTGCATAATGCATTTTGTCAGGAGAAACGGCTCAGGAGGCCTACCAGTCCTACCCCACCGGTAAAGGATCATGAATCTTTGCCGGGAATAATTTACCTTCCTTGCCTGTCTAGAAATAACCTCAAATTGAAAATATGCTTTTGTTTTTCTCTTTGTAACTTCTTTTTCTCCTCCTGCCTTGTTGCTAGCTTTTGTCTCTTTCTTTTAGGCGGGCCTCTTTGTGGAGTGGCAAGGGTCTTTTCAAAGACTCTCTGGCAGCAGAGGACACAGAGAACGAGATCTTTAGAAGGGGCTGCCTTCTATGTCGGGGCTGAATCAACAGCGCAGCCTTACGTGAGTGGTCCCCACCATTAAGAAAACAAGACAAAACACTACAGCTCTACAAAGTTCTACAGGGGCAAGAGGAATAAAGTTATCCTAGGCTCAAGGCTTAGATCAGATTCAATGAAGCAAGTCTAACTCTCTGATGATAAGTGATTATAAGTATCGGCAAAGTTCTAGGCAAAACAAAACAAAACAAAGCAATGAACTACTCTTAACTTTTTTTCTCTCTTCAGATAATCATAGGATATTGTAAACCAAAGCTATATAAACATCTAATCATAACATTTTCCAGAGGTACAAAGACTAAAATAAAAATAAATCACAAAATAAAAATACCCACTATGTATTAAGAATGATTTCAAGCAGCACCAGTCCAACTTCTGATATTCTTTTGCTTCCTTCAGACATTGGAGGAAGTAGGATAAATTTGCAAGAATTAAATGATTTCCCTTGCAGTGGTGTGTGATGTCGCTCTCTTAGGAATGAAGCATTTTGATTTATGTAGGATAGCAATAGAAGCTGGAATAATATACTTGGTTCATAGGTTTGGAGCAGGACAAAATGTCAGGCAAGAAACCAGGATATGGAGTACAGAAACTAGAGTAAGACAGATATCTCATCTTTCTGTTAGCTATTCTATTTTCCTGCTGACTTGTTCAGTTTCCACCAAGACTCATCAGGTGTTTCCCCACCCCCACCCCCTCACCCCAGCATCTGTTTCATGAAGCTTGTTAATGTGTGAATCAACTGAACTTACGAGACTTTAAAAAGCGAGCAGTGGACATTTGGCTCAGCTCTGTCCATGTTGCAAATGATGCCTATTTTTTAGCTTAAGCTACCAGGTGGTCAATGAAGGTAGTGACCTCAGTAATAGCCCATGTAATTACCTACTTTATTTCCACTGAAATTGAAACTTCATTGAAAATAATTTTGTCTCCCAGTTTATTTATGGTGAAAAGTGCTTTTTACCTTTTGAACTTGGGGCTACTGGGCTGAATATAATAGCTAGAGTTCTCCTTTAATCGTCACTGATGGCTGCAGAATAGGTTAAAGTTAAATTTAAAATTTTGCAGGGTTCTTTTGCCTCCCTCAGATTGGCAGTTCCTAATTTTAGAAGATTGCCACTGGAGTGGTTTAACAGTGGAACTAATGTGTCATCCCCATTAGTTTGACTAATAGATTGAAAATAAGGGGATTTTGAACCATCTTTTTTTATTGTACTTTGTGTTTTATGATTTGACATTAGACATATGGTGAATAACACTCCTCGACTTTCAGATGAGAACATGATGGAATTGAATATGTCTATACTTGGGCTATTAGAGCAAATGACATCAACTTTTAAAGAGAAATTGTGCCTTTCCTTTTAATGTCATGCATAAAAAACACACCGTCTTCAGGATGGATTTCTTTTCTAGCATCTCTGAGACACATGGAACAGATAAATAAAAAAAAGTTTTCAGAAGATTTTCTTGGTTGTATGTACAACACAAAAAGTCAAGATATTAATGTCCTGTCTTCTGAGACATTATGGCAAAGTATTAGATTCATAATCTTCTAATACTTTAGGAGGCGAACATATCCTCACACTATGAACTCATAAGTCTATTAATATAAATAATTTATGCTGGCTTATGTATGATTCAAACTGTAATATTTATAAATGAATGTTGCAATTTTCTTGTTATGAAAAAAAACTTAATAAAAGTAAATTATTGTTGGAGAAAAAGTGAATAGCATTTTCTAGAATCATCCTTAAAAAATAAAAAGGATAATAGAAGACCAGAGGCATAAAACTGACTTGAACCATTAAAACGGTGCCAGTTGGCCACCCTCACACCCTTCTCTGATGCATACTGTGACCTGACCTGGTTTTCAACATTTTCTGTATTTGTGTTTTGTTTTTCTTTGTTCTTATTAGGGTATATCTCAGAGGTGTGATGTCACTGGGGTCACCATCTTGAAGTTGGGTCATGTGATTTTCTGTTTTTCCAGATGTAAAACCCAGGACTGATGAATCTATAGAAATAGCAAGTAGAATAAGGGTTTTGGGGGGAGATGTACGGTGATGGTGGTGGGATTAAAAGGGAGATGATGTCAAGAAGTCCAGGAAGAAAAAGAAGGTTTGGAAAGTGATTGTGATAGCATTGTACAATTCTGCTTGATGTAATAGAAAGAAATATATATATATATATATATATATATATTCCCAATTAACACATTAAAGGCTAAATATCTTAAAATCAAGAAGTTAAAAATTAAAAAAACTAAATCAATGTGAAGGGGTGGGGAAGTAGTGGCAATCCAAAAATCTATCTGCAAGTTAATACATGAAAGACCGGATAAACTCAGGATCCAATCACAATTAATAGTGAATTGTTTTTAAAAATAAATAAAAAGAAAGAAAACAAACATAAAGCCACCCAATATTCCCAAACTATATATCTATCTTTCAGAATATTATATGGATAGCCGATAGGTACATATGTCATAGTGAACATAATCTTAAACAATATTCTCAAACAGGATACTTACTATTTGAACATAACACGCTAGATTAAATCATGTTGGATGAAGGCTTACATGTGTGTTAACTACCTGCCATGCACATGTGTAAATGTGAAAGGTGTGAGCTGGTTTCTATTTCATTAACTCCAGAGTTTTCTACATATGGGTTGCTCTCTGTGGTTGAAGTATTGGAATGGGCAATTGGTACCAAAAGGGCTACAAATCCATACTGGAAAATAAGCTAGGGGATAGGTATATGGCATTTTCTTCCAATTTGGATGCTGCCTGTTGGCTTTTATTTCTCTCCAAGAATGCTTTCCTAATGAAGGAGAACAGATTGGCACGATTCTGTGTTTATGCACCTAAGGCAGCACAAAAAGGATTGTGTTGGCTAGGCAAGCCCGAGGCTGGGGATTTGCTTTCTCCTTGAATAATACAATTGAGATATGCCAGTAATTAGATTCCTGGTAGGAATCAAAAAAGGGAAGCTATTTGTCTAAGTGTATGGATAGTGCTGTGTGTAGCATTTCTGCAAAAAATAATTCATCTGGACATTGATTTACGTGACATGTGATACCCTAAATGTGTAATTCCATGGACTTCAGACCTAGCATTCCAGAATGCTTTTACAGAGAATGAGTTCATGGCAGAACCTTTGGTGGTTAATGGTTCATTACAGCTCAAATGTCATCTAACTGAAGGACAGCATTTGCACCATAATAACTAGGAGCCAGTGTTGCATTGTTTACTCACACAAAAACACTTGCAGACAAAGTTGGACCAAAATGGAATCACTAAGCCTAGGCTCTCGAGGCCCCTGTACTGTCACAGAAACCCTGCTGTACTCTGTGGGTGAAGGGCTGGAGGAGGAGCAGTGTGGGTGAGCCCTGCAGCTCCATCATGGATCATGCTGCATTCCACCTTGAGATCCAAGTATGCAAGCAGGGTGGGTCATTCAGCGGGCCCACTGGCTTCTGGAGGAAGCTCTTAGAGATGGTTGGCTGATTGACCTGGCCAAGAGTGGTCCCACAAAGCCATTGTCCCCAAGTTCAATCTTGGACCTACAACAGACTCTTAAAAAAAAAAAAAAAAGCAACCAGCATGGGCATGAAAGACATGCTTGCTCTCACTGTGTCCAAAGCTTTCTCTCTCTCAAGATTGAATTAAGGGATACAGGCTTCTGTTTGGTATCCAGGTGTGTTTTGTTGACTTATTTACTTCTTACTAACTCTAGGTAGTTTACAACCAACCCAGACTATTTATCAGGGTGTGGAGGGTTCAGAATCTCATGTGGGACACTTACTGTATGGTTTTCTCACTATAAGCAGATACATTCACTCTCCTTCAGCCTAGAGTGATTCCAGGATTCTTCCTCGGTCCTGCTTGATAGTTCTTTTGCCTCTATTCATCCCCCTTCTCACTAGACAATTTTTCAGTCTTTATGATGAAATGGTCTGCCTGTCACCATGCTGGGTCATTTCATTATGAGCTGGGGAATATTCTTAACCCATCTAGAAATCTCATGGGGCTCTGTCCCATGACACCTGCCCTGTTTTCAAAGATCCCAGTGTCCGTGTTTGCAGGCCCTGTTTTGAACCAACTCCACTTCCCCAGCTCTCCCCTTCCGGAAAGGATGAGAGGCACAGGACATGACAGCTAAGGCAAGGTGTCTGCTACCCCAGTGGCTAATGATTTGATGATGAAGAGAATTCTTGCCATTCCTTGTCTCCAGGCAACAGAGGGAGCCTGACCATGCAGGGCTGACATGACATCATGAAAGGGGCTACCACAATAAAGGCTTGTCCACATAATGCTCTTGCCAGGCCAGCCAATGCTGTCACCTCCCTTCACAGATGTGTCACTGTGCAATGGCAGCTCCTTTCCATTTCTCCACAGACCTGCAGTGTTGAGCCATGTTGATGTGGCCCTGGCCGTCAGGGACTATTGGGGCCTCCGATTG
Organism: Nesogale talazaci; assembly: GCA_004026705.1. NCBI lineage: Eukaryota > Metazoa > Chordata > Mammalia > Afrosoricida > Tenrecidae > Nesogale > Nesogale talazaci. The sequence continues at coordinate 372,675 of PVJH01000184.1, forward strand.
AAGCAGGCCTTTATTGCTTTCCACAGGCATGAACACAGCTGCCAAAGAAGCAGCCCGCCCCTTCCTGCTGTTAGCACCCTGTGTTCACTTGCTTTTCCCCCTCAGCCACAGCCCACGAGGCTAATGGCAACTTGTGGATCACAAGCTTCTGAAAGTTTCTGAAACTGATCTTGCATGTGCTTCACGCTCAACATGTCTTCATGACACCCCTTTCACTGTGGTATGGTGACAATGCTTGGCCGGGAGAGGAATAGAGAGGGACTTAAGCCTCACTCTATTCCCTGTCTCTCCTTTTATCTCCTGAGGAAATTGGTTTCATCTCCGCCAAGCCTCAGTGGCCGCATCTGCCAAACCCAGCCAGTGCTCTGTTCTTGGGTAGGGTTTTGGGGGAAGATTGAATACGATGAAGCAGAGGGCGATGCTGAGGCAGGACGAGGATGATCAGCTTTGTCAAGCACGGTTCATTGACTCCATGTCTGAGCACTGTGGGCAGGTGCCCTTTTCTTTTGCAGAGTGTTCATTTGTGGAGCAAAATAGGGTCTGCTAATTGTTTCATGTCAATTTGTTTGAATTTTTGACAGGCTCGGGGAATTGGTCAGAATCTGTTTTCATAATGAATCTGAGGAATGTGTGTGTGGGAAAAGACCCAGGGGGTTGAGCTGCCTTTGTGGGACATGCATCCTCAGATCCATGGCCACTTCTTTCTCTGCATGCCCCAGGTCTCTGCGAGCACCAGACTGCTCAGCCTCCCTGGCGTTAGTTGAGGCCATGAAGGTCCCTCCTCTAAGCATTGGCCTTGCAAGCTGGAGTCTGAGCGCACCGCTCACCATTCAAAGGATGTGTGAATGAACAAATTGTTGATTTTGAAAGATGGATTCACTGCACACAAAGTGTAGATAATAAACATTTGCTCCTGCTGCCAGATGATGAAGAGGTTGCAAGAGAGAGAGAGAGATGGTGACTTTGTCAACAGATGTTTATCTCCATCCAGCAAACTCTTACTCTGCCGTGCAGTGGGGTGTGCTTGTGAACTCGCCTATTAATGAGTACCGAGGGTTGCTTCCACTGTGCCGAAAGCAAACTGATCCCATAGCTGGACCGGGGTCTAAAATCAGGACACTGGAAGCTCCTGTGACCCTAGTGGCTCGGTGGATAAGCGCTCAGCTGCTTACTAAAAGGTTGACAGTTTTAATTCAAGGTGTGACTTTATGCTCGAGCTCACTGCCTTGAAAATCCTAGGTGGCAATTTTACACTGTCCCGAGGGTCATATTATTGGAGTGAGAACCCACTTGGTGGCCTTCAACCACACAGGCTTATGGAAGCCTGGTGGTGACGTCAGGTCATTGCTGGGCTGCTGCCTGTGAGGCTGGCCCTGTGAGCCCATCAGTCACCCACTGGGAGAAGCTGGGGCTGTCTGCTCCTGAGAGGATTTGCAATGCTGTGGCTACCTTTTCAAGGGTCGCTATGCAGAGGGATCGACTCCAGGGTAGTGGGTTTTGTATGGAGTCCTTCTGCGTGGGCATTGACTAGATGACATCGGCTTTACACTTTATTTATTTGTACCATTTCCTGTTACTAAAGAGTGGTTGTGCTGAAAGAGTATAGACTGTGTACACAGGTCCTGGAGTTCACATGGTGTCTGGTGCGAGCGGTCAGGTGGGTATTTTGGCTTTGTCAACGGTGTGTCACTTCCTAACTACAACTCCGGGAACTCTGTTGCCTTAAACAAATTACTTAACATTTCTGAGTCCCTGGTCCCGCATCTGCAATACAGTTGTGCTTCCTGACAGGTCTATTGGGAGAAAAGAAGAGAAATGATCGATGAGAAACGTCCAAGCATAGGTTGGGCACATGGTGTGGCTTTTTGCAGTGTAAGTCCCTTTGATATGATTTTTTTAACACGTACTTACAACATGGATACACTGACTGGGAAGATTGTCATATTTTTCTATACGTTTCCATCTTTCCGGCTTACTAAGTGATGCCAGTTTGGGAAGGAAGGCATAGCCAGCAGGGGAAGCTTACCCACATCAGAGGGAGATAAAAACAGGACATGTGCTGGACAGAAGACAGCCTCTGTGGAAGCTTTGGTCCTGAGCCCTACCCATGTTTCCAACATCATCCTCTGTGAGTCACACATGCTTCTGTGGGGGGAAACGAGGTGCCTACCTGCTGAGGGAAAGAAAAGGTCCCCGGTGATCTCCTGTCTTCGCTTGAAAGGAAATGTGCTTCTCTTGTCCTTTTGGAGGGTCGGTTTCTGGATAAAGTTTGGGGCATAAACGTATAGTCTAAGAAGCATTCTTTTGACTTGAGGTGACGTTTGGAGCTAGGGAAAAGTCATGACTTGCTATTTTGATCGAAGGGAATGAAAAGCCAGCCTTTTGGTCTAATTTATTAAGAAAACTTCAGAGTGTGATGCTTTGCAAAATAATAGACTTTCCTTTGAAACTGGCAACCTGGGACCAGTTTTCCTGCTACCACATGTGTGGGTCATGGTGGTCATTGGTTCAAGACGGTGGCATGGGGAGTGAACTGCTATGAATGCGAGCATTGTCCTCTCTCTTAGGGAACCCTGAGAACAGTGCTCAAGAATCCTGTGCAGAGCGGGGCACTCGGCTCTCTCTGGGTCTTAGTCAACAATCTAGGATGAGGGAAGCTGACCAAGTAGATCCGATGCCTCTGGGTTAAAAGAAAGGCCTTTAACTTTTGATTTTTTCCACACTAACATCTCCCATGGGATTTGGAAGCTAGGCAATGTCCACCCCCAGGACTTCCAACCTGACTCCAATGGCCTCAGCGGGCCTCACTCTTCACTGGTCCAGCTGAAAACCTGCTGAAACCACTGATGGGGATCTCTATTGCAGGTTCCATGCTTCCTTGACAAAAATCTTTCTAGTTCTTCATTGGAATTCTCTGGGGTTTGCTAGAGTAGGTTATCATTTCTGGAGCTGTCTGGGCCCCAGGAGAGGTTCTCAGTCATTGTTAGGATTCCATTTCATGCTGTAAAACCCTGGGAGGCATACTAATCTTTTATTTTTAATTTTTTTAAGAAAAGGGAAATCTCAGGTAGAAGATATCATAGTAGGATACTTTGGTCAACAAGTCATATTAAGTTACAGAAGTTAGTCATGTAGGTTGACCTCACTTCATTGCTCCATCCCTCAGATGTAGGATGTTCATCTTTCCTGTGAGACACATCCAGGTTCAGTTCCTGGTTGATGTACCTCAAGCCTCTTTGCTGCTGGTCAGCCAGAGAAGGTGTGTTGCTATGGCACCAGGCACATGGGTTTCCGTGAAGCTTCCATACAAAAGCAGACTCGGAAGAAAAGCCGGGCAACCCCGTGAGAACATCAGCCAGTGAAACCCTGTGAACCACAGCGATCTGGTCCTGTCGCACATGAGGTCGGTCGCCTTCAGCAGCCGGCAGGGACTTCCCATCAGCGAACACGGACACTGAATTAGAAATGCCAGCCTCATGGCACCACTCCTCCAGGCTCACTCTGCTCTCTTTAGCATGGGGACACGGACTCTACCTGCTGCATGGCCCCGTTGCCAGGGAGGGTTGTAGCAGACAATACATATTTGGTAATTGGTTGAAGCATCCCTCAACCCCAGGTCTGTTACCGTCCCTTAGACCTTCCGGAGAATGCATCTTAGACCTGTTCTCCCTGACCGCAGTATGGGATGACATTGACCAGATCATTCACGCTAAAATAGTCAAAAATCATTCAGAGGAACAGCACATTTGGAATGATCCCATCGCAGCCCACTTGACTGCCCAGGACAATGAGCGCACGTAGGTGCGTGCTTGAGGCAGCACGCTGCTCCCACTCTCCTTCCACCCCCGCGGTGGTTTGCTCCTCCTGCTCCCATTGGGCCATGACACTTGGCCTGCAGAGTTTTAACTTCTCCTGTGATCTTCTGAGCCTCATGCTTCAAACTGTCGCTCACACACTTTTTAAATATTTTTATTTTATTTTCTTCTCGCGGAATAAACACTATTATTCCCTGAAATATACTCAATTTGACAAACTTTCTAGTATAAGAAGAGAAACCTTAACTTAGCTGAAAAGACGGGCATCACATGAACTTGCTAAGAATAATCGCATAACCTCATGGGAAGTTTCTGGAGGATTTCTTTTCACGAGAGAGAAAGGAAACGAGAAAGGAAGGAAGCAAGAAAAAAAGCAAGAGAGCTGAAGGCATTTTTAGAAATATAAATCCCTAAAGATATCAGTAGCTATCATGCTGGAAATGTCCAGTAATTCTGACAGTGACTCAGGGGATTATCACTCCAAGCGTCCAATGATCTATCCTGAGAAACTGGTAACGTCCTCTTGGAGAAGCCAGTCTAGCTTGAAGTTTGTTCAGGAATCATCAAAATTCAATACCTCGCTAGTCGGCAGGAGTGCTAGCATCACAGAGTAATTTTCTGGATTTGCTATGATCCTAAAATTGCTAAAGAAGTGCTGCTATAGTAATGGATAAACATTTGTCATAAAAGGTTTTATTTTTGAGTGGTACTGATTTTGGACAAAATTATAACCAAAATAACCACAGAATTGGAAATAACCAACCACTCCAAAAGAGATGACACACTAAACATCAAATTCAATTCACTAAATTAGCTTTTTTTCTTAAGATCTAACCTTATCATTTCTCTGTAACTTGATTACTTTCTTAAGTTTGTTCATTCAATCCCCAACATTCTTCTCAATGATACCTTGATGGCAGGTGACATTGCTCACAGGTTTATTATCTCACCTAGTGTTCTTATTGTGTAGCAGGGACGATGTTAAATATTTTACATCTTATCTCATTTACTTATTTCATTCTCCCAGCTAACCGGTGAGGTGAGTCTCATGCTTATCTTCATTTTCCATGAGCCGAGTGGAGTTAAATGATAGTAACTGTGAGGAGACATCGTAAAGTATGTGGAAAAATGAAAGTAAGAGATGCTGTCATTTCCCCACCAAAAGTCTTGTGGGTTCCAAGTGGGGCTGCTAATGTAAAGGTCAACAGTTCAAAACCACCAGCAACTCTGCAGGAGAAAGGTGCGGTTTTCTGCTCTAGTCAAGATTGAGTCTTGGAAACCCACTCTCTCCTATAAGGTCTCTGTAAGTCTGAATTGATTCAACTGAGTTTGTGTTGGTATTTGACCATCTCCCCACAACCTTTTTGATGCCTCTCATAGTAGTTACTCACTCAATGTACACATCTATATCTGTTGCACACTAAATATGTGATTCATAGACATTCTGGAAGAAAGTGGGCCTGGTAGCCTAACTCCAAACCAAACCCATTATCATCGAGTCAATCCCAAAGCATTGTGACCGTATAGGACAGGGTAGAATTCCCTCTGTGGGTTTCCTCCATGGTAACTCTTCATGGGAGCTAAAAGTGCCACTTTCCCCTACAGAGGGGTTGCTGGTTTTGAGTGATGAACTTGTAGTTAGCAGCACAATGGGTAATCCACCAAGCCACCAGGGCTCCCCTGTGAGCCTAGACAGCAAGTGTTGCATTTGGTTTTATTATCTTTTGTTCTTTCCCATAATGTGTGCTTCTTTATCGAACCTCCTCCAATCCTCAAACTCCCTGCCCCTGAGTTAATGCTACCTCAGAGTGACCGTACACGAGAGGGTAGACCTGCCCCTTGAGTTTTCAAGACTAACTGCTTACAGCCATTGAAAGCCCTGACCACCTCCTCTAGAGGTGCTGATGCTTTCTACCTGTTAACCTTTCAGATGGCAGCCTAATGCATGAGCACTGCCCCACTTCTCTAAAAGTCTAGAAAAATGACAGGTCTTAGTGTGCTTCGATAGCCCCATTCATTTTTTAAAATACAACGGAACAGAAACAAAAGTCTCTGAAAAAAGAAGATAAAGCTATCAACAGGCACGCACATAGTAGCCGTATTTCAATATGTATACTCACCTGCTCTCTTTCTGTCTCAAACATAGTTTCTCAAGATGAGTAGGTAATGAGGGACGTTGATTTTTTTAAAAAAAAATAGCAATTGGGAACCTGATAAAATATATTTCAGGGTAATGCTAATCATGTGTGTTTAGATAAAGGAAATGAAGGTGGCTTAAGTTTTCAGTTCTCTATAGAAAAATCAATTACAAGGTAGTTACGCTGCTGACACCAAACAATAAATCCCTGGATTTACTTAATAAAAAAGCTTCCACTTTTTAAAGGTGTTTATCTTTTTCTTTTAAACCAACAGAAGCAACTCACGACATTGATTTGTGTAAGAGGAGGACCTATTTAAATCAAGTATTTTAAAAATTCACACCTATTCCCTTTAATTTTTCACATTTAAGGTTTCTTTTGGTGAGTACAATGTTCTTCATTTTAATGTCAACTTTTTAAAAATTCAAAGTCAATAAGTTTTTAAGCCTTAGTTGAGAAGTAATTTGATACCTCAGGGCAGATGCTATTTGCATAGATTTTTTTGATCTGAAGATATCATTGTGTTAGTATAACTTACCACCCATACTCTCCATCTTTATGTGGGTCAGACGTCTCTTGCCATTGAGGGAATAGCTCTAGAAGTCACCCTGCTGGGCACTGTTACTGGCCTTGGCTGTGTGCACTCCTTCCTCAAACTCTAGCTGGGCTGGCCACGCTTCCCTCTCACTTAGGATTCATCACCTGTGGGTGGATTAAATCTCTACAGTAATACATGTTGTGCTTAGTTGCCATGCATGGAATAAGCTCCACACTCATGTGACCACATGCACACTGCCTGGTCTGATGCCATCTCCAATATGCCTTGAGAATAGAACCTCTGTGAACCGTGAAGTCTTCACTGGCTGGTAGCCAGGCTTTTCTTCTTAAGTCTATTTTATTCTGAATGTTTTGCTTAACTAACCATATGGAATGATACAAACTTCTGCTGGATGGTAGATGTGCATGTGGTAGGTCTCCTTGGGGAAGAAGTCTACCACTGAAAAGGTAACTAGTGAAAAGGTAGTCCTTAATCTGGTTTGCACTTTAAAATTGCAGAGGGATGAAAAACAAAATACAGACACCTGGGACTTAAGTGAGCTGAAGTGTCACCCGCCACAACTCTCGATTTCAATCTTGGTTAACCTTTATGTAGTTCCTGAAATGTTCGCAGTCTTGTCACTTTCTGGTTTTTGGACGATTAAAATCTTGCTGTCATTCTTTTCCTTTTGTTCTCATAAAACCAATGACACAAAGGTGAATGGCACGGAGAAAGGAAGCTTTTCAATGCAGGGAGTTCTGCTCATCGCTTTTCAAATGAGCAATTAATAATTCATAACAATTAACTGAGTTATGAGTTTCTCTTTCAATACATTTCCAAACATGAATAGATTAAATGGTAATTGCCATCAAATTTTATGTTCTATTTCATGGGCTCAATAAAAGTTTATCTTTTGGAGCTCACTTTGTATTTCCTTTTGATATATTCATAACCAAATGCAATATAGTATTTTAAAATATTTATTATTAACCTATCAAATATTAACAACTCTTAAATTATATGGATGAAAGAAAACAAATAGGCTACTTGTTTAAGTTTTCATGATTTTCCTATCTGAATAGGATTTTGTAAAAGTCTCGCTGGGCATAACTGGTGGTGAAAGAGCCAACAGGAGATCCTGTTCCTGTATAAATTTTCCCTAAGTGGAAGAGGAGCCTTAAAACTTCCACAGACAAGTATGTTATCATTTAATTCACTATATATATGAACTTACATATATGTCCTTGCTTTCCCAGATATCAATCTAAGAATACCAGGTGACTAAAAACTTGACCTTTGGAGTCAGACCATCCTGGGTTCACATCTGCCCTTATTATCATGGCCTGTGTTAATGCATGTATGAATCATCCAGATTAAGAGATACATTCTGACTCAGTAGATCTGAAGTGGAGCCATAGATTCTGCTGTCCTGACAAAGTCCCAGGTGATGCAGATGCTACTGGCTGATGGCTAACACTTTCAGCGACGAGGATCTAAATTTCAAAAGATGATTGCAAGGTGTTCAGCTTTTCTGGGCCTCAGTTCCTTAACTGCAACACAGGGATAGCTGCTAATTTTTCTTTTGTTCTTTTCTTTGTTTCTTCCTTTTTTAAAATTAAGCAAGACTGTGTAAGTGATTTGGCATATACTTCCAGGCATATAAGAGGCAACCAATAAACTGTGGGCACTGTGATAATTGTTTTGTGCTTTCAGGGGAAGGTTTACTCATGACTTTAAAAGAGTGGTGACACTGAGTTGTCTCCAAGTCCTCAACTCTTTAAAAAGTCTGAGAGTCTATGTCCAAGAGAGATGTCTATGATCTGAAAAGCAAGGCATAAAAAGCTTTACCTGGGGTCTTTTCAGATTCTGATAAGAGTGAGGTATTGTGGTCCTAGACCCCTGATTTGAATTTTTAACCTTTGGAACACAGTAGGGCCTCAATGCTTGCTTTTAAAAATGAACTATGGGTGGGTAAACAAGTCAATGAATGATTGGGTCAAAGAATGATTTAATTGGGGGACTACAGAGATAACCTAGTTTGTCAAGGAGGGGGATTCAAAATACTTAATAAGACTTTATCTAGATAGAATTTATACTGTAAAGAGGAAACTAAGAGCATAGTTTTTCCTAAAGATGATAGACTGTCTGCTATGAACACATTTGTTGTGTAAGACTGAATATATTGAGGATCATGGATTTAATGATTTAGTAGATGGGCCTATTAAGTGAAGTTCAAGCTCATCTATCCCAGAACTCTGGCTAATCTTTATTAAAATGACCACAGAAAGCCATGATCTGACATAAGTGCATTCCATAAGTGATATCTACATGTGGTTTCACATAAGGGGCCCTGGTGGCATAGTGGGTTACATGCTGCACTGCTGACACAGGGCAAATATTGCAGAACCACCAGCTGCTCCTAGCAAGAAAGAGAAGTCTCGCTACTCTCGCAACATATCAGAAACCTACAGGGGCAGTTCTACCATGACCTACCGAGTTACTATGTGTTGCAATCAATTCGATGGAAGTGAATTTGTTTGCTTGTTTGTTTTAGATCCTGAGGGAGTGTAGGCTCTGTGATTATACCACTAATAAAATGTCAAACTATCTTGGCAACAAGTCGTTGTGTAAACTCTCAACTTTGTCCTTTTTTGCATAAAAATTGTTTTTTTCCCCACAATATGTCCTACTACTGACCCTTATGATAAAGTATACATGTTGCATTCATAATATCAGTAGCATTAGCTACAAATAGGTCTTAATAATAATTACAGGACTTCTGCCCAAAGGGCAACCGAGTAACACATACTAGAGGGACTCTGCAGAAATCATCCCAGCAGTTGCTAAGAGGGAAATTCCACACTGCCGGGCCACAGAAGAAGCATGATAAATATAAGTAGGTACAGATCCACTAGGTTTTGAGGAACTGGGGCCCTTTGGTTAACCACAGCAGAGGCCAGCTAGGGTCTAACCTTAGCTCTGCGACTGTCTGAGCCAAAGTTGTAATCATTTGGAGCTGGTCCAAGGATATTCTCTCAACACAGTCACAGCTTGTTGCTGCCTTGTGGCAGGGTTTACATCCCTCCAGCCCCACCGTGAGGGATCGGGACTCAGCTCTGTTGTTACTTTTGTTTCTCTCTCTCCCACCACAGTCTAAGTGGGCTGTTTTCTTTTTCTTATACCTTTTATTTAATATGCTACTGTTGAACTTCAGGCTACTCCTCTTAGATGAGGGCATTTACACCTACCTGCCTGCCACCCAGGTGGGAGAGGTCCAGCTTCTGCAGCATCACCCAACATTGGGGAAAGCACACCCACCTTCCTCCAAGGAACTCCTGCCTACCTTCTTCTGGAGAAAATTCCACCTCCCATCTGCAGTGCTTGACACATGACTAGGGAAATCCCACCACCTTCATCCTGTCTTCTGTGAACCTCCCATTGCAGCAGGCATCCCTACACATACTCTGTGGTATCACAGCTGTCATGGGCCAAAGCATCATGGCTTCTTGTGAGATCACCCAGTGCAACACTATCCTGAAGGGTCCACGACCACCCAACCAGTGTCCCCTGAGAGGACTATAAAAATTTCCCTCCAAATAACAGAATACTGGTTGATGAGGGAAAGAGTGAAGTCACAGGAGGATAAAATGATAAGCCAATTCCAGCAGTTTGAAGAAGCTTTCCTAAAAGACTCCCAGAAAGAGCTCAGTGATTTTCAACTCTTGAAAATGGCATCTGGCTCCTTTAAAACCACGCAATGCAACAGCAACTAGCCCCAATAACCTCAATGACAAAACAAGAGAGACAAAAAGCAATGTCAGAAGATGTCCTGAACCTAATGACCTGCATAGAAGAAGCAGACATTGATCTACCACAGAAAGAACTTTTCAAAATATTGGTAGGAGTCATACAGGATGTGTGGAAAACAATACAGAAAAATGATGAAATGATTGTGGAGATAAAGACCATACACCAAAGGGAAATGCAAGAGCTTATAGACAAGATAGCAAAAACCAATAGCAGACACACGGACTTCGCCAACAGACTTGAGAAGGCAAAGAAATGCACCAGTAGCCTAGAGGACAGCCAAGCAGACTTCGACAAATATGAACAAAAATCTAATAAGATCATCAGAGAAGCTGAAGAAAACCGAAGAACTTTGTCTGATGGGAAATAACACCAGAATAATTGGATCACTGGAGGAAGACACAACAAAGAACTCATATGTAAAAAAGAAGTGAGAGAATTCATGGAGGAAAATTTCTCCAGTTTAATGAATGAAAACCAGGCAACCATTCAGGCGGCTGAAAACATCAGCTAGACTGAATCCCAAGAATAAGTCAGCAAGACACATAGTATTTAAGCTATCCTACTTTGAGGTAAAGGAGAAAATCGTGAGAGCAGCTACAGAAAAACAAGCAATCACATATAAAGGTTCCCAAATAAGAATATGCTCACACCTATGAGCTGATGCTGTGAAGAAGAGGACATAGGGAGTAACATATTCCAAAAAATGAAGGAATACTCTACCCAGCCAAATTATCTATCCAGATAGATGGAGAATGAGAGTTTTCCCAGACAAGGAAAAACTCAAAGAATATGTTAAAGAAACCCAGCCCCACAAAATACCCTTGCTGACCAAGTATGGGCAGAAGAATAGTACTCACCGAGTACAAATAAGAGATTGCCACAAAGAACAGCACCACCCAGAGGGCAACAATGAGAAAAGAGCTCCCGGGATAGCATTGATTTAAGGGTGGAAAGAAGTCAACAGTGAAAAAAACACACAGACACACATGCACAACACACTAATAAGAAAGGGTAGTAGGAATACATCCAACACAAACGGTATAAGATGACATCACAGAGTCTGTAGATGGATGTAATAGCCCTGGATACCAATGGATTGAACTCAGGCAATAAAAACCTGAGGCTAGCAGACTGGCTCAGAAAACACAACCCATCAATCTGCTACCTAAAGGAGACACATCTCAAGATAACAGATAAAAATAGGCTGGAGAATCAAAGGCTGGAGAAAAAAACATACCCAGTAAACAGCAATTCAATAAAAGAAGAGGTTGCAATCCTAATCTCAGATAAAATTGACCTCAAAGGCCACACATTAAACAGAGATATGGAGGGACAATACATAATGCTCAGTGGAAAGGTAGCCAAAAAAACCACTAAGCATTTACTTGCTGATTACATCAACCAAATGCTCCAAAGATGGAAAAAGAAATCATAGGCTCAAAGATCACAGTAGGTGACTTCAAACACCAGTCTCTGACAAAGATAGATCACAGGGAAAGAAACTCAATAATGAGGCTAGAGATCTAAACTCTATAATTAGACAATTTGACCTGATAGATATTTACAGAACTTTGCACCAAAATATAAAAGGATCACACTCTGTTCCAGCCCACATGACACATATTCAATGAGAGATCACATACGGGGGCATAAGTCAAATCTGCATAAATTTGAGGACATTGATATCATACAGACCTCTGTCTGTGACCACAGTGCCATAAGGCTGAAAATAAACAAAGGGAAGATGAAGAAAACAAGAGCAAACAATTGGAGGACTAATAACTCTCCATTGCAAAAGAAATGTGAACTGATCCAAATCAGAGAGAAACTGGGTAATTTCTAGAAACTAATGAGAATGAGAGCACGACATTCTAAAACTTATGGGACACAGCAAAGGCAATTATCAGAGGAAGGTCATAGCCATGCCTGCATACCTGAAAAAGGAAGAGAGACTTATGATTGATATGTTGGCACAAAATTTACAGCAATTAGAGCAGTCCACAGGACAATCCTACTAATAGCAAAAGAAAACAAATGATTAAATCAAGGCTTGGATTCAGGAGAGGGAAAATAAGAAAACTATGGAAGAATAATGCTGCTAAAAGTTGGCTTTGAAAGGATGAACAGAATTGACAGACTGCTGGTTCACCTAAGCAAAGAAAGAAATGAATAAATTTCAATAACTAGGATCAAGGATGAAAGAGGGTACGTTACAGCTGACTCAAAAGAAATAAAGGGGATAATTACACAGTACAATGAAGAACTGTTCTCCAATGAATTCAATAACTTGGAGAACATGTGCAAAGTCTTTGGGAAACAAATCCCTCCCAAGACAACACCGATGGACATGGAGAATCTAATAGACCCATAGCAACAGAAGAAAGAGACATGGTTATCAAGGGATTACTACCAAAAAAATCCCCTGGACCACATGGCTTCACAGGAGAATTCTACCACTCATTCAGGGATGAACTGACACCAGTGCTACACAAACTCTTCCAGAACACAGAAGAAGAAGGCAAACTCTCGAACTACTTCTATGAAACTAGTACAACTCTGATACCTAAACTGGGCAAGGATTCCACAGGAATTGAGAACTACAGACCCATATGCCTAGTGAGCGTCAACGAACAAATCCTTAACAAAATACTGGCCTATAGAATACAAATAATAACACAAATAATTCACTGTGACCAAGTAGGATTCATACCAGGGATGCAGAGATGGTTCAACATATGAAATACCACTAGTATCATTTGCCACACTAACATGAAAAACTATAAGAACCACATGATAACATCAATAGATGAGGAAAAAGCATCCAACACCAATTTCTGTTTAAGACACTCAAGCAGACAGGAAGGGATGGAATATTTCTTTTCCTTTTTTTTTTTCGTGGCATCACTGGTGGGAGTAGGAGGTCCAGCCTTGCTCCTGGAGATGCTGCTACTGGATTTGAAATGTCAACCCTGTGGGCCACAGTCCCATACACAACCACTAGGACACCAGGGCTGAGCCTGGAATATTTCTTAATATCACACACACTATATATGAAAAGCTAACAGCCAATGTGGTGATCAATGGAAAAAAAAAGATGAAAACATATCCACTGGAAAAAGGGGTCAGAGAATGATGACCCTTGTACCCACTCTTATTTAACATCATACTGGTGGCCTTAGCCAACAGCACAAAGCAAAGAAAAAACACCAAATGTGCTATCTTGGGGAAGAGGTAAAACTATTGTTTTTCACAGATGATATGATTTTATATATGAAAATAACCAAGAGTTCCACAAGGGGAGTACCAGCAGGATTAGAGGGATATGGCAGAATGGCGGGATACATGATCAACAAACAGAAGTCTATCAGACTGCTATACACATTAGAGAAAACCACAGAAAAGGGGATAAAAAATGTGGTAGCTTTCACAAGATACAAACACAAATTGAAATATATAAATATATAACTGACTAAAAAACAAAAGATTTGTCAGAGGAAAACTACACAACACGATGATAAGGAACCAAAAGTGACCTCAACAAATGGAGGTATATCCCAAGTTTGTGGATTGGAAGACTCAATATAGTAAAGATGTCATTTCTGCCTAAGACACTATATAAGTTTAATGCAATCCTGATACAAATACGATCGTCTTCCTTTAAAGAAATAAAAAACTGATTACCAACTTCATATGGAGAGGGAAGAAGCCCTTGCACAAAAAACAAGACAGAACAAAAGAAAACAACAACAACAAAAACCAATGACAAAAAAAAGAGAAAAGTTCAAGTTCTGTTTGTTGAAGTTTAGGAGTGTTTTCTGGTCAAGTCTGATGAGGTGTCACACCCTTCTCCCAAAGTCTACTTTTGGTATTCCCTGGGGACTTTGTTGTTCTGTTCCCCTGGATGTTCTGTTGCACATACTTAGTGTTTCACCTCAGTATGAGGGCTTGATTGGGTGCAATTCCCACACTGTGTCTCCAGTGTTGTTTCCCATAATGCTATTTGGATGCTTACTGATCCTCTAGGGAAAAGTAGAACTGCCTGTGTGGGCTTCCGAAGCTATAAATCTTTGGGGGGGGGGGCAGAAAGCGTTGTCTTTGTCTCTAGGAGCAGTTGGGGGTTTTGAACTACTAGCCTTGTGATAGTGAAACAAGAGGAAAGTAAAAGGAAATATAGAAGGAACTAGGAAGCAAAGGGCATTTATAGAGGTCTGAAAACAGGCATAGACATATGTAAATGTAGTCCTATATGACAATGGGGAAATAGATTTATGTGCATATATTTATAGGTTTAATATTAGGTAGCAGATGGGCATTGGAAGAGAAACATTGGGTCTTTACTCAAGTACTCCCTCAATGCTAGAACACTTTGTTCTATTAAACTGCCATTCCAATGTGTTCACTTTTCCTATATGATCACTGAAGCCAGTGCATAAACAAATGTGGTGAAATAACTGATGGTCCCCAGCTATCAAAATATATACCCTCTGGGGTCTTAAAAACTTAAAGATAAACAAATGGCCATCTAGCTGAGAAGCATCAAAGCCCACATGGAAGAAGCAAACTAGCCTGTGTGTTCATGAGATGTCCATAGGATCAGCTATCAGGCATCAAAGAACCAAAAATCATATCATTGTGAATGAGGGGGTGTGTGGAGTGGAGACCCAAAGTCCATCTGTTGGCAACTGGACATCTGTTTACAGAAGGGTTGTAGGAAGTAGATGAAATGAGTCAGTCAGTGTGCAGTGTAACACTGATGAAACATAAAACTTTCCTGTAGTTCTTTAATGTTTCTTCCCTCCCCCTGCCCCCCACTATCATGATCCCAATTCTATCTTCCAAGTCTGGCTAGACCCAAGGTAAAGACCAGAGCTGGAAACACAGGGAGTCTAGGACAGATAAACTCCTCAGAATCCATAATGAGTGTAGTGATACCAGAAGGGTAAGGGTAAGCTGGGGGCAAAAGGGGGAACCGATCACAATGATCTACATATAACCCCTCCCTTGGGGATGAACAGTAGAAAAGTGGGTGAAGGGAAACTTCAGACAGTGTAAGACATGAAAAAATAATAATAACATAAATTATCAAGGGTTCATAAGTGAGGAAAAAGAGGGGAGGAAGGAGAAAAATGAGGAGCTGATACCAGAGGCTCAAGTAGAAAGACAATGTTTTCAGAATTATGATGGCAACAAATGTAAAAATGTTCTTGACACAATGGCTGTATGTGTGGGTTGGGATAAGAGTTTTATGAGCCCCCAATAAACAATCCTGGAGGCTCATACAACTCTTAAAAAAACAACAAAAATAAATAAAATAGAAAAATCACGATAAATAATAATGACATCAATATTTCATTATTTCTGTTGTGCTGTCTCTGAGACATATACCTACTTCCTCAGACAAGTTGTAGGTTGGAAGAGATAATTGCCTGAAATAAAAGTGAACTCTCTTTTGCAGACAATGGGAAGGGCCATAGTGAAAATACGTCTTAGAAATTGCATCTGTTTATAAAATATGTAGAAATCTGTGAGGGATTTTAATTGCTAACTATGCAGATGAGTCAGGAATTGAGGTTGAATGGAGAGCAAATGAACTGTGTTTGCATTTGAATTTCCTTGTGTATATATGTATGAAATTTAACTTTATGGGAATCCACATAATCAATTGTTCTGTGTTAATGCAGGTCTCTTCTTCAACCTCAGGCGAAGGTTGAATATAATGTGATCAATCAAAAACTTGGAAAAGATGGAATGAAAAGCATCTATGCAATGGAAAGGAAGTGGGTAATGATGTTAACTCTATTTCTTTTTTTTGGGGGGGGGCATCATTGCTCTCTGGCGGTGGGAGTAGGAGGCCCAGCCCCACTGCTGGAATTGAACCTCTGTCCCAGTGGGCCGCAGTCCCGCGCACAACCACTACGCCACCGGGGCTCAGCCCGTTAACTCTATTTCTATGGTTAACGTATGATCTAAAATGTCTGGGGCTTATCAGGCTCAGTTACATTCAAAAGAGCATTGAGACAAGAAGGGTAGGGTTTTCCTGCATGGAAGGACACTTAATTCAGAGTAATTGCCTCCAACATTCAATTCAATGGAGGAAAAATCAATTCGCAACATGTTCTGAAAGCTGATTTTTTTTTCTTGATGCTCATGGTTTCATAGCTTGCTAGCTTAATGGTAGCTGAACTATTTTACTGATATTCTTGCAGAATGTAACAGAATGATACCTCGCCCCAACATGAGCAATCTTGATCATAATATGGCCACCCTGACTTCTTTTCCATTAGTTGCTGATTGTAGTAAATTGACACTATATTGACTTGGCTGGCTCGCAAGCCCTTAAGCAGGGGACACAAATATGTCTGTGATCTTGCTCTAGAAAGTATATGGTCAAAGCCTCTATGTGCTTGGGAAGCCGGACATTTTTCTTAAGGTCCTTAACCAGTTGCCACGGACATGATTCCAACCGTGGAGGGCAGAGTAGAGCTGCCCTAAAGCATTTCCATGACTAGAAGCTCTGCCAAAGCAGATTGCCACATCTTTCTCCTGCAGAGCGGCTGGGAGGATCAAACAGTTAGCCTTGTGACTACGGCTCTTTAAATTCATTATTTGTTGTTGTTCAGTGCCATCAGTTCAGCACCAACTAATAACCACCCAATGTAGAGCTGAAGGAATCACTACCCGCCGCCCACCACCCCTGCTTGCACCAGCCTCATAATGTTCTGCTTGAGCCATTGTTGCAGCTGCCCTCTCAGTTTTCTTCCTCTTTTTTGCTGACCTACTTTACTTTCCCAACCATTTGGACCTTTTCCAGGGACTGATGTCTCCTGATAACATGTCTGAAACATGTGAGGAGAAGTCTAAGTCCTCACCTCTAAAGAGGATGCTGGCCGTCTTTCTTCCAATATAGATGTTGGCTCTTCTGGCCTCCCATGGCACTTTCAATAGGCTAACCTCCTATCATCATTGAAATGTATCATTTTTTCCACAGTCTTGGTAAATATGAACCATTTAGATCCATTCCCTGGCATTCTCATATCAAGATAGAAAATACATTTTGACGAAGTGCATATTCTTTGATTTTCTTATACTCCCATTCTATCTGTTGCCTCCTGCAATACATTCTCTCCGTGCTAACAGGTTGTCTTTCTCTTTGTTTCTAACCATGTTGGGTTTGGAATCCATGCCAAAGTACTCTTCCCAGGTGCCAGTTCATACCTGCCCAGGTTTATTCCAAACAAAAGGGGTTTAAACATGTTTTTGCAATCAGTGAAAGACTCCAGACAAGTTCTCTCAGTTAGTCCCATTAGTGTGCTTTCAACAAAGGTCCAGTCAAAACCAGTGGCTTCTGGGAAGATCTGCTGGATCAATTCACTTCAAGACAGAAAGGTCAACTCAGAATGCTATGGTCAATGGATTTTGGGGGAATGTGCAAGAGAGTATTCTTGGTAGATTTTCTTGAAGGACAGGAAAATCACAGGAGGTTATTAGGAAGGTGTTTTTTTTTTAAATATTGAAAGCTATTTTGGTGAGTAAAAGCTAGAAATTTTGTCCTGAGAGGATTTTTTTCATCACAAAAACACACCCTGTGAAGTTCTCAAGGGTAGCAGGACTTCCCTATGAGAATGTTGTGGGTAAACCTTATTCCATCCTTATTCCAATTCATCCTACAACTGGATTTTGCCCTTACACACTGGTTCCTGTTCCCCAAATGTATATGTCATCGTAGAGGAACCTGATTGGAGTCCCTCACTGTGGAATGCTAAAGAGGTGTTTCTGATCAAAGTAGTATCCATCAAAGGACATATGCAATGCTTTGGGGGAAGACTCAAAGTGATAGAAACAGCACCTATGGCCATGTATAGACCTTGATGGAAAATATGTCCCCAAACAATGGCTTTACATTTTGATAATTCAGGCTAATGGAGGTTTCTATCTTTTTGTTGCAACCCTTTCTTTCTTACCCTCTCACCCCAGGGGTTAGCCAAATCTAGGCTGCCTCTTGCTTTAGTGTGGCTGTGAACTGAGTAGGGCACACGTTTTTAAATAGCTGGAGAAAAACAGAACAAAATCCAAATCCAAAGGAGAAGAAGAATTCCACACAGTGAAAAGTGTGTGAAATTAAAATTTCAGTGTCCATAAATAAAATTGTATTGTGACCCAGCCAGGCTCATTCATTGAAATGTTGCCCATGCCTGCTTCCATGCTATCACAGCAGATATTGGCAGCTGGAAGGAAGACCACCTGGTCAACTCCACTTCCAAGGGGTATTATCGGGTTCTTTAGATAAGAGTTGTTGCTGACCCCCAGAATAAATCATTAAGCGTTCTGCAAAGTGAAAAATGACAAAATCCTAGAAAATGTCATGAGGAAAGTGGTCAGCAATAAGTATGGAGCCTTAACTGCATTGTTATTTTCAGGTGTTTGAATTGGGGAATGACCATCTAAGACTCTGTTCTGCTTCCTGGAAAATGAAGCCAGTGAGAAGACATCCCTTGCTGCCAGGGGTGGAGTCCCTGGGCAGGACCACCAATGGGTACCTTGTGAGTCCATCCAGGGCATGGTGGAAGATCTATTACCCAACTATTTCTGAAAAAACTCTGAGAGTTAAAAAAAGGAAAATTAACCAACTTGGAGAGTTCTCTTTGACAAATACGGGTTCCCAGGCATCAGAGCCGACTCAATGATAATTCAATGGTAATATGTGTAGTCTAAGAGGTATGCATACATGTGCTTTATGGATCAGGAGTGGCATTTTTAATTACTTCAAATAATTATTTTTCACATATGGATCCATTTGCAAACTGTTTAGATTTCTGAAATCTTAGGACCAAATAATTTCAGAATTCAAAGAAGCCTGGGCCACTTGTGTGACTTGGATAGTTAAGTTTGGGGTAATCAGCCCCCAGGTTGGGGGTTTAAACCCACCCAGAGGCATCATGGCAGAGCGGTCGGGCAATCTGCTTCCCAAGTGTCACAGCGTGAAAATGGTATGGAGCATTTCTATTCTGTATACGTGGAGAATCCACTCGTTGGAGTCAAGACGATGGTAACTGGCAATAATCGACGTAGCCTAGGTCATCAGAGTGCCTTCTCTAGGATTCCAGGAGGAAATGCACAGTGAATGTTGGGCAGAGTCACCACCAGATCAAGACCTTAACTCCATCTCTAGGGCTTCTTTTACCTCACTGTGCTGACTTCCATGAATCTAGTCACCAGTAGCCTCCCACCTCAACCCTTCTGTGTGGCTTCTGTACCCCAGAATTCTGCTTTGGTGGTGGCCTATGAATGCCTTCCTTTCAATGTACAGTTTTCCACGGGGATGGTCCACTTGCTAATGGAAGTAGGCTCCTTTTCTTATTTAGACCTGATCTTTAAATATACAATTTTAGAACAGTTTAAGTCTCTCTCTCTCTCTCTCTCTCTCTCTCTCTCTCTCTCTCTCTCTCTCTACTGCACACATGCAAACACACTCACACACACAAGCACTCATTCGTGTGGACAAATGGCTTGAGTTGAAGCTCCACTTGTGTCTCAAACCAAGCAAAGAGACTCCATCACTGTACTGCTTTTGGGCTTCCTAATAAATTTATGATTAGATAGGGCCAAGCCTGCTATGTTGTCTGGTGCTGTGGGGTTGTTTTCATCATGGTGACCCAATGTGACAGCAATGAACTGCCCCATCGGGCTTTCTTGGTTGTAATCCTTAGAGGAGAGATTTCCAGGTCTTTTTTCCTGTGTGGTCGCTGGATGGGTGCAAACTCACTCTTTTCAATAGTAGCTATGCGCTCAATTATTGTACCACCAGTAATTCTTCCTTGGTTAGTGGGATAGAAAACAAGACCTCTGTTTCTCCAGGAACATTGGCACTCCACTTTCCTTTCATTGCTAAACTTGGGCTATTGCCAGGTGGAGAACGGTCAAGTTTGGGGAAGCATGCTAGTCATGCTCAGCATTCTTTTCAAATAAAGCGAGGGCTGTCATGGATGCCAGGTAATATGAAAATGAAAAAAAACCGAGAAAAAAGAAAATTGGATTCTTCAGGCCAGGGCTATGGCTACCTTCTGTGCTGGACAAAGAAGAGTTAGATAGTAGGTGAACCTTGGACTGTCAGGTGGTAGCCTGCTAGCTGCTCTTTATGAAGTTCACTATGGTATCCCTGGAAAGTGCAAATGGAAATTGTTGGTGGTTCAAATGAACTCAGAGTTGCCTCCAAAGAAAGAGCTGGTCATCTATTCCCCCAAAATCACAGCCATTGAAAACCCTGCAGAGCACGTTTTCATGTTGAAACACACACACATACATCTTTAGTTGCCAGCACTCAATAGACAACTGGCTTTCAGAAGTGTATCATCTGGACTTATCTTATGCAGAATCTATATAATTCTGGAGTCTGGGGCTTGAAAGTATTTAGGAGAAGATCATATTGTTGAGGACATTCTGAATAATCACTACTTTTGGTGATACTAACTTTCCATAACTGGCGCTATTAGCATTTGCCTCATTAGGTTTCTCCAAATGAAGTCATTAAAGTTGTGAACAATTAAAGCGTAAGGCACGTTCTATAGCAGAAACCCTGAATCCATCCCTAACTGGTGGTCTCTGGCCCTGATGTATTTGAGTGCAATCCCGAATTAAAGTTATATTCACGATTTGAGGGAAGCACATAAGCCACTAACTATACAATTCAGAGACCAAAAGAGCTGGATGGTGTGCCTCTGTCATTACCAGTGGCTCTGATCAGAAGGGTCTGGATAGAGAGGAGGTAAACATGCTTAAAAACATTAGAAAGCCAGACTTCCTGGTTTGATAGAGATACCGAAACCATGGCCCTTAGACCTTTTTCAAATCCGGAACTGAACTCACCTTCAGGGATCAACTTTCAGCCAAACATCAGAAGTACTCCTAAGTGCAATTAAAGAGATATGCCCCAAATAAAGCTCAGATGGCTTGTAAAGGGCTTGGGAAAGGATGAATGGGAGCCGTGGAGGAAATGGGAATATTTACAGTGAGGGAGTTCTAACCAAGGTCATGAAACAAGAGGTATGGAAATCAAAGGAAAGTTAATATGCCCTGTAAACTTTAATGAATTAAAAACAAAATTTTTAATTAAATATTAATTTTAAAAAGATTGGAAGGAAAATGGAATCTGGACATGGGAAGAAATGGCTATTGGCAGGTCTGTGTGGTGTAGCTTCTTCCAGCTGAATCAGCTGAAATACCACAACTGGAGGCAACCTTGACACTTGCTCTTCTACTTAACCAAAGAAGCCCTGTTCTTCCCAGGAGAACTGCCCAGCTTATTCGCAATGCCTACAAATTGCCACTTTCTATCTCCTGTCTTCCTAATATTTTTTCTTTTTAAATTACCTCTGGGAGGTTCTGTTTAAAGAGCACTTTCTTCTCACCCTCAGGAGCTGAACAGCAGTTACATCAAGTGCCCTTCTAGGAGATTTGTTTTTTGTCATGGGTATGTATGTGAGGCATAGCCGAGAGAAGGATAGTTGTTTTGAAGCTGCTTGAGAGGAAATTAAAAGGCTGAATGCAGGGATGCTATTCCTTTTAGTAATGTGATCAGCATTTTAGTCATGGGGCAATAGCAGGCAAATACATAGGCTCCCGTGTCTGGTACGAGGCCAGCTTGGCAGCATTGCAGACACATCCTTGTATAAGAGATCTGCCACCCATCAAAGGATTCAACACCTGAGGGCAACAGGAGAAATGCAAGCTGGGCATTTTCACGCAGTCCAGCAAAAAGCGAGCAAGCAAGTGAGAGAGAAACTAGAGGCCATAGGAAAATTACGGGAGAGGCTTGTGGTACTTGTCCAGTATCACCTTCATTTGGGAGACGTGATTGGGAGCATCATCTGACTGACCACAAATTGTCAAGCCTCATGTAAGGGTTAATCTTATACCCACCCACCCACCAGTCAACTCAATAGAAACGCATTAAAAACATCTTCTGAACTGTAGAAGAAAGGCTACGATGGGAACCAAGTACGTGCAAACTTAGTCCCTGCAACTGGACGTGCACATGGAGAAGATGGCTTGTGAGCAGGACAAGTCTCAGTCCTCTGAGTAAAGATGGCTGTTCACAGACAGCTGAGTGGCCAAGCTGTGGCTTTCATAAAAATCAGAGCTCGACTCCCTCACTCTACTTTCTCTCTGACTGCTCTGAAAACCAGAGCTGGCCTTGGAAAGGTCCTAGAAGTCTATTTCATCAACTTTCTTTTTAAGTTCAAATGCCCCAGAGAGCATCCTTCTTAGGAACCTGTTCTGCATCTATTCAGCAGAGTCGATGGGGGTTATAAACTGCCCGTGGATGGCACATTCCTGCAGACAACAGGGAAGAATAGTTGTTGGAAAATGCTCAATTGAAATTCACTTCCCTCTTTTTAGTCACTGGTCTCTATTCTTGCTTCAGGAGGAAATCAAAGCCCACTGTTACTTTAAGCCCGCCATGTACTACTGGTGTAGTCGGAGTTATAAGTTGGGTTGTTAACCACAAGATTAGTAGGTTAATAGTTTGAAACTACCAAATTCTCTGAGAGACAGAGATAAGGCTCCCCTAAAGATTTACAGCTTCCGAAACCCACACAGCCAGTTCTAACTTTTCCCTATAGCATCAGTAGGAGTCCAAATAGAATCCAGGGCGGGGAGTGAAACATTGGTTGGCATCTGTAACATGCAAACCATGTTTTCTAAGCTGCTTCATCTAGTTTTCATGTGAAAATCTCCTTACTAGTGAGGAAACTGCTGCTTTAAAAAGTTATTTCTAAGAGTTGGACCGTGAACCCTCTATGTGTGCTGTCAGTGCATGTCTCAAGGGCACTGTAACCTTGCTCCTTGTCCATGGTATTATTGGTTAGGAATATCAGTAGTTTCCCTGACTGCTTCTTCCATTCCTTGGAGAGAACAAATTCTCATCAGAGTAAATCTATAATTTTTGGAGTAATGTTGTTAGTAGATAGATTGTATTTTGAATCTCTCGTTTTAGAAGTTAACAGGGAATTTTAATGTTCTAATTTGCATTTGGGCAATATCTATATCTTCCAAATAGTCAAGTGGTTCATAATATGCTTGCATCATGTCTTTTCTAGGCTTTCTTTTATCTTGATTGGGATACACTGCCTTTGCCTTCTAATTCCCCATGCATATCTGTTCCTTCTTAACATACACTGCAATTTTCTAATCCTATCTGATATTGAATTTGAATAAACTTTATCTTTGCGTATCTTAAATCCAAGCATGAATTACATTACTCTGACCAGGTGTATTTATTTATTTATACATCTATTTATATATACAACCTATTTATTGTTGGCATTGAAAGTTGATTTTCTCAATAATTACTGTCATTCTTAAAACTCACTGCCATCTCACCAGTTCTGACTCCAGGCAAGTCCCCTGTGGGTTCCTGAGACTGTTTACCTGAGTAGAAAGCCCAAGCTTTCTCCCACGGATTCACTGATGGTTTGAAACTGCCCCATGTGTAACCCGTAACCCCTATACTACTAGTACGACTACCACGGTCACTGTATTTAGGCAGAATACAATGGTGCCAAAAATATCTAGGTCTTCAAAAAATTAAAAAATAAAAATAAAATATAAGAAATATCTAGGTCTTATATCCAAGAATCTGTTACCCAGTCATGCCGAAAGTCACTTGATGTGAACAAATCAAAGATGCTGAGACAGAGAGATTATGCTGGAGTAACTGTGTGGGAACAAGCAAAGCACTATGGTCACTGTGTTCCGAGGGAGAGGTGATGGTGATGGTGGAAGGAAGGCACAGAGCAAGCAAGCAATGCTGGGGCTGAAGATGGACGGCTGCCTTGGGCAGAAAGAACACGGATGGGTTCTAGACACTGGAAGAGGCAAAGCATCAAAGTCTTTCTAGGAACCCTGGGGTGAGGGGTGGGGTTGAGGGGATAGTCTTGATTGACAATAGGGAGATCCTTGGTGGACTTTGAAGTACAGAAATTCAAGATCAGGTTGTGTTGTTCTAAGCTTTCTCTCACTGCCAACCAGTCAATTCTGACTCAACGCAATGCTGTAGGACAAAGTATAGCTGCTCCTCCAGGGTTTCTGAGATGGTAACTCTATGGGAAGAGACACCCCATCTTTCTAGCATATCAGTGGCTTCAGACTCCAGAACCCTTGTGCTTAGCAGCATACCACATCCCGGAGGGTCCTTGTTCTAAGCTAGGCTCCTTGTTCTAAGGTAATTTGGCACAGTAGCAATGTAAACCACACCCTTATGGTCCATTCTCTTGGAAGAGATCCATCTAAACCATGAGCTTGTGTTACCCATATTTTCTCCAGAGAATAACGATTGTTCTTTCAAACTGGTGGCACAATGGTATGGTGTTCAGATGCTAATGGACATGTGGGCTATGTCCTAGCTTCTCTGAGGGAGAAAGACTGGGGACCTGCTTCTGTGGAGACCGCAGCCTAGAAGATGCTGTGGACTGCTTCTGTTCTGTCACACGATCTTGCTGTTAGTTGAAATCAACTTGAAACTGCCTAATTAACTCTGTGCCAAGTCATGGTATGTGGTTTTACAGTTTTTGTCGGAGTATTTCCCCCCTGAAGCCCACTCAGATTTAATTATAAACCACCTTGACCAGGTCACTGGTCTTCCTACCAAACCCATTCCATTCCTGGTTTTGGTAATATGTATTCTGACTCCTTCTGAGCGTACATAGTCTGAAATTACTGGCCATGTTCCAGTAACTGAATCTCAGTTTCCCTCTCTATGTGTGCTTATACCTCAACCTCTCTGGACTTACACTGAACTTATTCAGACTATGCATTCCGAATGTACCATTCACATACATTTTACATACATTATGTAAAAAAAAATGGGTAATGCATTCTGGGCTATATTCCAATGTCTCTTACACACATCCTCCAAGAAGAAAACATCTCCACAATAGCCTCGCTAGTTCTCAAAACAAATCACTGCTGTGGAATTGACTGATTCATAGCAACCTTATCAGACAGGATAGCACTGCCCTCGTGGATTTCTGAGATTGTAACCCTTTGTGGGAATAGAAAGCTTCTTCTTTCTACAGCAGAGCGGCTGGTAGTTTTGAATGGCTAACCTTGTGGTTATCAGCCCAACTCAAAACCACTACACCACCATGGTTCCCCCACTGGTTCTATAGGGGGCTCAGGATAGACTCAATGGCAGTGAACTGAGTTGAGCTGAACTGGAGAACGACACAGCTCCCTGTCTCTATTCTTTTGGTGCTAAAAGCAAGGTTTCATTATGTCCCTCCCGACACATGATTTATATTGTAACATGAGTGTAGACTATTGTTTTCTTTGGACAGTTTCTGTTTTACTCTCTGCACACGTTTTAACAAAAGTTCTTCTCTACCTCCTTAATGTCAGTCTTCTACTTGGGTAACCTCCACACTGATTTGATTCTGCATGGCTCCCCGAATTCATCCTCATTCTGTTTCTTTCCTGGACTGGTTGTGCCATTAAGAACATTCATCTCGGTGGTTTTCAAGTTTTTCACCTTTCACATCAGAATCCAGCTTATATTTTTGAAGCAAGCAATCAGTGGTCCCCTCATGCAGAACGTTTGCTGATGAGGCTAGAGGCCTCCAATTTCCCCAGCTGAAGCCTCCCGGTTGCTTTTGGGTCGGGTTGGCTTCAGTCTCTAGCATCAGTCTGTCTCTAATCAAGGGGCTTTTCAGAAACCCCTAGGCCAAACATTTGGTACTTCAACCGTGGCTGGTCTTCGTGAAAATTCTGGCTTAGCATAAAACAAACATTTCTGAATGTGAAATCTTGCCTAGTCAATGACACATCAACATTTGCTTGGAATTGACAATGACCGAATGAATGCTTATTATGTACCAGAAGGCCACATTCATCATTGTCCTCAAATCTTTACAATGACCACATATATTGCGTTCTAGTTTTACTCCCATTTTTAAACTGGTGGGGGGAGAAGGAGAAGCAGGCTAAGGGAGTTCAAGTGATTTCAAGTACACACTCACTTTGCAATTTCCTTGGATAGGTAGCAAGCAGCAAGAAGTGGATTCATTTCATTAGTGTTTATGTGTAATCAAGGCTATTTGAACTGCAGGACTGTATTGGTAGTCTTACTAGTCCTCTGATGGGCTGAGTCCTTGTCCTGAATCCCCAGGACCTTGTGTCAATACCTGCCTACCTGGATCCTTGTCATTGGAGCCAATCCTTGCCCATCCTTGTCTACCACTTATTTTTTTTCTTGGGCTGGGTTCCCTTGTTGATGGATAATTATCACCATCCCATCAGAAATGGGTTCAACTCGGGGTATGCAGACATGGATATGTGCACTGTGACTGATTTTAGGGGTATATTTTAGCAGATTCATGTGTATGTGGACCCACAGGTGATGAAAATAATGAAAAGACAACTGAAAGCCCAATCCACGGCTCCTGAGTCATTATGAAATCTTCGCCACCTCAGAAGCAGGACAGAGTAGAACTGCCTCTGTGGGTTTCTTGTACTATATGTCTTTCTGGGGGCAGAAAGCGTTAGCTTTAGTAGCCAACATGTAACCCATTAGACTGCCAAGCATCCAAACACCAGCTAATCAGTATGGACAGCTGCTCTAATACTGAAGTGGGTGAAAATACCTCTGACAGGTATTTTCCATTCAGCTGCTGGATCTTGAGGATGGTCAAGGACATCTCAGGGGAAGGTCTTTGGGGATCCTGGCACAGAAAACACTTATCTTATGATCCGAATGAATATTTTAACCTAGAATGTCTGTTCAGCCTGGGTGGTTCTGAAGGGAAGGAATCTGCCTTATTCATATGAACACTATCGTGTACTCCAAAATGGGTTTGAAACATGTTAAATAGATACAGAAATTCCAGGCTCCTCCTCTTCCAGACCTCCGCTTACACAGCAGCCAGAGGAATCTTTCTAAAACCAAATCTTAAGGTTTCATTTCCCTGCTTCAAGTCATGTGACGGATCCCATCCAGTGGTTCTCCACATCTTCTACCCAAAGAGAGAAAGCAATGCCTCAGCTTGGCAATCTATGGACCCCTGATCTGACTCCTGATTTCTTTACATAACTTCTCACCCTTTCCAATAAATGTCCTCTCTTCCTTCACACACACACACACACACACACACACACACACACACACACACCTCATCCCTGAGTTTTACTTCTCCAAGAGTGCTTTCTCATTCTCAACACAGGGTTCCTGGAGGCACTTCATCCTGACATGCTCCCTTAGGACTCAGCTCAAATGTCACCTCTTCTGGGAGGCCATGCACCCCTGGCGGCTTTCTCAATAGAGTATGTCTGCCCTTCCTGTGTTAGGTTGTTTCCGCTCAGAGTTTCCGTTACCTCCAGCCTCTCGCTCCAGGTTGTAAACTCTGCAGCCACATGTTCTCAGTGGCTTTCTTTCTGCACTTTCACAGGGTAGCAATGCACATTGTTTAATGACACTAGGTGCTTCATTGGGGAACAAGACAGGAATTTCCTCCCATGAGCTCCCTGATCCTCATCACCAGACAGGGAGGAGGTTGTGGTTTACAAGTCACATGGTCTTTACCCAGTCAGGCCGGACATAGCCAGTCTTCTGACTCCAAATGGGAACGATATCCCCCTATTCCCCATGTGACCTTTAGAGAATGCTCCAGTCATCAATATGGAGCACTTCGGTGGTTTGTCTGGGGATAAACTGCCCTCCTCTATGGTGACATCACTTATTTTCTTCTCCAAAGTTTCTCCCTGGGTTCTCTCCAGGGACCCTCTCCTACAGCCTGCTGCATCACTGAGCTTGCAGAAGACTTTCTCTTTGAGAAGATCCACAAGTGTCGCCTTGAAACTTTTGAATTAAATCTTGCTGCTGGTTTCTGTCCTCCTTCTTCCTGACCTCCACCTCCCTCCCCAAGGCTGGCTGACTCTGGGCCTAGCATCCAGAAATCTTATGCGTGGTGATTATGCACAGGGTGCTGCAATTCACCGCTCCCTGCAGCCCTCAAAGGACCTGTGCTTTCTGAGAACCTCCCAAAGGTAGGCCTTCGGACCCATTGCCTTTCTGCCTGCAGATGGAGCGACCATCTCTGAGGCTCCTCGCCATCTCCTGTCTGGTGCTTCCTCTTCTCATCCCTAGTCTGAACTGTGGGGAGCCAAATTTCCCAGCTGTTCACAGGACATATTACCAGCCAGGGCATGAGTATGATAGCGCATTCCTATTTTACTCGATATCATGTCAAAATACATGCTATAAATTCCACAAGTAGCCGAGAGAACATTCTATAGTGTCCTGGTAGAAATTGGCCCTTGACAGTTCCTGCATGCTGACATTTTTTCCCAAACGGTTTGGACTGCTTTCTCCAAGTAAACGGTAAGCAGAAAGAACTCTAGAGCTGCGCTGTCCAAAACGGTAGACACAGAGGCTTTATAAGCTTTGGACTATGTCCAGGCCCTATTGAGATGTGCCGTGAGTTGTAAAGCGCACATTCAATTTGGAGACCGTTTGAAAAAGAGGCTCTTAGCAAGTTTGGCGCTGATCGTGTGTCGATCTGATAGCACTTTAGATACTGGGGTGACTGGTGAGGTTTGCCATTGATCTCCTGTACCCCTGCCAGCGTGTGGGGAGCAGGGTGACTGAAACGGCAGCCATGTCTTGGCTTTATTTATCCTCGGACTGCACTGCTCTAGAGGATATGTATCGCATTCCTTTGATTAGTAAGCAGACTCACTCCAGGTAGAAGGAAAAGTTAGTGCGTGATTTTAAAGCAAAATTAAAATCAAATCCAATAATGCTTAAAACGACAGAAGGAAGCTGCTGCTCAGATTGGGTCCCTCAGCTCACTGTGTGCATCCACATGCCACCTGCCTTGACAAGCTCTGAAGGCCCAACCATCCTCAGGAGAAATGAAGCTGAAGCCCGGCCTCCCTGTGCGGTGCCCAGCCCCAGAGGCTTAACATCCTTATTGATTTCCATCATTTGTTTTACCCTCGCATTTAAATATCCCTTAGATTCATTACCTTTAGGTTTGGGGTTAAGACTCTGTGATGGGTAAGATAGCAAAGGACTGTATAAGTTATGCAGCGATCACTTAATTTATGAACTCTGGCTCTTCCAGGGAGCTTTCGGTTCAAGAAATATATGAGCCACGTACACATCACCCTTCATTTTGTGGTGAGGGTTTCCAAACCGAGCCCCCATTCTGCTACTTAATTTATGATCTGGCCAGGTACATGGATCTGCGTATAATATTTCAGTGTAAGTTGCTCCAGCCATCAGATGGGATGAAGGTGGGTGTCCAAGAAGCCAGCTGGACGGCTGATGGATTACTCTCCTGTACATAGGCTGGGGCATTAGATAACTTTTAAAGCTTGTCAGCAGTTTGGGGCTTCCTGTGCTCTGAGGAGCTGCACGCACCATCCTAGACAAAGCACAATCAGCCATGCGATAGCAGGCAGAGGGCAGCTCCCAGAGTTACTTACGTTGACAGCCGTAGTGCCAGGCATTTCCCGGCAGACACTCATCACACTTAGGCCCTGTCGTTCCAGTCTTACACTCACAAAATCCTGAGCCATTACAACGGTCATGGATTGAGCCCAATGGGTTACAATCACACTCTGTAGAAACGAGACAACACACAGGCTGGAGACAAGTCCACACGGCGTATAGGTTAAGGACACAGCAGCGTCATTTACTTAAATGCATCGCTTACTAAAGAAAGATGCCTCCTAATGAAATGCTTTGGCAAACATGGCAATTTCAGGTCCATTTATTTATTTGCTCAGCCTTCCAAGATATCATTTTATGATCTGAGAGGAAATCAACTGAAAACTTCCAAGGAAATAAGACATTCATGGTCTTCACTTCAGATCATAATGGAGGATCCATTTGTTAGGGCATTTTTAGATAGTTTAATGAACACCATGAGAAGTTTGTGTATCAAGGATAAATCAATATGCCATCAGTGTAAAATCGGTTCTAAATTATTCAAATAGGCTTAGCTGTTACACTCAATATTGGAGAGCGGCTGAGCATTTTCAAAGTGCAATATGAATGCACTTTGCTCATTCAAAGGCTGTTTCCCTTTATGATTCAGGACAGGACCTTAACTTATTTATGGACACAGTGTTTTTGTGATGATTCTTCCGGTGGTGTATTTGTGAAGCACATTCCTACCGCTTTTATGCAGCCTGCATTGCTGATCATGAAATGAATATATGTATGTATACATTTATATATAGGAATTCCCAATCAAGTCCCACACAGGGATAACCAGAAGCATATGATTTCATTGTAATGTCTGTAGGCAGCTGAGATGAATGTGTGTAATAGAAAGTAAACAAAATTTGTATGTAGGACCTTTTTGCCTCTGGAGTACTGTTTTATTTAAACCTTAAGCCAGAATGGGAATTCCTTAGAATTTCAGGAGTTTCAAGGTAGCGTAGCTGGTTTTCAACTTTAAGGAATGATTGCCCCTAAGTTCCTGTGTTTTTGATTACTGTGTGTAATCTTGGGAAAGTTATGTCTCTTTGTCTCTCTGCTTCTTTTACTTTAAAAATGGGTCCACTAAGAGACCCTGTGATAAAACAACAACAACAAAAAACAGCAAACTTGTAGCAATCATCTTCCCCTCCACCCCCCAAAATTCTAAAAAATCAACTAGCATGACCAAAGTTAGGGTCACACATGAGCAGTAAGAGGAAAGTAACGTAACGTTGTGGAGAGACCCAGTGATTTGACTTTGGTTTTGTCATAGAGACGAGGAAAGGAAGGCATCTGAGGATTTCTATTCATTTTGGATTGCTTAGTCAGTTTGGGGACTTCACTGTCTTCTGGGCCAACATTCATATGTGTAATAGTAATAGGCTAAAAATCAGTAAATAGCAACTACTCTCTAAAGTCCTCCCTCCTCCCTTACCTTGGTGCGCACTTTATAAAAAGTGTTGTCTCCTGAGCTTCCCTTTCTATAGCCACACGTGTGGCTATCTGCGGAAAGGAGCCCTGCTGGTGGTGTGGTGGAGTGTTGAGCAGCTAAGCACAAGACAAGCTGTTTGAAACCACTGGCTGTTCTGTGGCAGAAAGTCGGGTCTTTCTCTTCCCATAGAGATTGAGTTCCGGAAGCTCACAGGAGCAGTTTGACTTTGGCCAAGCCAAAAGGGTTGCTGTGAGTCAGCGTCCCCTCAATGACAGTGACCTTGACTTGGCGTTTTGGCATATCTATAGGAGGGGTCTAAGAATATTTAAAAGCAGTAACCCTGCCATTGCTTTAAAAATGTTTGTTCATATTTGCTATACAAATATGTTTCAAGACCAGAGTTGTAATGCTTCTTACTTTTGAAAGTATGTATGTATTGTTAATGGCTCACCAAAACCTGATCAGGTGAGTGGGTAGAATGATCGCTGCTCGATGTGAATTCACAAAATACTCAAGTCCTGGGTAGTTAGCTTATAACTATGAATTCATATCAGACCTTAGATGAGAAGAAAATATGAAAAAAATCAATAGAAGGCCACAATACAAATAATGAAATATTCCAATTGCAGTGCATCTCAGGAAAAAGAGACCTATTATGTTATTTAAACAACAGTTCCATTTGGGGGAAACTATCATCTATGGATTGTGGTTAAGGATGTATATTGGCAGAGCAGAAATGACCTATCAAAATTGCCAAGCCTTTGCCAAAAAGTTCATTCTGATTCACAAGAACCTTGTGGGACAGAGGCGAGCTGTCTGGTCGGGCTCCATGGCAGTGATCTCTAGGGAATTGAATTGCCACATCTTTCTTCTCCCGGAATGTGTGGTGGCTTCCAGCTGCCAATCTTTTGGTTCACAGGCAAGCACTTTAATCGCTGTGTCACCAAGGCTCCATGCAGACATGCTACCTCGAAAGTTTCTATTTTAGTACAGAAAATGAGGTAACATGAGTGCTGTGAGCCTAAAGAGATGAGAAGACATCATTGAGGAGGGTGAGGTAGCACAGCGGATAAGAAAGGTAGACTATGATCGATTGATAAGTATTAGGAATGTCTTGGCTTTGCTTTTTCTCTCCATAAGAGACCTCTGCTTGCTGGATTTGAGTTTCAAGGGGAATTGAAAGTGAGGCATCCTAACTGGTAGATATGTTTAGAAGCGATTGCCCAGCCGGGCAGGCGTTCCATTCAGATGGAAAGCTTGTTAGCAGGGATTATTAGCGGTGATTGCCCAAGGTCACGGACGCGGCACATCCTCTAGCTTCCTGCTTAATGCTTAAGTTTACAGGAAACAGAAGCATGTGAGGTTGTCATCTTCATGTACTTGCCGCGTCAGCACAGGGTAATTACATGCATCTTTGGAGGCATCCCTGTGCTTGGGAATTTGTATGAAACCCGGGCAAAGTCACCAGTAATCACAAAGCAGCAATTCTTGTGAGAACAGGTAGTAGCCAGTTGCATTTTATATTGGCCACAATATAAAATGGTGCAAGTGTTTGAAGACATGTATTTTAACACCCGGTCTACGTTTCAGCAGAGCTGAGAGCTGGGCCTCCACAGTCAGGGGCTTGGCTATGATTACAGAGAATGGTTGAAGAATGAGGGGGGGGGGTGTTCTTTGTTTTATTTTGATTTAGAGAAAACTGAAGCTCAAAGTTTCCAAGACTAATACCTGATCCCATGAACGTGAATTGGGTCAATAAAGATCAACTCATTTTCCTTAGTGCTTCTTTTACAAAATGTATTAAGAAGCACTCTCACTCACTTGTCATTCATTTGTGATATATCCTCTTCCGAAGTTGGATTCTCTGCCCCTCCTTAAGCCATTTAAGAAGCTTCAGTGTGGGCCCTAGCGAATGGGTTTCATGGGTTTCACAGGGCACAGTGTGGCAGTGGAGCCACAAGAAATGCTGGTCTTAAACTTAGCCTTACCCACGAGTGGGCCGAGTGGGATGACAGCTCCTTTAGAAAAGTGTTACTGCTTAATTGTGTGCATATGTGGCCTACCGATGAAAGAAAGTCTTAGTAGAGAGAAACCCAACTGTTGCAGTTCAATTTTTAAGAACAAATTTCCCCTTAGAAAAAGGGCAACAATTCAAGGAAACAATTTTGGTATGTGTGGGGGAATGCTACTAAATTTAATGTCACCTAAAAATGTTCATCTTCATGTTTACCAAGTACTTGCCTGGAGTTTAGGAATATAAAATGCTAAATAGACACATGTCTGCTTTGGTAAAGATTCCCAAAAGCTTATAATTCTGAGTTAATAAACTTTCTTAGAGATGAATAAATTAATTTGCCTTCAATTTATTTGGGAATGGTTGTGCTGGAGAAAATACATACAAAGAGTGTCTTGGTAAGCTTTTCATATTGTTATAAGAGATGAACTTTAAAAGACAAAAGCACAGGGGGTTAGCTTTCAGTCTGTGGATAATCTAAATGATTTACAAGAGAAAGATATCACATAGACTTGGGTAGGATTATGTGTATGGATTACTTTAAGGCTGGAAAAACTTCAAACTTGAGAATAGCAAAATATGCTGAATAAAATAGAATCACCTGCCTGGAAAAGTTTTATGGTATGAGATGTTATATCTTGAGAAATTTAAAAAAATACTTTAAAATGATATGAAATGAACATTGTGAGCAAGTTAATCTTAGATAGTTTGTAAAGATGACTAGGCTTATTGCATCCTATTTAATTCACTTTTCTGTTGTCCTTTGTATATTTTTACAAGGTTCAGAGCAATGTAACTTTGCCTTAAAAATTCAAAACAGTTACATCTTTCTTGTTTTTGATCAACATCTTCAAATCTGTGTAAACCAAGTCTCATAGTGCCAATGAACTTCTACTCACACACACATAGTGGAAACTGTGAAGTCAACCATAAAAACATGAAGTAAGTAAATGTCTGACAAGCTTCATTCAGCTACATTTATGTCAGCATGGTTGGGAGAAAGGCTTCATGTTGTATAGTGACGAAACTCTGCTAAAGTTGTGGGATTTGGGGTTAGGAGAAGGCTTGATGTTCTGAAGTCAGGAAACCCTTTGCTAAAGCTGTGCGATTTGGGGTTAATTTGCCAAAACTTTTCTCAAAATACAAAATAGAAGAAATTCCCATTGTAATACTTACCCCACTGTTTTATTAATGAGTTTAAAATAATACAACATATTTGCACATCAGTTCACAGTTTGCAAAGTGTTTCCTGTGCATCCATATGATTGCCTTTTAACCAGGACGCGCAGATGACTTACCTAAGGCACACAGCTATTAAGTAACACACTGGGGACTGGACCCAGCTTTCCAGCCTCTCCGTCCAGTGCTTTTTCCACTAATTTCACACAGAAGAGCGTAGAAAGCACTTAAAAAAATAAGACTGGCTCTTGACATGGATGGTGTTATGCACACTGGGCACAAATTAATTTCACACAACTTGTACAGCTGTTGCATGTGACAAGGTCTATCAGGCCTTGACCATCCAGAGGACAATAGCTTCAGAAATGTCCACTACTGGATTCATTTTTTGATGAAAAGATCACCTGTCATTTTTTAGCGTCTTACATCTTAAAGGCATCTCTACGTGAAAAAGTCTACCTTTACCCGCTGGTCTGGGAACTGATATACATGTCCCCTACAGTATGGAGAGGACACATATTTTTTGAGAGTCAATGATGAAGTGAAATTCCATTTATTGTGTCTTATTTTTCAATTCAATTTCATTATACACGGCAGGCAAAACGTAGGAGAAGGACCTCTTCTCCCCAGGGCACCCATCTGGGGACCCTCACACCATGGCAGCGAAGAAAACAAATAGACTAGAAGGGTGCTGAGAAATTACTTCTCTTTTCGGGGCTTATAGGAAAATTCAATAAATGGAATTTTGTTAGAGTACGAATAGAATAGTCAGCAACCAGTCTCCCATGTACACTGCCGCTAGTGGCTTTCAATCCCAAATGTTAAAAACTTTTCATCATCCAACATTTTTTGATCACCAATTATGCACAAGGGTTTGCTCCCCAGTTTCTCATAGCCATAATTCAATCTTCTATAATAAGCCTTCATTAAAAAATATATACATGTAACTTAAGCTTATAGGATCAGGTTGACGTTACTCAGTCTTAAGATTTCATGCAAAACAAAGGGGAGGGGCAGATAAGAAAAATGAAAATCTCTCATCTTCTGCACATCATTTCTCAGATCATCAGTTGCATAAAAACAGCATAAAGATTCACCCACCCCACCCCCCAGCTATGTGTTCAACCCACACAAATGTATTTCAAATCTACCCCCCAAGACCTGTGCTCCATCGAGGCTAGTTCATACTGGCTCAGCTGGGATGCACCCCACCAGCCTCTGCATCCTAAACATCTCCCCACGGCTCGGAAGGCACAGAACAATAGCCGAAGTTATAATGGAACTGACCTATGCACACATTCTCATCGTCCAGCTGTGCAGAAGCATTTCTGAAGTAGCCCAGCCTGCATAACTCACAGTGCTGCCCTCTAGTGTTGTGTTTACAGCTCACGCAAATGACTGTATTTAGCAGATCGATATAACTGCATCGATTGGAGTGGCCGAAGCATTCACAGTCTTGCAAGGAAGAACAGAAATGTATACAGAGTGTATACAGTAGCAGAGTAATAGCACACTACATGCTTGGGTGAAATGAGGGATGGGAAAAAGATGGTGACATGGCCTTACGTATACAGGGCTCAGCATGACACACGGCGGCAACAGGTGGCTGTGGTTAGCATGGAAGGAGCATCTATTTCAAGCAGGAAAGAAAGGCCGGACTCAGAACATGACTGAAGGCTGTCAATTCTTGGCAGACAGGATGAACAGAAGCATTTGCAGGTGCACACCTTTTAGAATTTGGTTTCCATTGATGCCAAAGTCTAATTGTGACACTGTAAGAACTGTGCTATCTTTGTTAGCCGCCCCCCCTCCCCCGTCCTCTGCACAATAGTCTATTTCATTAAGTCAAGGAGAAAGGAAGCGTGAGAGCATTCATGTGGCGTCTTGCTCTCACTTGTGCTGAGGCAACAAACTCAGTCAGGCTTTGAAAGGAATTCTGGGAAATTTCATAGCCATGCAGGCAACTGGGCTCTTCCTCCAGACTAAACTCCAGGTAAAGGTGACTTCCCTCTGCCTTTCTTCTGGCCCAATCTGCATGTTTGTAGATGAAGGAAAAGTTCTAAAACCAAGGTTATTTTCAAGATAGGGGATAAAAACCCAAACCCTAATTTTAATGTTATCTTCTTTCAAGGTTTAAGCTAAGTCTGTGTAGAAAGGAAGGTCGAGCACCGGTGGTGTCGCTGAATTCCGTGAGGTGTCTCAGGCCTGGGGCGATGCAATAGAAACTAGGTGAGGGTGGTTGGGGAAGGACCGAGGGGGAGTTGATTTCTTCTTTTTTCATTTTATCCGGAAGCATGAAGCCATTAATCGAATTCAATGGTTTGTCTTGTTTTTAAAAGCTTGTAAAAGCAGACCTCATGTTGGTAGCAATTATTACCAAATCGAATAGAGAGAGAGAAAAAAGGCTATGAAGGTTAACTAGGTGGGAAACACAATTTTTTTTCTTGACCAAACAATGGACTTAGCTGCCAAGCATTGTTCTCTTAAATCATTCCTCTCGTTAACCTGCCTGACTTTTTTTCTGTATTACTATGAAGTCAAACATGGTCCCTATTTGAGCCCATTCACTCACTCACTCACTCACTCACTCCTTCATTCAATGTGTTTTATTTCAGGTGATCTACTACCACTGTGCTAGGTTATCACTATGGTCTAAAAACATTGCCCTTAAATGAGTAGGGCTAAAACGAACAAGCATTATCAAGTACATTTGAAAAAGAAAAGAGGACTGATGCTTTTCCTCCTTAACCTGCTACCATCCATCAACACACTGAATGAATTCAATTATTGGAGAGCTGCTTGGCTCAGTGGAGAACTGAGATCAGGGTCCTGAGGAAATGGCATTGATTTGGGATCGAAACAAAAGAAAAATACTAGAAATGGTGTCAGGAGTAGATGGTTTCCAGGAACAGTGTCAGCCATTTGGGAATGCCCAGAAGCTTAAAAGAAAGTTAGGCATTTGCAGCCAGGCAAGAACTTCCTTTATGTGTGTGCTGGGATGGGAGTGGGTGGAGGTGAATGAGGGGAGAAAAAGGAACAGAAATAGGAGTAAAAAATAAAAAAGACAAAAGACAAGTAATAGAGGGAAGACATGAGACTTCAATGTGAGAATATGAAAATACCTAAATAAATTTAGGATAAAAAAATCCCTAGCTGATTGCTATTGAATCTTGGTGATGGTGAGAGTAGAACTTTGCTTTGTGGCCATGTCTGTGACTTCTTGGAAGCAGTTTGCCAGGACTTTTTACCTAGCAGCCTTTGAGTGGATGTGAACTACCAGCCTTTTAAGTTAATGACTGAGTGTGAATCCATTTACATAATACAGGAATTGAAGCATAGTAGTTAAGACAGGCCAAAGTAAAAAAAAAGACAGGTCAAATTAATAATAATGATCCAAAGCAATAATAAAATTTCAAATCACCAAACTAAATGTATGGAGAAAGCAACAGACATTTTGCCCCAATCCATTCTATTTCCCTGCATTTATACCTTGTTTATACTGGTGTTTCTGACTTCTTAGAGAATCCACAAGGCCTCTGGAATCTTCCTTAAGTGAATATTTGAATCACGGAGGATCTTTGTGGCCTGAAGTCTCTTCCTGCATAGTGGGTGCAGGGAAGAGACCCCAAACTCTAATCTTTCAATTTCTCCAGGATTTTTTCAGATATACCTGGAACTCCTGAGGAGAAGAGCTGGTCCCAGACATTCCTTCCCCTGGAAGAGGCCCTTTGTAAGCTTGCAGTTTGATGCTTCTTGTTCCTTGCCCTAGACTGTCCTTGCTTCACTTGATATTTTCCCGTGAAAACATCTTTTATGCACAAGATTTCATTCTAGGAGCTAAAGTCCTTGTTATCCAGAAGCTTTGTTAGTGGATGAGATAAACAGGTATAGGTGTTCTGTTCAGATAACCGGAATACAAAAGGGTCCATGCTAAGAACACACTACAAAGTGGTCTGGGTCCAAGAAGAAATTCAATGCACGGTGTTGGAGAAAAACACCCTGTGGGATATAGGACAGATGCCTCTTTATGCCTAAAAGTCACAACCAACCCCATTAACATTGTCTATTCTGACAAGGAGGGTGTACATAAAAATATATAATAAAAATGTGATGGTGAGCATTTCAGGGGAAAGTATGGAGTATACAAAGGTGTATGGCTAGGGAAAGGTAATGAGGCTGGAGTGGTCTTGATAAAGTATGAGTTCCTTTGGGGCTATGATAAAGACATGCCTAGGGACCAGAGCGAATTTCTGAACTCCCTGTAACACAGCTTTGCTTATATAAGGAGAATGTGTCTGGAGGCTATTTCCCCACAGATTTCAGAACTATGACACTGTCAGCTACTGACAGGTAGTGGGAGGAGCCCTGGTGGTCTGCTCCCATGGCCTGGGGAACCTATGAGACAGTCATATGCTCTCATATTGGCTTGCAACGAGTCCAACAGCAAAGGGTTTGGGATAAGTATTGTACACGTTTATGATGACTACTTTGGTGTCTTGTATGAAAACCAATTTTTATAGAAAATGTCAAATGTCTATTTAAGAAACCACACTCCTTTCAAGGCACACTGCTACAAACTTACTTTAGGAGGTAAGTGGATCTACTGAACAGTCTAGGAGCGCCGGTGGCATCATGGGCTAGATGTTGAGCTGCCAGGCATAAGAGCAATCCTCCAGTTGCTCTGGAGAAGTGAGATGAGGTGTTGGCTTCTATGAATATTTAAAGTCCCAGAAAGTCAGAAGAGGCAGTTCTACTCTGTCCTATAGAGGGACCATAGGAATCAAATAAGACTTGATTGCAATGTGCTTGGGGTTATTATCACCTAAAAAGTGGAGTTGATTCTTTTAAGATTTGATTCTTTGAAGACTCTTTAGAGTGTCTAAAGCAGCAGTTCTCACTCAGTGGGCCGTGACCCCCTTTGGGGGTGGAACGACCCTTTTTACAGGGGTCACTGACTTCATAACAGCAGCAAGATTGCAGTTGTGAAGTAGCAATGAAAATGATTTTATGATTTGGGGCCACCACACATGAGGAACTGTATTAAAGTGCTGCAGCCTTAGGAAGGCTGAGAACCACTGCTCTGGAGACTTTGATAATGCCGTCTTCGCCAGCCCCTACATATTTGAAAAGATAAAATAAGAAAAAATATTCTCTTGCAGGTGATCTGAAAATCACGATAGTTTTATGGGAGAATGTGCATTACCTAAACACGATCATGATTGCTGTATTGTATCCCAATACAATACTTCATTGCTATAATCATAATGATCATTAACACACAGTTATAGTAGGCACTGATGATACATGGGAAGCTGTGTTTTATAGCAGAGTTATATAGCAGAAGGGATACTAAAAATTGGATAATCTTTTGACTCCTCACCTCACTGACCTACCCTGTCCTCATTCCCTCTCTAACAAAGTAAAAGCTCAGGGTTAATCCTCAGTCATTTTCTTTCATAGACTCTTCTCCCGCCTTCTCTTTTTGGTCATTATCTCCTGGGAAAACCCAATTGTTAAAAATCCAACTCTCCACTTTAAAATTCAGGAATATAAACCTCAATAGGGAACACCGGGCTATCTGGTAATCCTTGAAACAAGGGCTCTGGGTCATCATTCTTAATTCTCCTTTCTCACTAACCATTGCTTTCATTGTGTGTGTGTGTGTGTGTGTGTGTGTGTGTGTGTGTGTGATAGCTTGCTTTGGGTCACTGCCATAGAATGTCAGGGTTGATTTCCTGAACTCCTTTGCTATGTACATTCATTATAGGCTTTTTTTTTTAACCCAGTCTATTGGCTTAAAAAAAATTCATGTGCTGACTAACAAGACTCGGTGCAATGGTTAAGTGCTCACCTGCTAGCTCCAAAGCCAATTGTGGGAACCCACCAGCCGTTCTTTGAAAGGAAGGAGCTGGAGGTCTTGAACAGACATTTCAGCCTAAGAGAGTCTCTGTCCCTTAGGGTTGCTATGAGTGGGTCTCATGTTACTAGCACAGAACAACAATGTAGGGAAACTAGTCCAAGTTATTTAACTCCAGCCTGCTCCCCTCCAATAAAATCCACTCTATTCAACGGCCTAGTAAATAAATGCCAGCATTTCTATGGTAGGAACTGAGCTCTTAGGTTGCCCTCCTCAACCTGCTACTCACCAAGGCTGCCCCCTGCTAGGAAAGGACAGCTACATTCTTCCAACTGTTTAGCTCAAACTTCCTCCCTGGGTGAGGTTATTTTAAGATAGATCTCAAGCCTCATGCCATTTCACCATCTCCACTAGTACCCTCTTAAGTAAGGGGTTCCTTGCCAGCTCCAAATGGCTCTCCTGGCTTCCGTCCTTGTCACTGTCCCTGTCACTGTCACCCTGCAGCAATCAGGGTGATGCTTTCAAAACCCAAATTACGCCGCAAGCTTCTCTCTACTCACAACCCTAGTGGTTTCCTGGCTCAGTTGGATTAGAGACAGAATCCACTCCCTCCCAACTGACTTGGCCCTGTCTCTCCTCAGGCCTCACTACTCTCCTCCTCGTTGCCAGACTGTCTGCAGGCTGCTCCTCACACAGGTCTACACACCTCCCGGGACCTCTGGCCCAGCTGCTCCCTTTCTCTGCCCTGCCCAGCTTTCTCAGGTGCCTGCTCACCGATGAAACCTTCTCTAACCACTGTGCTTGGGAAGAGCAAGCCGTCGCCCAAACGCCTTTATCTTCCAATCCTGCAGTCATATTTTCATTGCATTATATCGCATATCAATTACATGAATATTATTATAGAATTTACAATGTGTGAGAAACACATTTAAAAAATCCTCCCCTTATGCTGAGTGTAAATACCTGAGCAGGCTCATTGTGTGTTTTGTTCACAACCGTCACTGCAGAGCTGGCCTCACCACCTAGCACAT